>CM034358.1:34306254-34906254 GCA_019925275.1 Mytilus edulis | reverse complement strand
AAAAAGATGTTTTAAAAAATTGACAGGAAATTAAAGGATCTAATTGGAATGGAATCAACAAATTACGAACAGATATGCTTTTCAAGTGTGAAAAACATCAACAAAATTTATACATAATCGGGAATGTCCTTCTTAAAATACTATTCGTCTCACACCGTAACTATATATAATACTTTAGCTATTTGACCAACGATGTAGAATGTATATAAAAAAAAATGAACGAATTAAATGTCATCTTTCCCTATTTTTTAATGTAATTATAAGTCTGTTTTAACTGGCAAGAATACCAGTAAAGCGGACAAGCAGTTTATTCTGCAAATTGCTGTCATTGAATATCAAGAGAGAAAAATAAATCCCGAAATTGATTTGAAACTTTGATACTCTATAGTTTTCCTGGAAAATATTCACATCCCTCGGTATTAGTGTACTTCCAGTTGCGTATATATATTACATGCATGTCGGAACAATTGTGATGATGGCGAATTTCTTCCTTTTTTCGAGAACAATCTAATTAGTATATAAATGTCCATAACTTCGATGAGCCAAATACAGTTATATATCGACCAGTATTTAAATTCATTCTTCTTCTTCTTCTTTTGGTATACAAAAGCCGACATTTGATGATTACATACTGTTGGCATACGTGAACTTGTCATTTTACAAAACTTTTACCCCAATTTACGCAAAATGTATGTTTCTTTCTTATGTTCTATGTATACATGTATATATTTTAATTTGCGCTATAGTTCCGTAACTTATTATCCAGGCGTATATACGAATGGTCGACAAGTGCGTACATTTTTTTAAATCGATATTTCTGGCCTTCACCATTGACAACGAGTATATATTACATTTTACCAAATTTACACTTGGAAAAAATACGTTCATAGATTTTTATTTCATCAAATCTGTTTTGTTTTTTTTGGTATTATTTATATTTTATAAATAATTTTTTTTTCACCAGAAATGTTATTCATAAACAAGCGTATGAGTTTAGTAATATCACTTTCGGACACGCAAGATAGAGATGTATATTATACACCTAATAGTTCAAAATGGAAAGTTATAAGTTATCGGCCGTGTACACTTATCAATACACTAAGAAGTGAAACGATGCATGAATTTGCAAACTCGACAGGAAATCGCTTGAATACCTGGACGTGTCACCTCACACTCCCTCCAATACCTTTTGGAATAATACCTTTAGCCATGCGGGTGATCAGTGGAGCGAAGATCCTAATTTATTTGAATAAAGTGTATTACATAAAAGAATTATGAACTAATTAGATTTCCGAGAACAATTCAAGTTTCACGGAAGACTTATTTATGATTTGAAATTTTGACTTTTTCACTAATTCCTATATTATCAGTCTAAAAATAACAGATCCTGGTTATTTAAAAAAAAAGAATAAAATTTTCCGTATCAAGTTAGTTAACTAGTCGGATAAAACAACCGTACGATTGACGAGATATCGATACGCAATTACGACTACATCGGGTTACTGTAGTTTTAGTCCTTAGACATATCTTGACTGCAAATCGGAGAAGGTGACAAAATGGCCGACCGCAGAGTATCCTAAATTTAAAATCGATGTTGATCTCTTTCTAGCAGAATGAAACTTTAATATCTATGAATTTGAACATTTTTATACAGAATAAACATACTATCAATTTTTGATTTTTTTGCGAAGTTTCCCTTTAATAAACTTGTTTTAAGGAAATCAATGCTAGCACTGCATGCAATAATCCTACATCTATCAGTCCTCAAGTTGCATAATATGAGATTATCATTACAAGGATGAAGACTATGGATTTTCTATAAAATTTCCATATGTTCAACATCAACACAAGGGTACATAATCCTTAAGTAACCCGTTTAGTAATGAGTTGCCAGACCTATTTGCAATCGCATTTTCCACTTTTTCATAAATGGGGCGAGTTGGAAAACAAGAGAGGGGCGATGTTTTAGAAGGTTGGACGAGTAAAGTAATCTCGGACTAGACGAGTTGGTGATTTTCCATTGGGGCGAGTTGTTATAAATGGATTTTAACTGCATGAAACACAGGGACTTGTTTAGTGGGTCAGACGATGTTTTACTGTCTAACTCGTCTGACCCACTTAACAAGCCCCTGTGCATTAAATTATTGAAAAGTGGCAATACAATATCTCTATATGTAACTTTTCTTTGTTCTCCTTAACGATGCTATCATATCTATCTTTATCTAATTCTGGAAACTGGTAAAGATGCTATTTTCATCATTCCTTCCAAGTGTTGCTGTAAGTTTCACTTCCGGTATGACGTAGTTAGACAAAAATCGTGCAGACGAAAATATTGAGGTGAGGCCAAACAAACAAAAAACAAAAAATGAATCTGATAAGTATGTAAAGGTGTGTTCTTCTTTGGAAACATAGTGAAGTTTACTTAGTAGCATTTTTTTGTTTAGCCATTGTTTTCTAATTTGCACAAATATCAGAAATTAGAAACATGGTCTTTGACTTTGAGTGTCAGAATATTTATTTCCAACTGAAGGTGGCCAGACCAGGACCAGCATATTTATTTTCTGCTACTCTAAAAAGTGACATAAAATCTGCAACCCTCTCCCCCAAATGGTCGTACCCTAAGAAAACCCCAGCTTTTATGGTACAGATCCACAGGCGGATTTAGGTGGGTGCAGGGGCCCGCTTTTCAGAACAAAAATTGGTTTGTTATAGAGAATCACTGTTCGTGCGTCCGTTCCTCTGTCTGTCCCACTTCAGGTTAAATTTTTTTGGTCATGGTAGTTTTTGATGAAATTGAAGTTCAATCAAGTTGAGACTTAGTATACATGTTCCCTATAATATGATCTTTCTAATTTTAATGCCAAATAAGAGTTTGACCACAATATCACGGTCCACTTAAAATATAAAATGATAGTGCGAGTAGGGCATCTATGTACTATGGACACATTCTTGTTGTATTCTATTCTATTATTCTAATAATTATGATAGTAATAAGTGTGAATATTATATGCATATATGGCAAGCAGACCAGTGATGTTGTTGGCGTTTTTCAAAACAACATCTAGCCTTTTTTTATTGGGAAAATATGTGTCATGCATTTTTATCAAATTGGGAAATTTAAAATAAACCATGACTTAGACTGAAACTTCAATTTGCAGTGACTGAAACTTCAATTTGCAGATCCCCTTTTAAGAGTCAAACCCTGCTTTAAAATAAGACCCATTATTGTTAGTGATGATAGATAGATAGACCCTCAAATCTTCACATATAGTCATTTTAGACATGAAAATGTATAAATGAGTGTTTTTCAGTTTGAATTCATGCATAGTTACTACTAAGACTGCACTGTTAGGGAAAAAAAGTTGTCTTTTTGGGAATAATTTTAAGCCTTTTTTTCAAATTGGGATTCTTTTCCAGGGGAAAGAGCTTTTGTCATGTTTTTTCTCCTGTAATTTAAGGCAAACATATCAATATATACTGCACTCGTTCTATTTGAGCAGTCAAAATGCGTTGACTGTATAATTCTATGTCATATACAGTCACTGACCCGATATCACTTTTCCTCATGAATATTTAAATAAAAGTTGCCGAATAATATTTAATTATTCATACGACCTCTTCAACCTGTTCTTGTTTCTAATGCATATGCGTGGAACGATTCAACCTTGTTTATTTTGCAATTATTGAAAAAACATGCATATTTCATTTGTTAATATTTTTTTGTTTGCAACCTATAAATCATTATGTTTTATGCTTATGGTTGAAATTGTTATCCATACTCAAACGATTTCATTTACCATCGAGTGTGTGTTTCAACAGGTAAATGTACATTTCATTGTGTTGTAATTTCTCCACGAGCATGATATGAGGACTTTTTAAAGGGAATTAGTCCCCAATATTTAAAACAAATTAATAACCTTAACGCATTATATAAAACTGAAAATGTTTTTTTTAGATTGCAGTATAAAGACAATAATAGTGCATTGACTTGACATATCAACTATATGAGGATTCGGCCCGAAACGAGGAAATTGCTCGGCACAGCCTTGCATTTCCCCGTTTCTAAGCCTCATCCTTATATCGTTGATATGTCAAGTCAGTGCACTATTATTTTCTATATAATTTTTTTTTGTGGCCAGAATACTTATTATTTTCATTTGTAATAATTAAGGCAAGATTATTTCTTTCAAACTTAACATTTGCTAATTGGGGACAGAATTCATTTATTTCCAGAATCTGCCATCAGACATTGTCAGAATCAAATGGTCATATACAAGCTCATATTTGTACAATTTTTGTAACAGTTACACCAATATAAAATAAGGAGATATGATTCCTATTAACATTCAGAGCTCAGACATAAATAAGTCTGAATCTGCTGTTGACTCAAATCTAGGTCTAAATTTGTAAGTTTAAGGATTTGTCTCCCTTTAATGCAAGACAGAATACAGCTTTAGTAAGTCAAATATTGTTAAGCAAGAAATGATTGACCAGAATCAAAAAGTTGCAAATATTGACTCCTAAAATATAAAAAAGAAGATGACCATCATTTAGTATGATTGCCAATGATACAACTGTCCACAAGAGACCAAAATGACACAGACATTAACAACTATAGGTCACCGTACGGCCTTCAACAATGAGCAAAGTCCATACCACATAGTCAGCTATAAAAAGCCCTGATAAGAAAATGTAAAACAATTCAAACAAGAAAACTAACGGCCTTATTTATATAAAAAAAATGAACGAAAAACAACTATGTAACACACCAACATATGACAACCACTGAATTACAGGCTCCTGACTTGGGACAGACACATATATAAATAATGTGGCGGGGTTAGACATGTAAGCGGATTCCCAACCCTCCCCCTAACCTGGAAGTAATTTTAATGTAACGGGAGTGGAAGTCTCTTGACTTTGGACAGACACATATATAAATAATGTGGCGGGGTTAGACATGTAAGCGGATTCCCAACCCTCCCCCTAACCTGGAAGTTTTTTTATTGTAACGGGAGTGGAAGTTTCCACTGGCTTCGTTTTCCCGTTGTCTACCTAAGTTCTGGGATATTCGACAAACTACTAAAACCACGTAAACACAAAGATGTTTATTGTAAAGACATACATTATGGTTTAAAACATACGATTACATGAATAAATATACTGAAATACGGTTCGGTCCTTGGCCAATGTTTAGTTTTCATGATTAATTCAGTTCTTCAGATACAATTTAGTAATAAGGTCATTTACACCAGTCCAAATCAATATGCTAGTCTTGGGTATCAGACTAGTGGCTATACAACGGTTCAGACTGTCAATGTTGACTTTTTCTGCTTTATTTAATTCGGTTTCTCATATTCTATTCAGTAAGAAGGTCATGTATAATTGATGTCTGGAATGAATGTAAGGTGCACATGTCTGTCTGGCATGGTTCATTTGACCTTGACTGAATTTTCATGGTTCATTGGTCCATATTAAGTTTTCCTTGCTTGGTCTTTTCTTGTACATGTTTACTTTTAGCAGTATGTCAACTATATTTTTTGCATGTAATAATTGTAAGGTGAACATGACTGTCTGATTTCCTTTATTTCACCTTGACTGCATTTTCATTAATCATTGTTAATTATAATTAATATAATGTAAAGTTTATATGAAATTTGAAGTAAAATTTATCTCTGGGACTATCAGCACAAAATATTGTGTGCACTCTAGTTAATTTTAATAGATTTCAATTATTAGAAATTTTACAAATAAATAATTTGTATAATGTTTTTATCTGACGTTTCAGTTTTTATCTTTGAAACTGCAGTTGAACATGACACTTATTCTGAATGAGTCAAATTAGCTTAATTTAGAATATAAATATAAAATAATTAGGGCCTATTAGATAGGCAGGTTGCCCTATAGTGATTAGTCGTCTGTCTGTCTGTCTGTCTGTCTGTCTGTCTGTCTGTCTCTCTGTCTGTCTGTCTGTCTGTCTGTCTGTCTGTCTGTCTGTCTGTCGGTCGGTCGGTCTGTCTGTGTCTGTCTGTCTGTCTGTCTGTGTCTGTCTGTCTGTCTGGCGGTCGGTCGGTTCGTCTGTCTGTCTGTCGGTCGGTCGGTCGGTCTGTCGGTCGATCGGTCGGTCAGTCGGTCTGTCTGTCTGTCTGTCTTTCCTACATCTAGAGAACCATTATGATTTAACGATAGATTTGAAGTTTGGTACCAAGAGCTCACACACCAATACACTGATCCACGGTTAAAACTAATAAAAAGGGATTTAATTAAAATGTTACTTTCCAAATTTATTCCATTTGATATTTTTTTAAATGAATAACGATATGTTAACTCTAGGACTTCTGACATCATGGTAAAGGCAAATTTCATTTATTTATACTAGTCATTTGTGTCAGATCAATGCAGATATTCATGATATTTTTTATGAAAAATTACTATATAAAACTAATAACTGGTTACTTTCATAGGTATTTGGGGCATGGACCCCCCTTTTTTGGACCTCATTAAAAAAAAATGTTTGGTGTTTTTTTTATTTATTTACAATTTTCTACAATGTATACACATATATCAAATTGTAATCGACTAGTAATGGATTTTTGAGACTTGATATATGTGTTTACATTGTAGAAAATGTAAATAAATAAAAAAAACAACACCAAACAAATATTTTTAGGGGGTCCATGCCCCAAATACCTGTGGTAACTTTACAACCAATTGTTACTCATTCATCATATTTATTATCAAATTTTCCAGGCATTTGAATCTACAATGATCTATGGACCAAAAATTCAAGAAGAACCGAATACATGTGTGAATAGATTTATTGGTTAAAAGAAAGGAAACTGCTAAGGTCAGTATGACAGTAAAAATGAATTAATTATGATTAAATCAGTATACAAAAACATATTTTTTATGAAAGCAGGCAGCAGAAGAGTTAGTCCATAAGAAAATTCATTTTAAAAGGATCACATAATTGGTTTTTTTTAAGGATTGAGGGTTATAAATGAAGGTATAGAACAATACAAAAATACTTCTAGTGACCGATTAGCTTCTTAAAAAGTTGATTAGAGTTTGTAAAGAATGAATGGTGATTTTACATGTATCACAAATTAATTAACATATATCATGTATATTGGATTAGTCTGGGATTAAGAAAGAAAGAGTTTACATGACAACAACAAACCACAGACATGTTTTTAAACAAGGAATAACAAGAACAGGAATTAAAAAGTAGCTTCAACTTAGATAGAACTCAAAAATACCAATTGACCAACCAACAATGATGATTAATTAAATAAAAACAGTAGTTTAATGTAGACCTGAATGAGGGGGGCAAACACACAGGATGTTAGGATTAGATTGGACCACTCATATGGCAACACTTTTACGACAGGAACCCTACTAGAGGTACCAGATGAGCATTATGCTGAAATAGAAGATATCTTTTTCTGTCCACTGAGTGGCAAGTAATATCAACTGCATTTTTTGGAACACCGCCTTAGACCGAGATATTATAAATGGTAGAAAAATACTAAACATATTTGACACCGGTTCAACTTTATCAGCCATTGTTGAATCATTCTACATGAAACACATACCATGCATCTCTCACACTATTGCAATCTTTGGATTAAATTATGGGGTAGCTGGAGACCAAACGGAGACTCACAATTACTCATACATTTGATATATATATATATATATATATATATATATATATATATATACTTATATATATATATATAAAAGTCTATAAAAACGACCAACCAGCAAATTTACTATGTACCGGATCGTCTAGAATAGGCGATACTATGCAGATAAGGAAAAAATTATATCAGTCTAAAGATTTGCACAACGGTACTGATATAAGATGTTATAATACGAAAATGTTGTTATTAAATCGTGCTGACAAATATTTCGGCTCAACAAATGGCCTTCTTCAAGTGTCACAAGTTTTAACCATACAAACTTGTGACACTTGAAGAAGGCCATTTGTTGAGCCGAAATATTTGTCAGCACGATTTAATAACAACATTTTCGTATTATAACATCTTATATCAGTACCGTTGTGCAAATCTTTAGACTGATATATATATATATATATATATATATATATATATATATATATATATATATATATATATATAATATAATGTCTAAAAATAGCAACAATCAACATTCAATCTAATTAAGCGTGGATCAGTTTGTGAAAATAAACTGATACAGTTACTGAATTAAAATTATATAAATGTCTAAGAATATAACTAAAACACACTAATTGATACATTAAAAAGTTCTATTAGATGTTAAATAGAAATACGCAATATTTCGCTAAACATCACATTTCAAATCATTGAGAAAAATCAAAATTGGGATACACAAGGAAGACAAAAAAGAGAGAGATTTTGGATGCACCAGTTACGAACTCTTGAACCTGATGGACTCAATGAGAGAGACGAAAAAAGATTTCAAAGCAAATCAAAACCATAGTTATCTTGAAATCATACAAATTAATTTATAAAAATTCATACAATTAATCGAACATCTATAAATGTGTTAAACTTTTATTCCAACTTCATGTAGTTGTAGCTACAAACATATTTTATGACCGAATTAATATGTTACACCCATCCCTCAAATCTTGTATAGATTAAGCTACAAAAATATTTTTCTGTCATGCATCCGATTTCACCTTGAGAGATGCACACGCCTGATGAAGCTAATTTGTTTAGCGAAATATTGCGTATTTCTATTTAACATCTAATAGAACTTTTTAATGTATCAATTAGTGTGTTTTAGTTATATTCTTAGACATTTATATATATATATATATATATATATATATACAAGACATCTATTAAGAAATAATTTATGAGGCTTGAATTTATTCTGATTATTCTATATGTTGGCTCTTGATTTTTTCCATTCGAGCGATAGTGAAGTCTAATTTGTAAAATAAACAGCTGAACCATACTGCTTCAAAACATATGAAGTTCCAAGCTTGAAGAAGTGCTTGTGATTTAGAGAAACCTCATAGAGTAGCAACTGGAAACAACTGATACTAAGGTAAACAGACATTTTCAACAATTTTGTATGTCCTTTAACAATGAGCAAAGCCCACACCTGGTATAAAAGGCCTTGAACATGTTGAAAGAAAAATGTATAACTATAAATTCACACTAGAAAACTAACGGCTATTATCAAGATTATCCAGGCCACAGAAACAGAGTGAAACAATAGTACTAGATTTTATAAATCCTTTTAGTTTCAATCAATGATACGTAAATTTTACTCCCATTTGTATGACAAAGAAAGATCCCACCTTATACAGATTTTGAATATTGGAGTTATTATACTGCTCTCAATTAATGACTCGTCAGCAATTGTCATTATTTGTGAGAAAATTTACCAGAAACAAAAATATATGTAGTTCAGAGACCATACCCTTAGCAAGGGGGGTTTGAACAAACCTTCCTTTGAAACCAAATAAGCACTGTTAAAGTCAACGTTCTGTTCAAATTGTGACTGTTACAGTCAAGTTTATGAGTCCAAATACCCCACCCCCTTGGAAATTCCTGGCTACAGGCCTGGAGACAATTGAAACTAGAAAAGCAAAGAAGACATTTGTGACAGACTAAGTAACTACTAAAAAAATTAGAATGGAAATTAGGATTGTGTCACAGAGACAACAACCTGACGAACGAGTGGAAAACAGCCAATGGGTCTTCAGGGCCTTCTTTGAATTGTCCAACTCAGGTTAGTATAGTCTGTCGACTGACAACCAAACCCCCTAGTTTGACCTTTTGAACCTAAGTTAGTTAACTCGTCATTAACCCTGGGTTTGGGCATATTTAGTCGAGTTTAAAGAAGGCGTCAAATAATACAAAAATGTAACATCAAACAAAATTGATACAAACTTCTTTTTTTTTGACTCAAAAGTAAATTGCCGGCTACTGATGGGATATCACGTTCACAAATAAATCAAAGCGCTATAAAGAAAACCAAGCCTGGCCTGCCTCATGTGCCTAGAAGCCAATTCAATGAACTGGAATCATTACTATAAGACTTCAGGGAGGATTCAGTGGAGCTTTACAAAATGGACCAATATTTTAAATAATTCACCGACCACTAAACAGCTATCTTTTTATGCCCCACCTCAATAGTAGAGGGGCATTATGTTTTCTGGTGTGTGCCTCCGTCCATCTGTTCGTTCGTTCATCTGTCTGTTCGTCCGTTTGTCCCACTTCAGGTTAAAGTTTTTGGTCAAGGTACTTTTTGATGAAGATGAAGTCCAATCAACTTGAAACTTAGTACACATGTTTTCCATGATATGATCTTTCGCATTTTAATGCACAATTAAAGTTTTGACCCCAATTTCACGGTCCACTGAACATAGAAAATGATAGTGCGAAGTTAAAGTTTTGGTTAAATTTTTTGGTCAAGGTAGTTTTTGATGAAGTTGAAGTCACATCAACTTGAAACTTATGATAGTAGAGGAGCATTATGTTTTCTGGTCTGTGCCTCTGTTTGTCCGTTTGTCCCACTTCAGGTTAAAGTTTTTGTTCAAGGTAGTTTTTGATGAAGTTGAAGTCCAATCAACTTGAAACTTAGTACACATGTTTTCCATGATATGATGTCTCATTTCTTGGATTAGTGAACAAGTTTAGTTTTGGTGGTCAAATCCATATCTCAGATACTATAAGCAATAGGTCTAGTACATTTGGTGTATGGAATGACTGTGAGGTGTATATGTCCAGGTGTACATGTCCAACTGGCAGGTGTCATCTGACCTTGACCCCATTTTCATGGTTCAGTGATTATAGTTTTTGTGTTTTGGTCTGTTTTTCTTATACTGTATGCAAAAGGTCTACCATGTCTACTATATCTTGTGTATGAAATGATTGTAAGGTTTACATGTCTAGCTTGCAGGTGTCATCTGACCTTGACCTCATTTTCATGGTTCAGTGGTCAAAGTTAAGTTTTTGAGTTTTGGTCTTTTTTTCTAATACTATATCATTTGTATATGCAAAAGGTCAACTATATTTGGTATATATATGGAAATATTTTATGATCTATATGTCAGTCCCGCAGGTTTTATTTGATCTTGAACTTATTTTCACCGTTCATTTCTCAGTGTTAAGTTTTTGTGTTTTGATTTTTTTTTTAAACTGTAGGCATGCAATAGATCAACTATATTTGTTGTATAGAAGAATTGTTTGCTGTTCATGCCTGTCTGGCATGGTTAATCTGACCTTGACCTCATTTTAATGGTTCATTGGTAAATGTTTACTTTTCTTGGTTAATGTTAAGTTTATGTGACAGTTGTAATAAAGGTTTATTTTTAGGACTTTCAACATAAAACCAATGATAAGTAAAGAAGGCGAGACATTTCAGCCTGTGCACTTTTGTTTCAGATATATTATGTTGTTTTTTTTTGACAGATCCTAATGTATGTTCTGACCCCAAAGATATTTTGGAAATTTTTACTATAAATATATATATAACTTCCTACTATACAAATTTTAACATGATTAAATCTGGAAATCCTGAATCTGGCAAGGATCTACTTTTTATAGTTGACTTTGATTACTGTTGGATTTTATTAAAAACTTTTCTTGTATAAGTTAAGACCTTATAAGTATTCAATTCTAGCAGAAAAACTATTCTAGTACTTACAAAATAGGCTTCAAATCATAATTGTTCAATTAACTTATAAAAAGAAATAATGGGGGAAACCTTTCCATCCAACAGAATCAAATAAAACATAATAAAAGCATGTGCATGGGTAAAATACAGGCTTCAATAGGTAGCTGCTTATACAATGTGTCAAGTTCTTAATCGAAAGCGAGAAATAATGCAAGAGCTGATATTCATGTATCCAAACTTTTTAGACTAACGGAAATATTCAGATATTGCAAACAACTACAGAAGAGGTTCTGAATTTGGGTCACGGAAATAGTTTAGCAAAAATAATTACAACAATTGGTAGACTTATTTTCTTGCCAAGGATCTGATAAAAAAAATAGTATTTCAATTAAGAATTAAGGAGGCTTAAGGGTACAAACAATTCCGCAAAAATACGAACATTTTTGTTTTCATTACAAATTTTATTTCTTACCCTATTAGTAAATGTAACTTCATGATATGGTAAAAATATCAACCAACACATCAATTTGTTTTGGCCCCAGAAGACAATTAAAATGTTTAAACCATAAAGCTCCAAAATATCTCACTTTTGTGTTAAAATGCCATTTTTTTTTGCATTAAAATTTAAATATCTTTTTTAACTCTTTAGTGACCTATATTTTTTATTATTTTTTCATACAAGCTGTACTTAAACTAAACTATTGTGAAAGTTCAGCGATTTCTGTAATGCGGTTCTTTTTTTATTTTGATGTTACCTTTTTTTCTCCTATTAGTTCAACAGAAAAAAAGAACCTTTTACTTATAACAAAAATGCATGCTTTTTTGGAATGCAGATTGTGAGCCTAAATGAACGGTAACCCCATATTTGTATTTTATTTTTCTATTAAGTATTGGATGAAGTTAATTTTACCAAAAAAAAGCAATTTCTATATTTCAGAAAAAAATTGATTTATACCCGCTTGCTCCCATAATATCATTTTCTGTTTATCTTAAGGATAACAGAATGATAACCAAAATTTATAAATTAAAAAATTTTGCATTATTTTTTTTTAGAGTACTAGTGCCAAGATCTAGACATTGATTTGGGAACATAAGCAGACTTCTTTTAGAAGTGCATACAATCTGCCATAGATTTGGAATCCTGCACTACAATGACCTCATTGTGGACATCAATTTAAGGAACAGACGTGGATCTATTTATTGCATTTATGAGAGCTCAATTTGAATTGTTTAAAAGGTCAGTTAAGACTCTAAATTGGTATTTTTCATATATTCTTTTATATATGTTTCTTGTGGCTTGCTTGCTCATTTGGTTTCTTTTCTAGACTTATAATAATCCCCTCCTCTCCGGGAAGTGATCAGATTTTGATTTAAATTGAATGTTAAAACTGATCATTGACTGGGCAGGTTTGGTGGAAAATCAACAATGTGTTATAAGTATTGGACTTGTATCTTTTTGTAAGAATGGTACCTTTGAATTGCTCTATATTTTTCAATTCTAGATGGGTTTAAACTTTTTTGTCAAAATATTTAGTCTGTGTTATTTTGAAGAAAGAATTGAAATTTCAGAAATATTTTGATGATATTTTCTGGCAGATATCAGTAGTCTGGACACAACAAATTTTGTATTGCAGTTAATTTTTGCTCTTGTTCATCATTCATTATTAAATTTCATCATTCAACAAGATTTTTATAAATATGTCTTCCACAATCAATTGCATAAAAATGTTTATTCACCCGTATTCATAATTCATCATTTTACCAAGTTACAGAATAAACTTGTACTGATCCAAATATTTTTGTATGATGCATACTCCCCTAAAGTGACGCAATCTTCCTTACTGTGTAGTGCATTTTGGACTGTCTCTTCATTGATTTTTAAGTCACAGTTTTGTCTTTCCCCAATTTCCGTCTTTGCTTTCTTTTTAACTCTTTCTTCATATACTTGAAAATTTAATTTACATCTAAGCTGAAGATGTCAAATTCTAACTTATTGAAAACCTATAACTAACCATAAAGATTTTGATTTATTGATGATTTAAAAAAAAAATAGAGAAAGGGGGAGGGGGTTGTGTTATTTATTTGGTTTATTTGGGGGTTTCTTTTGAATTCCATTGCCTTAAGTTTTCATTTTGGCAAACATCTTCCTTAATCATACACAGAATAAAGGATGTGGTGTGTTTTCAAATACAGCAAACACTATTCTAAACCAATGTCTCAAGACATGGATGTGACAAAAATGTGTCTTGAGGCATATCTCAAGACACAGTTTTATATGTCTCAAGATGTCTTTAAGACATGTCTTCAAGACACGGTGTCTATAAGACGCGTCTTTAAGTCCGTCTTGAGACGCGTCTTGGAAATTTGTCTCAAGACATCTCCAGATGTCTCAAGACCATGAGGTTCATTTGCTATGTGAATATGCACTTTTGTTGAAAATATATGCATTTGCATCTTATTCTTGACGTCACAAAAATCCTTTATTCTGATTTTTCACGAAAAATCAATGAACACGGATTGGTGAAGATATTCTTAACTCCCTCTTTTAACATAACTTGTCTTTTAACACCTTTAAAATCTTAACAAGTAACAGCACTATCACTAGGATAAACCTTTTTTTCAACATTAAAAAAGGTTTCTTTCTTTATCTTATAGAAATTTTGGCACTTAGTTAGAAACAAACATATTTTTATTTAATAAAACACGGCTATATATTTGTATTTGTTAGCGCAATTTATGTTTTGTTTGTTTTTGTAATCATTATGAAATTTTACTTTAAAGTAATTTTTAATTAAAGATGAAAAATATGTATAACTATTTCTGAAAAAATGTATCTTACCTTTCACTTCTAACTGTCTTTGTCTCTTCACACCTCCAACATATATGCAATATACAGCATCGTCACTCGGATCAGCCTTTTGTATCGTTAAGATGTGTTTTCTCTTATCTACACTGCATTGTATTCTATCTGTAGAAGTGATGGCGCTATCATTTTTATACCACGTTGCAGGAATGTTTTCCTGTTTTATTTCACAACTGATGAATATAGTATTTCCTTCTATTGGTTCATTCGGAGAAACGGTTAGGTCAATTACAAAGTAATCTGGAATATAATCAAAGAATTTTGTGCGTTATAGCCCTTAAACGAACCTTGTTTTTGCTGAAATTTGCAATTGTGATTGATAAATCAACATTGCTATGAATGACAACTTAATTCCATCACCAGTCAGGAAATATGCCCTTTTGTTTATAAGGTATGCACTTGCGACTTATTCGTGACGTCACAAATAACACTTATTTCGATTTTCCACAAAATATCAATGAACACAGATATGTGAAGATATTCTTAATTCTTACTTCCAACATAACTTGCCCTTTATCACCTTCAAACTCTGAACAAGTTACCACACTGTCATTAAGCTAAGCCTTTACTTTTGTTCAAGCATGTCTTCTTTCTTTATTATATCACATTTTTAGAACTTAGTTAGAATCAAATATTTTCATCTAACAAAACAAGGTAATACAATCTTATTTGTTAGAGCAATCTATTTTTTGTTTTTCGTTTGTAATCGTTGTGTATTTTGGCCTTCATGTAATTTTTTAATAAGAGAATATCGGATGTATAACATGTATAACTTTTTCTGAAAAAAATGTATCTTACCTTTAACCTCTAACTTTGTTTGTCTCTTCACACCTCCAACATCTATGCAATATACAGCATCGTCACTCGGATCAGCTTTAATTATCGTTAAGGTCTGTTTTTTCTTATCTACACTGCATTGTATTCTATCTGTAGAAGTGATGGCGCTATCATTTTTATACCAAGTTGCAGGAATGTTTTCCTGTTTTATTTCACAACTGATGAATATAGTATTTCCTTCTATTGGTTCATTCGGGGAAACGGTTAGGTCTATTACAAAGTAATCTGAAATATAATCAAAGAAATATGTTCGCTATAGCCCTTAAATGGATATCGCAATGAATGATAATCTAATTCGATGACCAGTCAGAAGTTATGCCCTGTTTTAGAAAATGGTACAATTTACACACTTGCGTTTTATTCGTAACGTCACAAATAGCACTTATTTTTATTATCGACAAAATATTAATAAACACAGATATGTGGAGATATACTTAACACTAACTTCACACATAACTTGCCTTTCAACACCTTGGAAGTTTGAACAAGTTATAACACTGTCATTCAGTTGAACCTTGACTTTTCTTTAGGCATATTTTCTCTTTTTAACTTATCACATTTTTTGGCACTTAAGGTGGTATGGGTGTCTTTCGCCATCTTGGATTGTAAAAAACAGAGAATCTAAGGTCCATATTTTCAATCAAGTTAGCAAAATTGGATGCAGGAATGCAAATATTTCATGTGAATTTTCATTTAAAAGAACCAATTTGTAAGAATATAACTTATAAATATTAATTATTTTACAAGAGTAGATTATTTTTGGTTGTTTTTGAATATTTTCAAATTGGCATTTTAAGGGGAAGTAACTCTAAAACAGTGCATTTTCTGAAGGACTCTACATGAGATTTTCCTATTTTGTCTTTTAGCCGGAAAAAAACGTACAATGACCCTATCATTTTTTATGATTTTCTCAAAGCATTGTCTGAAAGCAATCTTTTTCTAATTTATTTTACAATTCTATCATTTTGTTTAGTGTCTATTCACAAAATGGTGTTTTTTTCCTGTATAATCCATACAGTATTTGTCATTTTGTCACAACCTGTAGCTCGAGAAAATGCGCGGTGACCTATCATTTTTATGATATTTTTGAACATGTATCAATAGATACTACATTTTGACAAAGTATGAACAAATTCTATCATTTTTATTTTAGACTCCCATACCACCTTAATTAAAAACCAATATTTTCATCAGATGAAACAAGGCAATACCATCTGATTTGTTAGCGCATTTAATTTGTTGTTTGTTGTTTCTAATCGTTGTGCATTTTTGCCTTTAAGTTTTTTTAGTAAAAGATTGGCAGATGTATGACTATTTCTGAAAAGATGTATCTTACCTATAACTACTAACTTTGTGTGTCTCTTCACACCTCCAACATCTATGCAATATACAGCTGTGTCACTCGGAACAGCCTTAGAAATCGTTAAGAAGTGTTTTCTCTCAACTACACTGGATTGTATTCTATCTGTAGAAGTAATGGCACGTTCATCTTTATACCAAGTTGCAGGAATGTTTTCCTGTTTTATTTCACATCTGATGAATATAGTATTTCCTTCTATTGGTTCATTTGGAGAAACGGTTAGGTCTATTACAAAGTAATCTGAAATATAATCAAAGGAATATGTTCGATATGGCCCTACATGTAAAACCACCCTTGTTTTTGCTAATATTTCAAAATATGTTAAATACAAAGTAGTCTGAAATATTATCAAAGGAATATGTTCGATATGGCAATAAGCGACCCTTGCTTTTTACTAAATATTCCAAGAGGAATTTATCAATCAATTTCCCAGTGAATCTTAAGTTAATTCCATGACTAGTCAGTAACTATGCACTTTTGTTGAAAATGTATGCATTTACGTCTTATTTGTGACGTCACAAATATCATTTATTCTGATTCTCCACGAAAAATCAATGAACATGGATTGGTGAAGATATTCTTAACTCCATCTTTTAACGTAACCTGTCTTTTAATATCTTCAAAATCTTAACAAGTAACATCACTGTCACTAGGATAAACCTTTATTCATCATGCATTTGTCATAAAACACGTTTTCTTGCTTTATCTTATAGCAATGTTGGCACTTGGTTAGAAACAAATATTTGCATCTAATAAAACAAGGCTATATATTTTTATTTGTTTGCACAATTTATGTTTTGTTTGTTCTTGTAATCATTGTGAAATTTCGCTTTCAAATACTTTTTAATTAAAGATTGGCAGATAGATAACATGTATAACTATTTCTGAAAGAAATGTATCTTACCTTTTACTTCTAACTGTCTTTGTCTCTTCACACCTCCAACATCTATGCAATATACAGCATCGTCACTCGGATCAGCCTTATGTATCGTTAAGATGTGTTTTCTCTTATCTACACTGAATTGTATTCTATCTGTAGAAGTGATGGCGCTATCATTTTTATACCACGTTGCAGGAATGTTTTCCTGTTTTATTTCACAACTGATGAATATAGTATTTCCTTCTATTGGTTCATTCGGAGAAACGGTTAGGTCTATTACAAAGTAATCTGAAATATAATCAAAGGAATATGTTCGATATGGCCCTAACTCGACCCTTGTTTTTGCTAATATTTCAAATATATTAAATACAAAGTAGTCTGAAATATTATCAAAGGAATATGTTCGATATGGCAATAAACGACCCTTGTTTTTGATAAAATTTCCAATAGGGATTTATCAATTAATTTCCCAATGAATCATAAGCTAATTCCTTGACTAGTCAGTAAATAAAGGCAACAGTAGTATACCGCTGTTCAAAACTCATAAATCCAGGGACAAAAAACAAAATCGGGGTAACAAACTAAAACCGAGGGAAACGCATTAAATATAAGAGGAGAACAACGACATAACACCGAAACGTAACATACACAGAAACGGACCAAGCATCAGACAAAAACACCACGAGAATAACAAATATAACATGAAAACCAAATACATGAATTTGGGATAGACAAGTACCGTGCCACGTCTGATCTCAATATCTCAAAAATAAGAGAAAACACAAACGACTCAACGTTAAAATGCAACACACACAGAAACGAACAATAATATAACAATGGCCATCTTCCTAAATATGCACTTTTGTTGAAAATGTATGCATTTGCCTCTTGTTCGTGACGTCACATAAATTCTTTATTCTGATTTTTCACGAAAAATCAATGAACACGGATTGGTGAAGATCTTCTTAACTCCATCTTTTAACATAACTTCTCTTTTAACAACTTCAAAATCTTAACAAGTGACATCACTGTCACTAGGATAAACTCTTACTCAACATAAAGCATGTTTTCTTTCTTTATCTTATAGCAACTTTGGCACTTTGTTAAAACAATTATTTTTGGCTAATAAAACAAGGCTATATATTTGAATTTGTTAGCGCAATTTATTATATGTTTGTTTATGTTATCATTGTGAAATTTCGCTTTAAAGTAATCTTTATTTAAAAATTGGCAGATGAAAAACATGTATAACTATTTCTGAAAAAAATGTATCCTACCTTTCACTTCTAACTTTGTTTGTCTCTTCACACCTCCAACATCAATGCAATATACAGCATCGTCACTCGGTTCAGCCTTATTTATTGTTAAGATGTGTTTTCTCTTATCTACACTGCATTGTATTCTATCTCTAGAAGTGATGGCGCTATCATTTTTATACCAAGTTGCAGGAATGTTTTCCTGTTTTATTTCACAACTGATGAATATAGTATTTCCTTCTATTGGTTCATTCGGGGAAACGGTTAGGTCTATTATAAAGTAATCTGGAATATAATCAAAAGGAATGAATTCGATATGGCCCTTTAACGACCCTTGTTTTTGCTAAAATTTACAATTGAGATTTATAAATAAATATCGCAATGAATGATAACCTAATTCCATGACCAGTCAGGAATTATGTTCTGTTTTTAAAATAGGTACAATGTACGCACTTGCGTTTTATTTGTGACGTTACAAATAGCACTTATTCTGATTATTAACAACATTTAAATAAACACAGATATGTGGAGATATTCTTAACTCTAACTTCACACATAATTTGCCTTTCAACACATTGGAAATCTGAACATGTTATAGCACTGTCATTCAGTTGAACCTTGACGTTTCATGAAGCATATTTCCATTCTTTATCTTATCACATTTTTGGCATTTAGTTAGAAACTAATATTTTCATCTGATAATATAAAAAAAAGAAGATGTGGTATGATTGCCAATGAGACAACTATCCACGAAAAAAACCCAAAATGACACAAACATTAACAACTATTGGTCACCGTACGGCCTTCAACAATGAGCAAAGCCCATACCGCATAGTCAGCTATAAAAGGCCCCGATAAGACAATGTAAAACAATTCAAACGAGAAAACTAACGGCCCGATAAAACAAGACAATACTAACTGATTTGTTAGCGCAGTTTATTTGTTGTTTGTAATCATTGTGCATTTTTGCCTTTAAATAATTTTTAATAAATGATTGGCAGGTGTATGACTATTTCTGAAAAGATGTATCTTACCTTTAACTTCGAACTTTGTTTGTCTCTTCACACCTCCAACATCTATGCAATATACAGCTGTGTCACTCGGAACAGCCTTAGAAATCATTAAGAAGTGTTTTCTCTCAACTACACTGGATTGTATTCTATCTGTAGAACTAATGGCACTTCCATCTTTATACCAAGTTGCAGGAATGTTTTCCTGTTTTATTTCACATCTGATGAATATAGTATTTCCTTCTATTGGTTCTTTCGGGGAAACAGTTAAGTCACTTATAAAGTAATCTGAAATAGAATCAACGGAATGAATTCGAAACAGCTCTCAAACGACCCTTGTTTTTGCTAAAAATTCCAATTGGGATTGATAGAGCAATATCTCATTAATTGATAACCTAATTCCATGACCAGCCATGAAATATGCCCTTTGGATGAAAGGTACGCACTTGTGTCTTATTTTTGACGTCACAAATAGCACTTATTATGAATTTCCACAAAGTTTTAATAAACACAGATATGTGAAGATATTTTTAACTTTTATTTCCAACATAACTTGCATTTCAACACCTTAAATATCTTAACAAGTTACAGCACTGTCACTCATGCAGTTTAACTTTTACTTTTCTTTAACATGTTTTCTTTCTTTATCATATCGCATTTTTGGCACTTAGCAAGAAACCAATATTTTCATCTGATAAAATTGGTTAGCACAATTTATGTTTTGTTTGTTGTTTATAATTGCCATGAATTTTCGCCTTCAAGTAATTTTGAATAAAAGATTGGCAGATGAATAACTTTTGAAAAGATGTATCTCACCTTTAACTTCTAACTTTGTTTGTCTCTTCACACCATATTTCAAATATATTAAATTCAAAGTAGTTTGAAATATTATCAAAGGGATATGTTCGATATGGCCATAACACGACCCTTGTTTTTCTTTGTTTTCGCTAAAATTTCCAATAGGGATTTATCAATCAATTTCCAAATGAATCAGAAGCTAATTCGAACACTAGATTTGTTGAAAATGTATGTATTTGCGTCTTATTTGTGACGCAACACATATCATTTATTCTGATTTCCCACGAAAAATCAATGAACATAGATTGGTGAAGATATTATTAAGTCCATTTTTTAATTAAAGATTGGCAGATGAAAAACATGTATAACTATTTCTGAAAAAATGTATCTTACCTTTCACTTCTAACTTTGTTCGTCTCTTCACACCTCCAACATCTATGCAATATACAGCATTGTCACTCGGATCAGCCTTATTTATTGTTAAGATGTGTTTTCTCTTATCTACACTGCATTGTATTCTATCTCTAGAAGTGATGGCGCTATCATTTTTATACCAAGTTGTAGGAATGTTTTGTTGTTTTATTTCACAACTGATCAGTAAATTATTTCCTTCTATTGGTTCCTTCGGAGAAATTGTAAGGTCAGATACAAAGTAATCTGAAATATATTCAAAGGAACGGATTCGATATGGCCCCAATTTCACCCTAGTTTTTGCTTAAATTTTCCATTGGAATTTATAAATCAATAGCAAAATTAATGAAATCATAATTCTTTGACTGGTCAGGAAATATGCTCCTTTTTAATGTACACACTAGCGTCTTATTCGTGACGTCACAGATAACACTTATTCTGATTTTCCACGCAAATCAATGAACACAGATTTGTGAAGATATTCTTAACTCTAACTTCCAACATAACTTGCCTTTTAACACCTTCAAATTCTAAACAACTGTAGCAATTTCACTGCGCTCAACCTTTACTTTTCTTAGAGCATGTTTTCTTTCTTTATTATATCGAATTTTTTGGCGCTTAATTAAAAGCAAAACATTACACCTGCTTTAACAAGGCAATATTATATTTTTTAGGGCAATTACATTTTTGATTTTCGTTTGTAATCGTTTTGTGTATTTTCGCCTTCAGGTAATTTTTAATAAAAGATTGGCAGATGTATAACTATTTCTTAAAAAAAATATTAATCTTACCATCAACTTCAAACTTTGCTTGGCTCTGCACATCTCCATGATCTATGCAATATACAGCATCGTCACTTGAATCTGCCTTAGTTATCTTTAATAATTGTTTTCTTTTATTTACACTGAATTGTATTCTCTCTGTAAAATTTATGAGAATTGTATCTATATACCAAGATGTAGAAATATCTTCCTATTTATTTCACAACTGTATCACCTACCCTGTATCGAAGACCCCGTATCACATGGCTAAACCCGTATCTATCGGGTACCCTGTATCACACCCATTTCGGAACTTCTCATATGTTACTATCTGGCACTTTTCGAATTTTATTATCAGTAGCAGACGACAACAACTGTCAAAAAAGTGTCATATCCAGGAGTGCCCGTGCAATTGAGATGGAAGAACGAGCAATGAACGACCTGTCAGAGGACATTCTTCAATAAGAGGACAGAATCAATTCGCGTGACGATGAAAGGGAAGCAACAAATGCATTCTTGGCGGAGATGCGGAATGGATATACAGTGAGAAAGACAAAATCAAATGTAAATTCAAAAAGTGCTTTCAACAGAATGAGGAAAGAGAAGTGGAAAGCATTCCTTCCCCCGAGTTAGATTGGTTCCTTACAAGATTCCTTATGACCGCTAAAAATGGCGATAGGGACGTGATGACTACAAAAAGGAAATATATGTGCCAACAAGGAAAAGGAAACCCGCCCAACCAAGCAGACCCTTTTACTTAAGAGGAAATAGACATGTTATATCTTTAAAAATACCTGAAATATTGTGTACGAAAAATGGGGTTATGCCGCAATAATGTATATTTATATACACCCTCTGCCTCATAGGTGCAATTCGATTTTTATTAAATATATCATTATTTTTTCAGGAAATGCAAAGACCTTATCGAACAGCATGTATTTTGGAATATCTTTTATTTAGGTGTACTTGAACTGAACAATTGTAAAATTTATGCGATTTCTGTAATTTAGTTCTTTTTTTATTTCGATATTACCTCTATTTCTCATATTAGTTCATCAGAAAAGAAGTAACTTAACAAAACTGCATGCTTCTTTCGAAGGCAGATTGTGAGCTTAAATGAACAGTGGCCTTTTTTATTTTTTTTCTTTAAGTTCGTTTATAGAATAAAAATAGCAAAGTTCTATATTTAAAAAAAAAGGTTTTATACCCTCGAGCCCCCTTAAGTACTGCATAAAATTTAAAAACTGTCGTCTTGTCTTTGGACTTGAAAGAAAGTTTCAACTGACTTGACGAATCATACATGTCGCAAAACTTTAACTGAAACTAGCCGTCAATTATTTTAATTTATTCCATAAGACTTTATATAATTACTGACAAAGTAAATTTGATGTTTTATAACACCAAAAAAGTAGAATATAAACATATACAAACAAACTATGTACCATATATAAGGGCATTTAATTGCAAATATTTGTATATGATACCGACAAAGGTACTAATTGTATATATCACTAGAGAGATTATTGACTAATACACATAAAGTGATGGAAGGCAAGTGTTTAAGTTCCGTGTTGAAATTGACGTTTTTTTATTCTATTCGTTTTCCGTTGATTTCTTAAGGCTTTTTCATATTAAGGTTCCAATACTGAATTGAACATTTTGACAGGTGATAATAGCTAATGCCCGCGTCACACTGTCCCGATTTTTACGCCGATGGCAACACGATAATGGAAATTTTCAAAATCGGGACTGATCGTATCCAGATCGGGCGCCTATTCGTAGTGCCATCTTTAACCATCGTAGAACCATCGGCCACTTTTTCTAGCCTTCGGGGACAACTTCGGGAAGGGTTCTAAATTTTTTAACATGTTAAAAAATCCCCGAAGGTGCGTCCGATGTTGAGGGTTCGTATTGAGTTCGTATCACCATCCTCACCATCGTAATGTCACCGGGAATGCATCTTTGTACATCGTATTGCATTCGTGTTTCCATCGTTTCCATCGGGCAGTTTTGACATTACGATGTCTACACGAATGAATCACGAAGATACCCGAAGGTCTTACGATGGCAACACGACTTCGTGAAGACCTCGTAATCCCATCGTGTTGCCATCGAATAAAAGTACGAAGGCGACAAGATGGAACTACGACGGCAATAAATCCAGCTAAATGTAAGTTAATTTTCGCGCTAAAATACATTTAAAGTGCCATGCGCGATATGCATTGGTCAGTCTAATACGACAGTTAAGAAAGACGTTCACAAAACATGGAGCTCATATCATATCATATGATTCTATGAGAACAAGAAAGGCGACAGCGTTGTTTCTATTAATTCAAATGGAACAAGAAGAGCAGCTATTACAGGCTCAGGATTTACTTTTACAAGTAAAATATAATTTTTTGTCAATATCAAGTAACATAATGAAAATCATAAATACCCGTCTTCGGTTAACCTTCGTATGTCCATCTTTTGCTATCGTATATAATTTCGGCACCATCGTATAGACTTCGTTATTCATCGTACTTGCTTCGGTCACTTTTTGGTATTTTAACGAGATCGGGACCAACTTCGTACGAACTTACAATTTTCGCATTCGGGTGTCCATCGTATATAAAAATCGGGACAGTGTGACGCGGGCATAAGGAAAAACATATCAATTAAATGTAAGCAAATTAACATACTTAAATTTTCATTTTGAAAAAAGGGTAGTTGAAACTTAACATTATACTACTAGTCATTAAAACGAGTTTTTAGAGAAATGTGACCATGCGAAATTCTTTCGACAGGGCAGAAGATATAGAAACTACATGTTTCTTTAAGTTAAGCCAATTTTTAGCTGTGTGTTATTTGAGGAGATTAAACTCGCGATTTAGACGACTCTTTACACTTCTGTCATCGCACTGACAGTCATTCATGAAGAATAGTTATTATCAATAATTTATACTTTACTCATGACTTATCATAATTGTATGATAATAATATCAATAAGAACATTTCGATACTATGAGATATTATAGCGTCACCTTTGTTAGCTCATTATGTACATGACTTATTATGACGAAGCCAATTCCAGTTACAGTATATCATTTATTAGCGGCAACAATGAACATATGTTGATAGCACGAAACCGGCCGAAAGAAAGTTGTCCAAATTATATATGTGTCTAAGATTTTTCTTTTGTTCAATTTGGATACATCGAATGTCTATGCAATATAAAGTGTGTATAGTATATATTTGTCACAGATGTCTCTATTTATACATCTAAAAAATATTGGACCTTCTACATGTACGTCTTTTTTTTCTTTTGACACCTTCAAAATAGATGATTTATACAGCACTGTCACACACATCAGCCTTATTAGATTAAAATGTGTTTCTTTCATTTCATTTACAATGTCGAACTTACGGGACTTCTATCTATTAAACACACACAAGAAAAATGCTAATTGTGTATCATTACGCAAAATCATGACCAATACTTTATAAAATTGTACGTAGTAATATCGACAGATGGGCATTTAGTAGAAGAAATGTTTGGCTTGCGTTCACAATTTAACTCATGGAATCTAGTATGAGTTTATTCACAAACACTGAGTCGATACCGGTGTCATGTAGGTTTACATTGCTGGATCCCAATTATTGTCATATGAACCTATTACGTCTGCTTGCACACCCATTTTTCTTTTTGTTGATATAACGGATAACTACTTTCATGATCGGTACAAGAACACCATACGTAAATATAAATCAACATGCAGACATCTTATATGTTAATTTATTTCACATCTAATCTTTTATGGTAATGTTCTATACAAAGCACAAAAATGTCTTTATTTTCCCCCAAAAGCTCACAAACCTTAAAAAGTCTTTATCAGCAGGGATTGAGTTACGAAACTGTTGTCAAGTCATTAACGATTGCTAATGTTTTGGTATTTATAATGATTCACTTATATGACCTTTGCAACGAAAAAACGTATATATTCTAAAACCAGCGGATGGCACGTATTCTGCTTATATATTTGATGATGGTATGATAGTAAACCCTTAAAGAGAGTGATTGTACTAGATTTTCATATGATCAAGACTTAATCTTTTAATTAGTTTAATTGAGGTGTGGAGCAGGCATACCAGTAACATGCTAGTAGTACTTTGTTATTCTATGTATCATTGCTTAGTTTCTTTTGTTAGCTATTTTGACATTGGACTCGGTCTTGCATGGCTTCAATGAACATTACATCGAACACCAAATCGGAGGACTTACCTTGTTTGTATTGGATACCTAAGCTTCATAAAATTCCGTACAAACAACGGAACATTGCTGGCTCATCTTCATGTTCCACTAAAGAATTGTCCATTAGATTGACTTAAATTCTGTCCGCAGTGAAAGAGGGTCTTCAGAAATACTGTGAAACTTTTTACTCGCGTAGTGGTATTAACCATGTGTAGATTCTTAAAAACTCTAAAGAACTTCTAGATAATTTTAAATCTCGGTCATTTTCTGAAATTAGTTCTATCAAAACTTTTGATTTTTACAACCCTGCATTCCACCATACCCCATCGTGAAAATGAAAACTCGTCTGAAAGAAATAATCCACGATGCCTTTCAACATTAAAATGGTAGCATACGCTATAAATTTATTACTTTGCGATATCATTAGGCATATTTTGTTTATAGTGAAAAATAAAAGGGTTAAATATGCTACACAGAGGAACAAGTGATCAGTATGTTTGAGTTTCTTATCGACAACATATTTGTTGAATTTGGAGGTAGACATTTCAACAAATTGTCGGCATTCACATGGGAACGACCTGTGCGCCTCTCCTTGCCGACCTCTTCTTATTTTCATATGAATCGGAATTCCTTCAGACACTTGTCAAAAAGAAGAAGATCAAAGAAGCCAGATTATTTAATTTCACTTCCAGGTATATTGATGATGTTCTTTCCATAAACAATCCGAACTTTTCTGATTGGGTTCCATTAAAATATCCCCCTGAACTAGAAATTAAAGAAACAACAGACACGGCTTAAAATATGGATTCTTAAAAAATTCTAAAGAACTGCTAGATAATTTTTAATTTTAGGCTGTTTCTGTAATTAATTCTAACATAACTTTTTATTTTATAACCCTGCATACCACCATCTCCATGTGAAATTAAAATTGTTTTGTATAGACATTGAACGACACAATTTCTTTTTTGTGACGTTTGTAATTCTGACGCCCAACACGCGAAACAAGGAATGTGTTTTTGAATTTGATTTGTGTTTTTTGAATATGTTTGTTTGTCTTGAGATTGTAACACAGTGATGACTGCTGTAACCATATTTTGACTATTTTACCGATTATGTCTGTTTTGCCACTTGATAATGATTTTTAATTGACTATGAGGGTCGGTTGATACAAAACTTTACGACGAAAGAGATGATTTAGGGTTCCCAATAGTGAAGTTTTTGGAAGCTGAAATAATCACTTCGTAATTTGTACGGACGCCATCAAGAGTTGGTTCACCGTTATGGAATATCTGTCATATAGATGATATTGAATATGTTCCTTATGTCGTAACTACAATCTCGTCCCCTTTTCGCGAATGTTTCCTACCGAATTAGACATTTAGCTTTTGTGTCTGTTTGTTTTGTTCACACATCTTCATCAATATTATTAAATTTGACACGACTGTCGTACAAGTGAGAGGTTTAGCGCTGTAAAACCAGGTTCAATCCACTATTTTCTACATTTGAAAATGCCTGTACCTAGGTAGGTATATGACAGCTGTTGTCCATTCGTTTTTGATGTGTTTTGTAATTTGATTTAACCATGTGATTAGAGACTTTCCGATTGAATTTTCCTCGAAGTTCAGTATTTTTGTGATATTACCTTTTTTTTGAGAAATATTTTTGGGTATTGCTGTGTGTTTGATTATTCTTTTTTGGCTAGACTTAATTGGGAGGGTTGAAATCTCACAAAACATGTTGAATCCCGCCACATTATTGGGCCTGTCCCAAGTCAAGCATCTGACCTTTGTAAGTCTTGTATGTGTTTTAATTTAAGTTCATTTAATATATGTTTTGAAGTTAAGTGTGACGTCTATTTTAAATGATCTAGTAGACATTTTTGTTAATGAATCAATTTAAGCCCATCTCCGGGTGCGGGATTTTCTCGCAGTGTTGAAATCCCATATGTAGCCTTGGACCGTTTTTGGCTCTTTAGTCGGATTGTTGTCTACTTGACACATATTAAATGTATGTAAATGACTTTATTTTTAAAGAACTTATTTTTTTAATGAGTTTTTTTTTTAACTTTAGGAAGCCGAATCACAGAGGGTTTTTAGGATAATGCTAAACTATGGAACAAAGAATTTCACTTTTAACCAGAAAAAAACCCCACCTTGAAATGGAACTGTGATAAGCTTTAATTCAATCCATCATACAACATGTAGAATTGATGGATAAGCTACCATTACCACCAATCTTAAAAAAATGATAATTTTACTTACTGTGTTCTATGAAGCAGTTTGCAAAAACTTTTGCTAAAGCTGTAAAATACAAGACATGTTAATTCAATTTTCACGATCCTGTTTCGTTTGAAAAATTGTTTGTGAATTCCTGTTGACACACTGGACAAAACGTGCGTTCTTTCTTACCAAATTGTTTAAAAGGGAGATAAATAATCCTTTGAAGTGTGCGGGAAAAAACAACTAAAGATCATGTCTTGAATACACATTAAAATATATTTTTTTATTTAAAAAAAAAAATGATTCACCCAATTAGTTATATGATATAGATTGTATATACCTTACTTCGACTCTAACAATGATTTGTAAAAAATAACACAATTATGAGGGATCTTTTATGTACAACCGTTCTGGTGGAGACACAGGAATAGTGCTTACACTTAATCACATGGTTGTTATGTAAATCTACTTGATATGGAAAAAAATATTGGTTAAACAGTTCAATAGTTTTAGATACCGAATGAACTGTACTGCAGTCTAGAGAATCAGTTAATCATTCAAAAATATCATTCTTGTACATCGCTAGAAAACAAATGGCTATATCACATTTGTTTACCTATGTAAACTCATACAACAACAGTCGTATTGTAAACGTGAATCGACAAAAGTGGAGGACACATGATTAGATTATACGTTAGTTTACAAAGTAACATCATTAGTGCAATGCTTGCTTTTGTAATGCTCAGTCGTCGCCTGTTTTAAAACAAAAGGAGCTATATGATACACAGATAAGTTTTTCTCTCCTTATATTGATCACAGACCAATTGAAGGTCTTTCCATCCTATATGAAAAATATTATAATTCATTTTGAAATGTCACTTGTAGTGCCAAATTATAGCTTATTGTTAGCAGATTTAAAAAATATATATGTTTTTCATACACTTTTGTTTGAAAGTAGGGAGATAATTTGTTACATCCGGTTTGAAAATTGTCACTTCTGGTATCATTTCATAGTTCACTTAACACTGATCCCCAAAATCTTTGGTTCTATATACTTTAAAATTAAATGAATACAAAAAATAGCTACTTCCGCTTAACACACATGTTTATTTCCGTCATGTGGCTTGCAACTTGATGCACAAAGTCCCAAAACTTTATCATGCTTACAAATGTACATAATAAGTTAAAGTTAAGGTCATAATCTATAACGTTAAGTATACCTGAGACCTTGATCTCAATTTCAAGGTCATAAACAAAGGACCCCAAATCAAAAGACCCGAGGTCTTAAGTAGTTGTGGTTAATGAGCTTTATCATCATACGCGTTATATTATGATATTATTACGTAAGTATTTCTGTATTGGCCTTGTTATTGGTCCGAGGCTTGCTGTATTGGCCTGAGGCGAAGTAATAGTATCTTTATTAATTAACATTGCATGTGTTATGCAGAAACATAAAATCGATGTGTATGGATACCATCGTGAAATTATGAGGTCGTCAAGAAATGAACTTTGTGATAAACTCGTTCCCCAAACCTGAAATAATTCTATCGTCTGCTTCAAAATACTTTTTAAATGAATGTGACCGTCTTAAGCCTGAAATATATGCCATAGTGACATTGTAAGTATGTTTAAGATAACTAAATTACAACTGCGTCTTCAAAACAACTGTTTACTTTCAGTTTGTGTTTATCGACTTTGTGACTGTCGATGTAAAAACTAGAGACGTTCCAAAATCCTGCAACTAGGACAATATAGAATAACTCGGCCAATACAGAACAAAATCGATATTGGCCGAGTTATTCTGTATTGGCCGAGTTTACACCTTATATTGCATAGGCAGTTTTCATCATTATATCCAAGTAATTATACTTTTTTTTTAAATTAATCGATACCGACGCGCTTCCTATGACTGGGATGTAAAGTAACCATTTTGGGGTTTCATAATTGGCCATCTCAACATCTATAACTACCACAAACATTTATACTATACTGTTTTTTTTCTAATTTACGTTTTAAATACTTTTTACAACATTTACTTGATAAGGATTTGTTACATTTTTGGCTCTGTTTATTAGCTGAGAATTGTAAATCCTCATATTACTTGGTTATAATCCGTATTTTGGTTTGAGTGATTTTGCCTCTTATGTTTAATTTTCTGTTTTTCGATTTACTATTTTTTCTCGATTTTCCTACTTTTTCTCTGTGTGTGCCATTTTGACTGGTTACGTCCAAAATAAATACTACGGCCTTCTAATTTATGCGTTCTATTGTAATTATCCCGGCACAAAAGGTCTATGCCTTTTAAAGTGATATGATTCTTCATTAATTCAATGCAAGGTTCGAAGAACATAACAGTTTTTTTTGGCCAAATACCGGTGTAGCCGAGATCTTTTTCAAATTGCTTTTACTTTTTTGAACTCATAATCAAGACAGTAATCCTAATCTTTAGTTTGAAATATTTGCCTAATTTTACATAAACGTTTTATATGTAAATTTCATTTTTTTAATGTACGCTTATTTTTTAATGACATTTCTCGTTGTAAATATAAATAACACTTTTGTAGATGCCATGCGCCCGAATCGCTGTTCATAAATTATACTTTATCAGACATGCCAGGAAATCTCAAACTCTATCTAAGTCAGGGATGTATAAATGCGGGTAAACGTTAGGGTCTTATATGGGCCTTACATTTACATTTAAATATGTGATGTGTTGTCCTGTTTAATCATCGGTTTTAATATTGAGCCCTTTTTCAAGTTCATTTTTACATTGATGCCTCTGTAAATCCCGCTTTTTATCCAAGTTAATTTATTTGCACTTTGTGAAAAAATATTTTGATATCCGGGGTCCAAAGAAAGATAGACTAAAGCGTTTTGTGTTAAAAAATATCATTCAACGAATACTCTCCAAATGTTTTTTTTAATTTTAAATATTTGACAAAAGGTCAAAAAATCCACTTATCTCGAGAAACAATAGTGCCTTTGTTTCTGATCTATTAGATACCATTTGTTTTATCAAGGTTACGCTCAATAATTTTGTTTTATTCAAACTTACTGCACGATGTTAGCCTGAAGTTTTGTTTTTGTTTCATTCTGAGCACAGCTTTATTGAAGGCAAGTTTGGTATCCATTTTTATAGTTCGGCTGTATCATTAAGTATGAAGGAAATAACATTCTTCATAAAAGGAAAGTGCTTTTTGCAGATCCTTAACATAAGCTATTCTGGATATTGAGAAGCAATATTAAGAACTTACGATAAGAGAGGAAAATAACAGCAAGTGAGATAGATGTTACTAAAATTGCCACTGTAGGTAGATTCTTTTCTGAAAAAAAAAGTTTATTAACACATTTTTTTTAGTTTAGTTTTAGGTGACATTTTGGAAGACTAAATTGCTATCCCTTTATATGTTTAGAGGTATTTCAATTTGATTATCATTCATATCGGTTGCTCCCTATTAAGGTCCTACTAATTGTATAAATTGATGATTTGATCTTGTACTGAACATGCATGAACTATTGTCCAAAAGCACCAAACAAAGAACAACAATCAATCAAACACATTACATTGTTGTACGTTGTTTAGTTGAAAAATTAGCTGAAGTCGATACTATTGAAGTAAGGAATTTTTCATTGCAATGAACTCTTGATATCTGATAACACACATTTTCTCTTTTCTAATGGACAGATTCGAGCTCAATATTATTTTGATTCACAATATATACACATATGTATGTATGTAAGGAATTTGGTTATGAAGCACTTTATTGAATTATATGTTAAATCTTCATATCCTCCCTTCCTAAATCTGGTTTGTCGTATAACTTGAACTACTAGAATAAATACTTGTCTATTGATTCAAACAATCTGAAATATAACCGTCTTCTATTTTACTGTGTCGCTGGACAGTTGTCTTATGTACGTGAAGTCGACAACGTACGCCAAACATGTGCTCTAATACAGATTGTGAGCACCAAGTATGTTTAATTTGTATTATCAATGTGCGAAACGTCCATTCCTTTATATCTAGGATTATATAAATACTTCATTTAATATACCTGCAGTTGAAATGTTTCGGATTTGCAATATGTCCTCAATGTCACTTTCATTTGATTTTCTGTTTATTCTGAAATAAATGAATAATTTTGACATAATCTAATGGTATGATCATTTATTTCGATGGAACCAGTCGGGTGTTCATTTTTTATCTCCTTCATGTGTATGAGTTACATCAGGTGGACAGCAATGGCAATAACTAAGTTGTCATATTATTAGTGTTATTATAAAAGTAAATGCCTGATTTTGCATATTTGTCACAATTGTTTATAAATATGCCTCTTAAGGTTCCGTCTGTTAATGTATATTTCATTAAGGAAGTTAAAATGCAAATCAGAACTTTTCATAAAAATGAAAACTAAACAGTTTGGAAAATCCTTTAGCTCCACCAAGTTTTTCGGTTAAGCTTGTTTATAATAAAACATTGAAGACCTTTAATTTGAAAAACAAAAAAAAATCTAGACAACAGTAGGTCATACTATTGATAAATTATGAAATCAGTATTCTTAACAAAAACTGTGATTGAATTGTATAATACTTGTATAGTTAATAGCAATTGTGTCAAATTTTCATTCATCTGTTAAATGTATGTTATCAATGTCCATATCAAGCAACTCGAATGGAATGGAGTTTACAAAATATATGCAAAGCATCGTTTGCGTTGTCACGAAAAATATTAATTTCAATCATCAATGAGATCAGATTCAAGAAAATCTTTTAACCCATATATAACATTAAAAAAGTCAGATTGTACCACATGGGCATACCTCAATACCAGATAATATTTCACACATATCGTATATATCTGATACGGTATGTAAGGGTTTTGCGTATTGTATAATGATTTGATTGACAGGCATTCGATCTTTACAATGAAAGATATTTTATTGTAAAATCGGGCTTCAAATTTTGCACAGAAACCATGCTGATTTCGTTGACCATTATGAAATTCAAACCACGAAGTGCATGAAGTACGTACACGGATTTAATAGCTTTATTTGGCCGCAAGCATATCAGTTTTCTTTTATTTCTGACGTAACATGGACACCGCAGTTTTCATTACTATGTAAAAGTAGACAGTCAATGTACACGTGTTCGTTAAATAAAATTGAATAGATGTACTTCAAGTTTGGAAGATCAAAAGCAGCTGCATTTCATTTATATTCGAACAAAAAGAAGTTTAAATGACCTTGAAAAAACGTATCTACTTTTTGATTTTGCAATGTGCATCTGAAATCGATAAATGAATTACAAATGATAAGCTGTTGTTGTAGAAAAAATGTTTAAAAATACAGAAATACTTTTTAAATACACTGATTTGGAGACATAGACACATGATCAGGTGATCCAATGAACTCAAAACAAAAGTCCGTTTAATTTGAATTTTCAGATGCAAAATGTATGTTCTGAAAACGCCATACTCATGATATTATGTAGCACAGGTTAAGTAGCTTATTAAAAAAAGATTTGCTGCCAATTGATACAAAATTAAATCGTTAGTTTAAGATGGTACTCATGTTTTAAAGTAGTGAATCTGTGGAAACCTCAGGATAAATAACTTGCCTCTAAGTGTCAGTGGTATCATTAATGTCAAAATCAACACTATATATGAAAAACAAGGGTAATACCATTCGATTAATATCAGGACCACACGATTGTTAAGTCCTTGATGGCAACATTCTTGGGAAAGTAGGAAAAGTACACTCTTACAGTCAACAAAATAATCAAAAAACTATCAGCAAGCCTGTTCTAATAATTATTGCAAGGCATACAGAACAACCTTAATCTATTATACTTAAGACAATTATTTTGAAACCAAGAAAAGAAAATATGTAGGGCCTTTCAGAGAATCTTATTAAAAAACTATATTAACGCATTTATCTTCAATATTATCTATAGATGAAATTGTAATAACATTATTTGAAATGCGACCTTTTCTTTTTATTCAGCACACAATTATAACTTGAAAGTATCTTTTTGTTCGTATATGACATCATTGTTATTCCTTTTAAAACTTTAAGAGTAAATTAACGAAGTGGTACATACCCATTTTAAAAGATATTTTACTGCGTAATAATTGACAATAAACAGCACTAAATATTATATCTATCGTTTCTTTATATATCCTATAAGTTGTTTTCATAATCAGTTCTACAGCATTTTGCCTTTCATTACCATCAACAATCAGTCTTCGACGAATGCTATCAATCATTATCATTTTGTTAAAATATAAGATGATATTGATTTCGGTTAAGATGCTCTTTAGAAACATCTGATTTCTTAAAAATCTTAAAATCAGGAACGCTACACGCAAAGCATCCAAAGATTACAATTTAATTTTTAAGTAACTTTACTTCAACAGTTATCAGTTGACGGCCATATTCAAAAGCTTCGTTGTGCCCGTAAAGTGGTAACCATTTAATTATCTTTTACAGGATTTCACTATGCGAGATCGTGGAAATGTGAAATACCCGAGTTGAAAACATACCACTATTGTCATTTTGACATGAACTATGGTCAAATAAAAGTTAAGAGCAACCTATGTGTTTCAACTGATTATTTCAATATCATCCACTACAAAAGTCAAAAAGTCTGAAAAGACCAGTTTTTGTCTGAATTCGCATGAATATTTACTTGACATTCTTAATTTGTCTGCATGATTTTTAAAAATTCTTGATATAGTATTTGTTTGTCTAAAAAGGTTCTTGATTTTTCTTGACAAGTGTCTTGACAGTATTAACATTGTCTTAAAATTTCTCAACACTTCCTGTATCATCTGATAAGAGTCTGGATTGGTCTCGACCAATTCTTGACTGTCTTTAAACTTGTCTCGATCTGTCTTGACATATTCTTGACATTCTTAAAAATGTCTGAATATGTCTTGACATATTCTTGACATTCTAAATAATGTCTGAATATTTCTCGACACAATTTTGACAGTATTAAATATGTCTTGACACTATCTCAACCGTATAAATTTCGCCTGAAATGTGAACAGACTTATTCTGCACGGTTTATGACATCTTTTGGGTTTGTCTGGCTGAAACAAGAGGAGGGGGTGCTTCGGTGTAGGTCAAAGACTTTGTTCTCATCTAGATTCAAACTCTATTTTTTTAGAACAACAAAAAAACATTTTTTATTCAAATTTGGGTGTTGAGTTTTTTGATTTTTTATCAACAAAAATTTGTGATAACTCCTTCCTGAAAAGAAAAAAAAATGTTTAGATATATATTATGTATGTATGTTTGAGACCAATGCGATCATTGATTGAACATTATAAAATTCAACACCCAAATTTGAATAAAAAAGAGGAATCATTGATGGGATCCATTATGAATACTTTTTTTATTATTATTATTCCTAGGGAAGACAATACTTTTCTTTTAATCTTTTGAATCATTATGGCAAGTCAACTGATAAGGTGTATGGCTGCTTACAAGTAAATCAGTAATTTCTATTTGACACTTGCGTGTATTCTGGTGTGTGTTATACCGTAATTGTATGGGGAACATCCTGTTCATGTGTAATACTTAATATATATATATATATATTCAAACAGATGACATTACACAAATTTTATCTTCAGTTAAATGAATGAATTTTATATCATCATAATTTGCTATTTATATAAACCACATTTTTGTACAATAATTATTTACCATATTAACATTGGATATTATGAATGTAGAGTGAAATATGTCTACCGTATGATTGGTTTTAATCATTTAGTTGATAAGATTTAGGAATCAATTTTTTTTATTTTTTTTAAAACCCACATTTAAATTGTTTTATATCAACACACCCTCATTTAAATTATTTTATACATTAGATTAAATTAAATTAGACCGTTGGTTTTCCCGTTTAAATGGTTTTACACTAGTCTAGTAATTTTGGGGCCCGTTATAGCTTGTAATTCGGTGTGAGCCAAGGCTCCGTGTTAAAGGCCGTACTTTAACCTATAATGGTTTACTTTTTAAATTGTTATTTGGATGGAGAGTTGTCTCATTGGCATTCACACAACATCTTCCTATATCTATATTTGCATTTGTGAAACTATTTAAATACCCAAAATTTCAATTATTTTACATGCCCAACTTTTATATTTGTTGTAAGAAGTGTAACTTAAAACAACAGTATATTATGTAAAAAGAAATAAAGATTAAAGTTATATTATGAATATTGGTCATGATTTGTAAATCTCAGAATTGTCAAGTAAATTTAAGACACAATTCAAAATGTTCAGAATATGTCAAGCCATACTGAGAAAGAATAAGAATGTCGAGAATATGTCGAGAAATGTCAAGACAGTATTCAAATGTCAAGAATTTGTCAAGAAATTTTAAGACCAAATTCAGAATGTCAAGAATATGTCGAGTAAATTTCATACAAATTTGATATAAATGAGAATTTGTCAAGAAAATTTAAGACAAAAGTCATACTTTTGGAGAATTTCAAGTAAAAGTTCATGCAAATCAAGACAAAAAAAGGTCTTTTCAGACTTTTTGACTTTTGTAGTGATCGTTGTAGTCATTGCGATAGGTAGATATAATCAAAGTGTTTCACCGATTCCTAAATATTAAAACTACCTATACCCTTTACCATTGTTGAAATTAAGCATTACAGTATATATGCTTAACATTTTCAAGAAGATAGTTGTTTAGGGCTGGGTTTTTTTTTCTATCAAAATCAATAAATTTACCTCTCATAGAAAATTGGTTTACATTGGTTGATCGATATGTTCTTCTTTGAATGCATACAACCATAATCTGAAAACACATACATGTATACAACGATTTGGCGACTATGCACACGTTTTGTACATAACTAAATATATTTTATCATTGACAATAATGTTAGAATTTACATAACATATGAGATTTAATGCACATGCTTATTCTTCTATCGTTTCATTACAGCCAAATATGCAATAGATCGTCATCCATGCAATGGTATGAACCAAATAAAGAATACGTTTGATAACTATGATGACTACTACGGTAACCATTATATTAGGAACCTGAAAATAAAATAAACTATACAGTTACAAACAGTGTCACTGGAAATAAGAAAAAAAAAATAGTTTGGATAGAGTAGAAAATACAAAAGTCTTATATTAATTCGGACAAGAAACAAAAGAATTCAATAAAAATCTTTTTTATGGAACAATGCTGGACACAATGACATCAGTCATTCTTTTTTATCTTGATGTGGAACACAATGGCCGATTGACATAAAAACTTTGACCAAGATACGTACATGTAAAAAAACATATGGAATGCGTTTTCCAACATTGTAATAGAACTAAGAAGGACTTTGAGTCATTGCGTTTTTCAATGTGATTAAAGGAGGCTTATACACTTTCTTGTAAGTTCATTGTGTTTTAATACTCCTATACAAACAAGGATTACCTGTGGTCATTGTCTTCTACATGTATATACCATAAGAGATTACCTCTGGTCATTATATCAACTTATCGATACAAAAAAGAAAAAAACGACATCCGGTTATTTGGTTTTACTGATCCTATCCGAAGAGGATAACCTTTGAACAAATTGTTTTACAATAATATCTAAAGCGGATAGATAACCTCAGGAAATTTTGTTACTGATATACTAATCAAAACCATCAAAAGAATTGTTTGTGATAATAGCATATTAGCCGGTAAATAAAGGAGATTATGTTCTTCTTTAGTTTACGAGGGAGTTATTTTGTCTCATTGTTTTCTTTATTTGTAGACAAAGGGCCATTAAACGATGTTAATAGATATAAGAAGATATGGTATGTATGCCAATGAGACAACTCCCCATCCAAGATCCAAGTCACAATTTGTAAAAGTAAATCATTACACGGTCTTCAACACAGCGCATTGGCTCACACCGAACAGCAAGCTATAAAGGGCCCTAACAATTACTTGGGTAAAACCATTCTAACAGGAAAACCAACGGTCTAGTCTTTATAAAAAACAGGAAACGACAAACACTTATGAATCACATCAACAAACGACAACCACTGAACATAAGGTTCCTGACTTAGGACAGGTGCAAACAAATGCAGCGGGTTTAAAGGTTTTATTAGGCCCCAACCTTCACCCTATCCTGAAACAATAGTGTAACATCAAGTCATCGAAAGACACACTATAAAATATCAACTGAAATGGTTTAACTCAATCAAAAGATACATTAACTTAAACAAGTGAACATACACTGAACCAATACATTTGATATATGCGACTATGTAAATACAAAATTAATATAAAAAAGGAGGGTTAACCTTTTTTTCGAAAAGTGGACCTGCCGTTGGAATTTGATCTTTATACACGTACCATATCCGGAATTTAAAACGGTATATCAATTTTAGTCTACCAGTATTTATTTTAATCCTCTATTGATCATATAACAGTACGGAAATTTTTGTTTTATTGCGAAACGTTCTGACTCAGGAACCATCATAATAACGTCGTAAACAATAAATAAAACGAACAAACATTTTTTCAATTGTATTATTCTTATCCCAGGAACAAAAAGATGTGGTCGAACAGATTCATTTAGTTAAATAAAAAATGGGCTCCTTTAATTTTGCTTGCTGCAAAAATATTTCGCCTGCAATTAAATTCGTCTGCTAAAACCAAATCATTTGATTCTGAAGAAAATGATATGGAAATGCCTCAATTTAGACTAATTTGGTCACCTTATGCTGAATTGACCGAAGTTGATTGGATGGACACAAACCTGCAGGACACCCTCACCAAGTTAGATAGGCCAAATGAACAAGATTTGACAGAAAATCCAACTACCAATTAATTCTTCGTACAAAAGGTGGAAGGGAATATGACCCATCCACCTTGAGATCAATAGTCAGTAGTATTGACAGGAAACTGAAAAGACACAATATGGCCATTTAATTGCTGGATCAGTCACACACCAAAATGAGGCTTTCAGACTTACCAGGAAATCATAGAAAGCAAAGCAGAAGGTTCTTAAACAGAAAGGCAAAGGTAATAAGCCCCTACGATTACAGCCATTAACTGACAATGAAATCAACAATGTCTATGAAATAAATGTCTTGTGTAATAGCTGTTCTGAATCCAGTCTACGGACTATCTGGCTGAACAACTGTGTCCATTTAGACTTCGTGGTCTACACTATACACAAAGGTTTGTGACATATGTCTAGCCATTTTCCATAATGTAAAATTTTCATAAAAAACTAGCAATGTATTTAATATTTTTGATTCAATACTTAATAAAAGAAATATTAACAGCAACAACACTGTGCAAATAACCCTTCATCTGATTATTTTGCAGTCATTTAAAAAAGTCTTTAACATATTGCACACTTGACTCCCTCCTATATATTATTCCACTGTTTATCATCAGATTATAATTATTCATTATCATCCTACCTTTATTTAACATTCACATGTGTATCATGTGTATAAATGTCGCACGTGTAGCTTCTAAATGGAATATAAATGTGCCTTATGAATAGTTCTTTTGCGAATTCCCGTATTGACCCTGTATTTAGAGATACTTTTTTCAGTTGTCTCCTTTAGGTGGCACGGTAGTATTTCCAGTCTGGAATTTAGGTAGCTCTTTTGTGTACCCTACTGAGGTCAATGTATCTGAACAGTGTGATTGGACAAAAAATACATTATAAACTGAAGATACTTTCCCAAACTGAGGGATGAAGCAGGTGTAGAAAAATATGAAATAATTTTACATACAGATGAAAATGAAATTTTGAGATTTTTTTTAAATTTTGTATTTACTGCACCATAAAAGACATAAAAGCACTAGTGGCCTTAGGTTTTTAAAAATAGCAAAACAAGTAAACGGTCATGATACATATTCAAATTCATTTCTGAATAGTAAAATGAAAGTACTTCAGGTAACTGTGAATGTAGATTTTTTTGCAGTGTTAGAAAGTGGTGAAAATTCTAAAAAGGCTATCATTATCCCTTATGGGCCAGGACATACTACCGTGCAACTTTTATGAGGTACATTAATTTTTATTTACAATGAAGAGCTAGCAGAAAGAGCAGATGTATCTGTGCGTAATGTGAGTAATCTTTAAGGTTTCAAATCTTTTAATTACATTAATTTATTGTCAAACTAAATACTTTTGCCATCAGAAATTATTTTTCATGAACAACTAGTTAAACCGCCGATACATCTCTTTCAATTGATCTTGCTTTGCATTGACACAGCCATTTTTGTCTATGATTGACAAAGGGAAGTAATTTTTTTAAAGTGTGTTATTACAGAATCAAATTGGTAATTTAGCAAATGTACCGCTTGTTCAGTATTGTCTTTATATATCACGTAACATGAAGATCTTTTTCTGATTCGCTGTCCTTTGAATATACATGTATGAAAAGAAAACATACAATCCATCCATCATTCAGGAAATAGATTGATCACAAATACAATTCTTCATAAAAGTGGAACATTACATATTTTTCTTTACTAGAATTCCCAATCCTGCTTGTTGAGCATAGTATGGCAAGCTTCCTATGTATTTAATACACTATAAAATGTATAATCAAAGTGCTATTATTTGCACTGCCATTATCGCACCATATCTGAAAACAATGGAATGTTTGTAAATAAATTTGAACAAGAAAAACTTTATATATTATGTATTCTCCATGCATATTGTTACACGAGGCAAACAAGTGACACTTCTATATAACTGACTTTAAAATTGCTCAAACAGAAGATGTCTATATGATATATAAGTAAAGTTAGTTGTCCATACATAAATTATTTATTTTGTTTGAGCCATATAGAAACACTGAGGAAGAAATGTATAAGTTGCAGATCATTTATACTGTTTAATTGCGATTTCAAATAAATCAAATATTTTCAACAGCAAAAGCAACATACATGTATATTTATCGTATTTAAACATGCAATAATAAAACATTGAAAAGAACAAATATTTGTAAGGCAAACATATGTTGTATAACTAGTTGTTGGCTTATAGCAGATACAAAGTCAAGCAAAACATTACTTTGCACAAAAAAATCTGATCAACTATGAATAAAAAGATTTGGTATTAGTGCTAATTAGCAACTCCGCATCCAATAGTTATCGTAGGTACCAGGATTATAATTTAATACGCCAGACGCGCGTTTTGTCTACATAAGATTCATCAGTGACGCTCAGATCAAAATAGTTATAAAGCCAAACAAGTATAAAGTCACAAGGTATAAAAAGTAAGCAATTATAAGTTGATGGACCGCCTTGGCTCACATCGAACTTCAAGCTATAAAGGGCCCCACAATAACTAGTGTAAAACAATTTAAACAGTAAGGCTTTTTCATTATACGAAGATGCACAGTCAAACCCTAAAAAGTTCATTAAAAATAAATATAACCAGCGTTATAATTTTTCAGATGGGGTGATGTAATCATGATTACGTCCAAGGATGGTTCCCAATATTTGGAGTTAAGCGAAAGAATGACCTAAACCAGACTGGAGAAAACATATCAGAAGAACAGAAGATTTCGCCTCAACTATATCAAATCCTAGGACACCTTGACCAACTTAATTTCTATACTTTATATGTTATATGCCTCAAAGCGACCAATTGGGTTTAGTACACCAAAATCTCCCTTCTAGTTGGCCACACGCACTATTCCACTTGAAGATAACAGGTCTGAAATATCGTTTTTAAGACTAAAGCTTGAGAACAAATAACTAGGTTCAATGGTGAAAACAATAAAAGAAAGGAGGAATCTAGACAAACACAAACAGCTCACAAATCATAGCTAAGGCAAAATAATATCCAGGGAACAGATATTATGTAAATTTCAGGACATACGAATATTGACTCTGTTAACAATTATATCACTATTTCTGAAAAGCAGCAAAAGATTATATCAAACATTCTCAGCAATTTAAAAACAGATGAAAAGGTTGTTTCATACAAACAAAACACTCAGTCTGAACAATTAAACTTACATAGAAGGACATCAACAGTTACTGGACCCGTTGTAACGTCAACGTTCTCCGTTCCCGCTATCTGTCAGTCTGATCATGATAATAAGTCGACTTGTTTCAGTTCTCAGACAAATATGTCCAACCAATTTCTATCAATGTTTTACGGTGCAACACTCCATGTTGGTACACTTAATGTGTACACACAGCCACACATTGAAAAGCCCGCTCAATAGATGAACGGATCGATTTCGATCAAAACAAATATGTTACAGTTTCAATTGTTACAAGTAAGTGTATTTGAATTAAAACCCTACATTTATCGACTCATATTGAATAAATATACTTGTTCTTCATCAATTTTATTCATTTCGCCACTATATGTAAACTATTTGCAACAAGGAACGTCATTATTGCAACGGTATACACTAGAAAAGATATCTACGCAAAATGGCCCTAAATGGGGGAACAACTATTTACAAATTTAAAATAGTTGAATTGCTTAAAAATCTGAAAATAAACAAGATTACGGATTTAAAAAATATTAGTATAGTGTAGAAAAATACAGAAAATATTTGTACTCGGCAAGAAACGGGAAAAACAGCTCTGCTTTCTCAGCCACCTACAAATATTTTCTATATTTTTCTACACTATATACTAATATTGTATATATGTCTTTTTTTTTTTATCTTTTCCTTATCTCCAAGTAAAAAAAATAGGCCATGTTCTAGGGTTATTTAATTTTTTATTTGTTTTTCTTCAAACGGTACATGCCAATCTATGGCTTAAGATCCAACTAAATATTTTGCGGTAATACAACGAAAGTATAATTATTCGGCCCATTCAGTTTGATAAACACATATCTAGGAACTATACCTTTTTCTGTGATAATGATTTTTGTTTAACTATTTCGCGAGGTTTTGTGAAAAGCGTGTCGGACCCAAGAAATTTATAATGTGTTGTTTTCATTTATTGAGAACGTTCGTGCTACTTGAGAGATTTTGTTATTAATCTTAATGCATTATAACGATTTCAGATAAAAGATATTACTATGTATTACGCTAGCAGGACACAATTCATCTGAAATACCCTTGGATCTAGGATGTTACTGCAAGATACCATGTGAACGCTTATTAGATGAAAACAAATAATTTCCGACATAATTAATATGTCAAAAACAATCTCAATGTATGATCATTATGAAATTTATGTTTTATATAACAAACAAATATCCACAATACATATTTTCCTACCAACTTAAACTAATCACGTTGATTACGTGTAAGTCATTTAAAGTGAATTCATCACTTTGTTTGAAATTCATTGAATTAAATTGAATACCTGGCGAAAGCGTATATCTTGAGTCTTGACACATCTTTAAATAACATGAACAGTCTTCTTCGGAGGGGACACAAAAACATCGATTTCGAGGTTTGACGATAAAATCGTAACCTCTCGTGTAGTCACATCTGCATAAAATATCAATGCTTCTATTCCCACGGTCATAGACAACTAGTCCCTCTTCATTACATGCTGATTTAAGAAAGATACAGTTGGTACTGACATTTGTGTAGAATAGTATTGGCCATGGCTGGTAACGCTCTGGCGAACAAATGTCTGCATCTAATCCACCACGAAGTACGTGTTTTCTACCTGTGGGGAAAGATTGTGTAGCTCTAATGCAATTTCAAACAGTTTCATGTAAAAAAAATCTATAGCGTGATAATGAAAAATTAGCCTCCCGTTGTGATGACATTGTAGGATCTGACTGAATCTTAATGCTACATTTTGAATTGGCCAAAAGTAATAATTTCTTAAAAATACACATCGAATGAGTTACAAATGAAATATTTTGTAGTTTTAAATTTGTTTATAATAAAATATAATCATTATTTTTTTCTGGCTAAATATGGGACGACAACTTGATGTTGTATGTTGGTTTTTTTTGCATTTGAAGAAAACACACTTGGAAAAATAAGTGCTAATAGAGGCACAAGATGTTAAATTCGTATTCATCGATTTGACCTATATTCTCGTATTTGAATTATAATAATGCATAACATTCATCCAAATTTAAGAAAGGTCTTAAATAAACAATATACCGGGTATGGGCTCGATAATATTTAGCTTCGTTTCGTGTGTGGTTTAGTCTAGACGCCATTAAATTAACTGTCGGGATGACCTCCGAAAAACGCCGATTGCAATATAGGCGATATGAATATAAATACAGATATAAATAGATAGCAGACTCGTGCATTTGGATTTTTCTAGGTCCGTTTTATTTCATATTATAGATTAAAAATATATGTTATTAATCGTGTTTACCTGTATAAGAATGATTTTTGTGAATCGAACCAGTCAACCAAAGAATTAACCTTTATTTCAATTTCAGTGTTTACATTCTTTTCTTTAAAACAATTCATGTGATATCGATCTCTAGCTAGAGGGTTAAATTGAAGTTCACATGAATACGAATTCAATGAGGTTGAATTGTTCACTTGCAAGTGAATAATTCATTATCAATGTTTCTAAGCTTATTTTGACAAAATTGAACCATACTTGCTGCTAAAAGCGATATAGTATTTCACTATTTCACTTTCATTGATGATAAGACAAAAAAAAATCATATTTTATACTATGTATATATATATATATATGTATCTCGTAGCTAGTGCCCCTTAACAATGAAAAAATTGGGAAAATTTAAAGATGTAAAAAAAAGTTAAAACAACTGAAACTGACACTATAACAATTATATTTCATGAATATAAACGATAACCTATGTTTTATTATATGGTTGACAAGGAGGCTTTTTTTAGATCGACCAAATATCTGAAACTTATAAAACAAAATTAAGACGCATACATTTAAACTTTATAGATTCAATTTAGATATTCCTTCTTAAAGTTTTTAATAGTTCAGAAACATATTTTTTAATACTGATATGCACTGAATGTCCCAAGAAAACACCTTTTAAAATATAAACAGATGAAACCTCAGGATTTGCTTTATTTTGATTATGTGGTAAAATTGAAGTCATATTATTTACAAATGCGTATTTTACATTGTGACTTGGTTGGAGAGTTGTCTTTTTGCCACTAAAACTACATCTTCTTTTTACAATTTTTTATTTAAATTAACATAAACTGACAACAATTAAAGTGCATTTAAAGCATATTAAATACATGTCTTCATTATTAAAGTAATTTACCTGGCTGTAGAAAATCAAATATTGTGCAGTTTTCAGAATATCCATTGATAAGGTCATTTTTGAGGCAGAAATACTTAGAAGGATCTAGACAATGACCTCTTGCACGGGTTGACCACTGTGCTGGTTCGGGGCATTTTAGCGGGAAAGCTGCACATACATGAACCTGAAACATATTTAGAAATCTTTTTTATTATTCATTTATCTGTTTATATCATGATACATGTTACAGCTATTTGCTTTTTAACGTTGAGCTGCAAGAGAGCAGACGTGAATAATTACAGAGAAAAGTATTTTGAAAAAATCAAGCGAATTACTATAGTGGATATTTAAAGTTGGTATTTTATAGATGCATAATAGGCAAAGAGACATATAGATAACACATTAAATTGTTTTAATAAAAAAATTGTATAAATAGTTTGAGATCGATTAATTTCGAAACGGCATGGTCGCCACGTGATGCCGATTATGATATAAAAGAAAATTATTAAATTACCATACGACTAGAGTTAAAAGCAATGATATTTTTGTTTTGATTATATATTTGGTGAATAATTCACCCAGTTATTCTAGATCTGCTGCGGAAGTAATTACTTGGTAGAACACGACGAACCCTCTACATTCAACAAAAACTATACATACATCGTTTGAACGGCTACAGATTTAAGATGTATTGATTAGAGACTTTTGGTTGACACACAAACAAAACGAGAAAATTTGAAATTTGAAGTGAATGAATGAATAAATAAATAAATGTAGATAAATATAAAAAAATCTATTTGTGAGCTTAAGTAAGTAGAGAAGAGGTACCAGGAAGCATACAGCATCAGCGAGGGCAGGTGTAAGAAGGACTCCGGTGGTTTCGAAGGGAGTGTTGTCACTGGCGTCAGAACAATCACTGTAGTTTTAGTTCATTCCGAAAACCTTTGTGGATACAATGGTATAACAGAAAACAATAACATCAAAGTAAGCCTCTGTCAAAGCGATGGTGAAACAAGAGCTTTTCATAGAAACATTTAAATATCAACCCTGAGGGATGTAAGACCTGAGGCTATCTTTACAACTTCTGGACCTGAAGGCGTTGCCATACCAACACCCAACAGTATCAACGACATGAATGTTGATGCCAATACTTACTAGCAATCCGGACAACGCCGTCCACATGCCGGACATGTTACCATGGTAATCAAGACGGGCAATAGAGACCCCAGCCAACTTGTGATAACACACAGTTTGTGTCACAAACAGGTTATGTGACCATTAATGATTATTTACCAGTTCCTAATAGAATTGAAAGTGTTCACGAAAATCTAGGCATAAATGTAACGCCGTCAATTAAAGAAAAAAACATTAAAAGGGGATTACATAGAATTAGCTTGTCTACTAAATAATTCAGTTAACACAGATTCTGACAAACAAAAGCTGACATGGGTCCACGGGGAATTCATTTTACAACCCATTTCTCTAACAATCAAAAATTACAAATATTGAAAAATAGACAGATGCTTTCATCATTTTTATTTAAATTTATTGTACAGTGCACATACCGATTTAGGGAATTGTTAAAGTTCATGAACACAATACACCTTTGGGCACAAAGAAATCAAGGGATTGGCTGGAAAAATTACGATGAGCAATACAGACTAAGAAAGCTGAAGAACCCTCTAGTTTATGGAGTAATATAGACAATGAGCTATGGTTGTTATATATGCAACCAGTGAATACTTTCTCAAATGTGTCTTTAAATGTATCTAATAGTAATATTGATGACGGTAGAGGTCATGGGAATAAATGCTATAGTTATAACTATGATGGAAGCTGTTGAAAACACCTTGCTTTTATAGCCATTTTTGTTTAAGGTGTAATGGTTCACATCCAATTTGAAACTGTCAAAGATAACATGGAAATGTGAGACCACATGTTGGTAATACACAATATAGCACAGGCTCTCGGTTTCAGTTTCAGGCATTCGGGGCTCAGTATAGAGCAGGGTTCCAGTTTCAGATTTGGCCAAGGAGCACTGAGTCAGATTTCCCCCAAGAAATGCCATACAGTTAACACAAGCAAGAGCTAGACCAAATATCAGAACTATGGCAACTTGGTAGAACCGCTATTAAGATTGGTGTTTTGAATAATATACTGAGGGCATATCCGCATTAAGGTGTAGCAAAATAATTATTTCAAGGAATTTTATTTGGTTTTCATTTGAAATAGTCGGGTCCGAACATTTCTTTTATTTCCCCAAATTTACAGTCAGCAAATTGTCATAAAGTTGAAACGTTGGATAAGTTAAAACAGGAGGTAAAAGCGGGTAGAATGGCTGGTCCCTTTTTAGAAAAGCCAATTTCTACACTTAGGATTTCTTCTATCGGTCTAGTATCGAAAGAGCAAGGTTGGAGGTTAATATCTCATTTATCATATCCGTAAGGTTCAGGGGTCAACGCTTTTATTGATCGCAATGAATGTTCCGTTCAATATGCATCTTTTGATGAAGTTATACAAATGGTCAGTTCACTCGGAAAGTCTGATTGGGGTCCGGGACATACAGTCCGCTTATCGTTCGCTGCCAGTGGATCCATCAGATTTTGAATTGTTAATTTACTTTGATGAAAAGTTCTTTGTAAATAAAAGTATCGCTATGAGATGCTCAATTTCATGCAATTTATTCAATAAATGTTCGACCTTTTTACACTGGTAAATAGTTGAACGGAGTGGAGTGAAATCACTTGTACATTATTTGGATGTTTTTTATTTGGAGGCCCTGAGGATACAACTGTTTGTCAAATGATGCTAGACACTTTTCAGGTAATTGTGAGAAATAAGGTGTTCGGATTGCTTTGAAACAAATCAGTTGGACCTGTAACATCTTTAAAAACAAATTAGGATTGGACATTGAGACTGTTGAAATGATTGTTAGAATACCAAAAGACAAATTGTTAAAGCTAAAGTCTTTACTTGAACCGATGTTGTTGAATATAAAAATTAAACACAAGGACTTAGAATCAGTAGTGGGTTTGATGGCTTTCTGTTCAAGGGCGATTACTTCGTCTAGGGCTTTAATCCGCAGGTCTTATGACGTGATAGGGTCTATAAAAAATAAAAAGCCCTTTTATTCAATTATAATGAATAAAGATCTCAGAGAAGATGCAAAAGTTTGACTGACTTTTTTGGAACATTTTAACGGAGATTGCTATGTATCAGAAAACGCATGGATAACAAATGAAACGCTGTATTTGTACACTGACAGCTGTGGTAACTCTGCTTTAGGTTGTGTTGCATATTTTAATGGTAAATGGACACAATATATATGGCCAGAAGCATGGTCAAATATACCAATCATGAAGGTCATTACTTTTTTAGAGTTAGTTCCAATGTTTAAGCTATGTTAATATGGGCATCAAATCTAAAAAATCGAAAGATTTTAATTCGAATTGACAATATGGCATTAGTTAGCATTATTATTAGAACTGTCAAGTCGAAGCGTTTTACAATGTAGCACAATATTCAGTTTAAAACACAATATATTGATGATTCAAAAAATGAACTCGATTTCTCGATTTCAGTTGCACAGATTTCGGGAACTAGCAACCTAGCTCGAGTCGGGTCCGGAAAAACCCACCAGAAGAGTTCAGAGTTTTATATTGAGTCTAAAACAAACAGATTAATGATATTTTTGTTCGCTTGCTCCTAATACAATTCAAGCTTATCAACGAGCTTTAAATGCTTTGGCTAAATTTAGGAATAATTTTGAATAAGATCATAGTTTTCCAATACCTTTGAACCACATTACTTAGTTCATTGCATACATGCCTTGCTTGGACATGGCTCCATCTACGGTGAAGTTTTTATAGTAAGATTAATAATTACGAAAATCTGTCTCAATTATTTGTTGTACGAAAAATGATTGATGGAATGACAAGGTCAAAGTTAAAGAGACCCGACCGAAGATAACATATTACTGTTGGTCCATTAGAAAAAATATAAAGATTTTGTCCGAATTTTGTATCTCCAGATATGAAGCTTTCTTATTTTCTAGTGCTTTTTTCAATGGGATTTTGTGTATTTCTGCGAGTAAATGAAATGATAAGTGCATCTTGTAAGGAATGGTCTAATAAAACTAATCATGTCATTTAAATTGAATGTGGAGGTTACGTATCATAATATCAAAATACACTTGACGTCTTCAAAAAGAGATCAGCTAGGTCGAGGGACATCAATTATTGTGGCCCGACAATCGAATAATAAAATTTGTCCAGTAAATTTTTTTAAGGAATAATTAAAAATTCGACCTCCAATTAGTGGTCATTTATATTGGCACTTTGAAGGTTCTCCGCTGACTCGATATCAGTTTTCAGGGATTCTAAAAAAAGCCCTGGGGTATATTGGCTCTCATCAATCATAGTATAGAACGCATTCATTTAGAATCGGTGGTGCGACTTCAGCAACTATGCTTGGTTTTTCTGACGAGCAAATTAAAGTATTGGGCCGTTGGAGTTCTGATACTTTCAAAAGTTATATACGTATACCACAATTTTGAATTAATTTCGTTAAATTTGATAGTCAATTCAGATTTTTAATGTCGATACATACATATCTTTTAAATTGTAGGCCAAGAAGTGTCAGTATGGATAGTAGGCTCATCTTTGATAAGAAATGCATTTGTTCACGCAAGAAGTGGAACAGGTGGTGAAAATTTAGGTCTCCATAGAATAGGAGTTAAAATTTGGTGGCAAGGGTATGGTGGCTTGGGTTTGATAGATTTGGAATCAACTGTACAATGCTGTAAGAAAACTGCTGAAATATGAAAATTACGAAATATGTTGTACTTCATATTGCAGGCATAAATTTTGGGAAGACGAAAGTAGGTTATTTAAGAAATGAAATTAAGGCCACCTTGGAGAAGGTACACAGTTATTTTCCCAATAGTTCGATTGTTTGCTCTCAGATTTTACCGTGAACAAATTGGCGTTATTCTGGAAGTCATGATATCATGATGACAAGCAGACTTATGATGAATGGTGCGATATCATCATTCGTGTTAATGAATGGTGAACATTATATAAAGTATCCAGATATACTTCCTAATAGTACCTTTTTAAAGGAAGAAGGTGTGCATTTGATATATATAGGAAATGACATATTTCTGAATAATTTGCAAGGTGCGCTTGAAATGTTTATTTGTTCTGGTTCTTCGATATATCCAGATAAGTTTGTTTGTATGTATATATCTTAATTATCTTCAAAACAGTATTGGCCACAGTCTTATCGCAGCTTCATTCCAACTTAAGTGGTGGTCGATCCTGTACGATTGAATTTGACATGTACCATACCTGATCTAATTGGCAACTTCGCTGCGTGTGATAAACTACAACTGTTACAGTTGTCTATATTTTAGTGATAAAATACATTTTTGGTCGCTGTATCCCAGGATCCAACAGTTAAGTTAGTTGATCGCTGTATCCCAGTATCATACATCGATCTATCTATCTATGTATATATCTATCTAGTTATCTGTAGGTTACCAGAGGTAACCAAACAATTAGCTTTACTTAAAATGAGTTATCTATGAATCTATCTAGTTGAACAATATATGTCTTTGTATCAGTCTAGTTGAACAATATATGTCTTTGAATCTATCTAGTTGAGCAATATATATCGTTGAAAATATATGTGTGTAACTATTTAAATTTGAGTTTAATAATAAAAAAGCTGTGGCCAAAATTGCCAATAAATCTTAGTTTTACAAGCCATCTCGAATAATATAATTTATGTAATAAACATAAATTCGGTTATTTGTGAATCGTTGCTAGGTTAACGAAAGCTCTAAACTAACAGTTTCACAAAACGCTTTTAGATTAAAATAAGCCATACACAACCTAGTAGAGATATTGAAAATAAAAGTAATATGAACTATGCTTCAAAGGGAATTATGGTGATAATTTGATATCCTAAATCACATACTCAGAGGTTTCGTGGTAAAGTGTATGCCTCGATAACGGATACGCGGGTTCGATAAAATGTCTGTTCAGACTGACAAAAGACTACATGATTGATAATTCCAGTGAGTTTCCCAGGTTCTTCATACTTAGGATTAGGTGCTCAAATTCCTATGATTTTCTAGTTGAAAGTATTGTTTGAATGCAAATTACCTTCACATTTTATTATCCTGCTATGCATGTAAAATTTGTAGGATGATAAATTCTGCTATGTTTTTATGTCTTATACATCATGTTCTTTCCTCTTTCTGTTTTTTTTTTTTTATAGATACCAGTTATACTTACCAGGATTAGGAATCTGAACAACATTACTGTGTTTGATCAATGTTCTTCTTTGAAAAACTACATCTACAAAACATTTCATGATTAAAGAAATGTTGAAATAGAAATGTCCTAACATCATTGAAAATGTTAACATTAGAAATCAGAATTCAAATATTTGAGTTTGATTTGTCTCCTTTGAACCAGAAGTAAATCCTAGTATATATTACCATTGTTATTTCAACTGATCGGGCGGAGCTTACGTTTCAATTTGCATAAGGTTGTCTATTTGAAGATGTGTGTCATCAGGAGGGTTGCCGTTATAATTATTATTACTGACATCCCGTCAATATAGATACGATCCACGTTAACCTTTGGATAAACTTATTCTTTGTGATGGTTATCAATTCAACAAAGTAGTAAAATTAAATATATATTGGACACATTTGTATGTGTCGATATGTTTGGTTGACAATCGATTTTAAGAACACCTCTGAGCCAAGTTGGCACGTTTGCGTCGAATGGTACGTTTCGGGTGATGAATTAAAATTTAGGTTTTTATAATGCAATAAAAAAAGGTACATTCATGCATCTGTAATCAAGTTCTATTGATCGCTTTTCGTATTGTTGTTGAATGTATTGAATCAACTACAGTTCAAACAAAACATATTGCATCTTTTTCAAATCCAGTTGATTTTAGTTTTCTTTCAGCTGTTTATATTTCAACTAAACTTGAATAGAGATATGACATAAATATTTTATAAACGGATAGCAACGGACATTTAAAAAAATAGTTTGCATACGGAAAAGAATGTATAAAATTGGTGCTTAAGTTAGGTTTGCATAGTCTGTAACTCGGCAAAGTAGGCTTTGTATTTACATGATGCAAAATATTAAACATTACTTCTTCAATTGGAAGCGTTTGTAAACATTCAACTTAGCTAAACGCACCCATCAGTGTTATGTTAAATATTAAACGTGTGAATTAAGATTTAGAAGCAATATCTTCATCTACGTTTACAATGGTCACTTATTTTGTGTTTACATAAAACGAAATAATGAAGGTCCAAAAGGACAAATGCAAAATGAAACACCAACTAGGAAAGCAATGCAACTAATGACCTACTTTTCCTGTGGGTTAGCAAACAACCTTTGTAGAATCACAACTTTCTTTTATCAAACCCTCTCGTTTCAGACTTACCAGAGTTACACGTGTCAAATAGTCTTATGGAAAGGATCCAAACGTCGAAGAAATTTTGACTACAACTATCTGTTGTACACTGATTTCAAATATTGCGTTTTGTAATTGGTTAAGCATGTTAGGGGCATTTTGAAGTTTTAATGGAAAATAAACTATACAACAGGATTGTAATTTTGGTTTGTAACATCGATTTATCACTTTCGAACAGCGGTATACTACTATTGCCTATTTTTGTAAACTGAATGATTACCATCGTTTGAATAAATGAAAAGCAATATTTTAGCGCAGGTGACTGTTCTTTTCAATAAACTATACAAAAGATAATTTAATAACGTGTGTATATTTCAATACTCCCTTAAAGGGGCACAAGCTACGAGATCTATAAATAATCAAAAGTATGATTTTTTTTGTTCAATCATTAATGAACGTGAAATAAAGAAATAATAATTTGCTTTTATCAGCTAAAATGGGTCAATTTTGTCAAATTAAGCTAATAAACACTGATAATGAGTTATTCACTTACAAATGAATGATTCGACCTTATCATTTGAACCTTAATTTAACCTCGTAAAAGAGACAGAATAACGCATGCATTGTCCGTGTACGGTTATGAAAAGGAAAAGAATGTCAACATTGAAAGTGAAACAAAGGTAAATAAGATGATTAACTGATTCGATCCACAAAAAGTCATTCTTATAAAGGTAAAAACACGGTAAACATACATTTTGAATCTATTATACAAATTTTAACAGAATTATAAAAACCCAATTGCACGTGTTGCTTAATCTATTCATATCTATGTTTATGTTTACATCGCTTATATGGCCATAGAAGGTCAACTCGATAGTTAATAAGATGGTGTCTTGGCTAAAATTCACATGAAACAAAGCTTCATCTGTTTGAGACCATGTCCTATAAATTGTTTATTTTAAACTTTTGATAGTTTGGGAAAATGTTTTACATTGTCATAAATAAAATATGACAATTTGAGTCAAATCGGTGAACATGAATTTGGCAGCTAGTGCCCCTTTAATCATGTCGACTTTAGATTTCCTGACGTCAGAATATATTTGCTTAGTCATTTCCCAAACACAAGGCCTTTGGCCTTGAAAAACTGACCAATCGACTCAATGAACTACAATGCATTGTGGGCTACTACGAGTTAACTATCACTTGAAAACACTTGGAATAAGTGGAAAAAGTGAAAACTAATACAGTGTCTGGGATTCTCAAAATAAATGTTTTTGATCTGCGAATATGTTTATTGAAATATATATTAAATAATCGTCAATTTGCATGCTCAGATTAAAAAAAAAATGTTTATGGGTTTCACAATTCGACTATATTTTTCGCCTTGAAAAAGTAGTTGAACAGGTTTGTTCCATAGTTATGTATTGTACCTGTTCACTAATTTTATGGCGTGGAACAGTGACATTTCAGATTAAGTGATCACTCTCCAGAAGGTTAATGTTTTGAGCTCTTTAAACATGTATAATATCATTTAAAAACATTTCTGCCTCGAAAACAAGAAAACTGGCACAGACACACGTCTATCTGTACTGGATGTGTAAATTTTCTATCACGACCTGAACTATAAGTAAGAAAATCATAATATTCAGTATGTTAAAATAAGTCTTATAACAGTGGGCTGGAATTGTGCTTGATATTCGAGTGATGAAGACATAACATTGAGAATGGAAATGGGGAATGTGTCAAAGAGACAACAACCCGACCAAATAAAAATCAACAGCAGAGGGTCACCAACAGGTCTTCAATGTAGCGAGAAATTCCCGCACCCGGAGGCGTCCTTCAGCTGGCCCCTAAACAAATATATACTAGTCCAGTGATAATGAACGCCATACTAATTTCCAAATTGTACACAAGAAACTAAAATTAAAATAATACAAGACTAACAAAGGCCAGAGGCTCCTGACTTGGGACAGGCGCAAAAATGCGGCGGGGTTAAACATGTTTGTGAGATCTCAACCCTCCCCCTATACCTCTAACCAATGTAGAAAAGTAAACGCATAACAATACGCACATTAAAATTCAGTTCAAGAGAAGTCCAAGTCTGATGTCAGAAGATGTAACCAAAGAAAATAAACAAAATGATAATAATACATAAATAACAACAGACTACTAGCAGTTAACTGACATGCCAGCTCCAGACTTCAATTAAACTGACTGAAAGATTATGATTTCATCATATGAATTAATCTTTCAATCAGTTTACAGCGGATTGCAGGTTAGGTAATTTGCCATCCTTTAAGAATAGACAAGTCTGATTATAGCTAATTTACATGTCTGTTAGTCTAGACTAATTCGAAAGGATGATAGTATACCTTACATGATAACGACAATACGGTTCAGCTAACAAGCAAGCTAACCAAGGATTCTACCTTTCATTACACACTCAATGAAAATGGCTGTAATTGAGGTCTGGAGCTGGCATGTAAGTAGCTGCTAGTAGTCCTTTTTAATTTATATATTATTGTCATTTTGTTTAGTTTCTTTTGTTAACTATTCTGACTCGGACTTCTCCTTAACTGAGTTTTACTGTGCATATTGCTGTGTGTTTGTTTTTACTACATTGCATAGATGTATAGGGGGAGGGTTGAGATCTCAAAAGCATATGTTCAATCTCGCTGCATATTTGCGCCTGTCCCAAGTCAGGATCTTCTGGCCTTTGATATTCCTGACTGATTTTAATCTTAGCTTCTTATATATAATTCGGAGTTCAGTATGACGTCCATTGTCACTGAACTAGTACACATATTTGTGCAAGCTAAAGGACTTCTCCGGGTGCGGAGATTCTCGCTGTAAGACCCATTAAAGTCCCATTGCTGGCCTGCGGCTGTTGTCTGCTCTATGCCGGGTTGGGTTGTTGTCTCTTTGACTCATTCCTCATTCTAATTCTCAATTTTTTACTGTAAATAGCATAAACATATTTTGTATAGTTTCATTCATTGATAAAGTCTGTCGGTTGCATATTTTATCCCAAAATATTCCTCAGAGTTATTTTTATCTTTCAGCTGCTGTCCTTTTGACATATGTGCAATATCTCAAATTATTTAAACCCTGTGGATCATATTTGATGCTATATTACCTTTTAAGTTTTGTGAAAACGTGCTTCTGTATATAGAAAGAAGAATAAAAGGTACTATGAGTATCAAATGAGATATCTTTCCATCAAAGACGCAATCTTCTAAAGGCTAAGTTTGTCTTATGGGTAATTGTGTTTATCACTGTTGTTTTGTTGCTATCTGGTGGACTAATACATAAAATCTCCATGTTATCAGCATACATGTTTATGCCTATATCGATATATAATTCAAACACTTGTTTCTTCGCATAGAAACAACTCTTCGTTAATATGAGCATGGAACGAATACTTTATATCACGAACTATAAATGTGGATACAAAAAATTAAAAACTAAGCAAAATTGGTAATCCCGCATTGCACGAAAAAATGTGTTGTATTTCAGTAAATAAAACGTGTTCTTGTTTGAATGTAATAACACCGTGGTCCATCATGCATTACTGTAAACCAACTTATTCTCGCGGATACTTTATTTCGCGTTTACTCCTTACTAACACTTTTCGCGGCGATTTAATTTCGCGATTTTAAAATTTGCCTGATCATGTTTATGTAGTTAAATAGGTAAAGATCCACATTGTACATATTCGCGACTTTTTATATTCGCGTTATATTTGTACTCGCGAATGTCGCGAAAATAAATCGCACACGAAAATTAGTTGGTTTACAGTATTACTCATTTAGTCGATTGGTCAAATACCCAGGTAAAAATAAATTGCGTCACACGTAAATAAACAAATACATGTGCAAGAAAATAAATATGCTAATTTATGCATTGCCATATAAGGTAGTGTTCCCGTTAATGTAACTTGAACTTGGACTGTAAACAACTGTTTAAAGCAAAAAACAAACAAAATTAGATATACACAACAAAATACATTTTTACAACTGATTTTATCGTATATTATTATGATATCCGGTTTTTTTATAACTATTTGAAAAACTGCTAGCGGATTAACATGTGGGACTGTTGGGAAAGATGCTAATGAAGCAAGAAACACTAACATGCATGTCGAAGGGAAACTTCTAATAACACCAACGCAAAAAAGGAAAAACAAAATCAAACTAGTGCGATTTTTACAGGTAAGTTTTACACTTATAATGCCCGTTTTGTTGATTTGTCTCTCTGTCACATGACATTTGCAACTCACTAAAAGTGCGAATGGCCTTATTCGCTGCAAATTGTGATAATGTTTTTCAAAAGAATTGTCTGGTCAACGCAGATGTTACACTTTAGATCATATAAGGCAAAATTTGAAGAAATGAATTTATCAAAACGTTAAACCGCTGCAATAAAAAGGTTGGAACCTGCGATTCAAAATATGGTCATCGACCGTCTTCGGGCCGGAGTTTTCCAAAGTGACGAAGCAAAAAATAACAATTTTTAACAGAGGACAATTTCGCCACTTTAAAACAAATACCAGCAGACTGGTAGTTTTTCTGACTGCCCAATGAATGGACGACCTCACCTAACGACTCCTGGCTAATTCTCTGTATTTCATCTACATGATCGACTCGTTACCGCAACAGTCATTGCAGTTTGGATACCGGTATGAAGAGAATCAGCTCAAAAACAGTTTGCAATCGATTTCGACAACTTGGCATTAAAGCCAGGAGGCCTTATTTTTGACCAATTTGGAGGCCGTTACACAGACGAAATTAAGTCTTATGATGCAACAGATTAAGGGCTGGACATTTTGCAACTGGCGCATAATATGGTTCAGTGATCAGTCCCGTTTTTGCTTCCGATTTGTGATAGAAGAACTCATGTCTTTCCGTGTACGAACGAACATTTTATCAGCTCCCACAAATGCTGCAACAATTCAACGCTAAAACATAAGCGCATTGATAGCATACATTCCCAGGGGATGCGAAGCAGTCTTATTAGCGAGAAGTGTCATACACGGTACTAACTCTGATAACACCGTAGGTAACGCTAAATGAATTGTTATATATTGACTTTCATTCATCAAGCTCAAATTAATTGAATGTCCGCTTCTCAGTCAAACACGTTTTGATTGAATATCTGTAATACATGTACATGTAGAGGTCGGTCATTTAAAGACGTATCAACCGTATCGTTTACGTCGACGTATCCGCATCTGCAGATTTATAAAAAAACGGTATGTGATCTCGAGCTTTAATTTTATGTACTTTCAATAATGAAAACTTATCAATTTTTAATGCATAATTACCAAAACAATTAGGAAATATCGAGTTTTTGTGGAACATGTATTCCGCATTTTAATGATATTCCGGATAGTTGGAACAGTTTACATGCATGATAGGAGTGAATACGGTAAAATCGTTTCTTTGTGTGCTAACTTATGCTCACGTAAAACCAAATTGTTATTTGACAAATAGAGAGAGACTCAGTACTGTTTTATTAAATGTACATGTATTTATATGACATCTGAAGACAACTCGTGTTTCTATTACCTTTTATGATAACATCGCAAATGAATAACATTCAAAGTTCCGTACATGTATCACTGTTATTTAAGAGACAATCGTAACTGGAATTTTTCAACGGCAATTTTCAAAGCACTTAGACAATTCTAGTGCACCGTTACGATTCAAATATAATATAATGGTATAGAAAAACCTTGCAGCTGAGAAAAACATGCTACATTTGAGAAAAATGACTGTATAGATTTTACCTATATCTGCCTTCGCCATATTGGGATAGTCGTAATTCCAGTTACGATTATCTCTTTAATACCAGTGATGTATATAAGTAGTACATTAATTTTTTTTTGGTGTTTATTCATGTTAGGCCGTGTTCACACCAAACGCCATGTACAGTAAATATATTTACATTTAGTTTAATGTAATGTACACTGGTTTCACATTAAATTTGTTCGCATCTATAAACCTTGTTTAATTACCTGTACATAAGTTTGTTCACACTTGTAAACTATTTTTATATGTCATTTAAATGTTCATTACGTAGTACCGAATACAACTTTTTAGGACAAATTTTCTTGCAGTTAGGAGTTTGGACTTCAAAAAGGTGGGATGGATTTTTTCTGTAAAATATTACGATCCCCAATTTGAAAAATAAATTATTCTGGTCATAGAGATGATAACAAAAATCTGAATCCAGAGTTTCCTAATACATTATACTGTTAAATATCGAAAAAAAAAAAGAGATTTGATTTCTGACATCGAAAAAAAAAAATGAATAAAAACGTTCACGCGAAAAAAAATTCTGACTTAGAACAAAAAATATACCCCCCCCTCTTTTGAAGTTAAGGCGTATGAAAGCCATCTTGACGATTTGCAATAGTTTGAAAATACTAAAGATGTCTTCTTTACGCATTAAAAACGTAGGCTGCAGCATCGTGCTTACAGACGAAGAAACAGGATTGAGATGTTAAAGATCATCACATTTTAATCTTTTCTGTTTCTTTCAAATGGTATTTCTTCTCCAAGGAGTATTAAGCAAAGGGACATGTTTATGTTTTGGTTTTTGGTTTTTTATTTCTAAGTGTATCTTAACGGATCTGAGATACTAGACAAACCATACAATTTACCACACACTTTTTTTTTAGTAATGTATTATGAGTGAGTCGTTGTTTGAGTAAAGACCAGTGACAAATATTTCCGTGTACGTCCAGTCGATTTGGGAAGACCTTTTCAAATGAAAAATGTGTTCTGCAAATATGATGCTTTGAGTCTTGATAAGGGGTTAATAAAGCTGCCTAAAGTTTGTTTTTATAACAAATATACATTTATCAAGTTTAGACAATGATTTCTGTAAAGAACTTTATTAATAATTGTTATAAATATCAACTTTATTCGAAAATCGTTCCTTCCTTGAATATACTTGGTAATATTAAAGTTCTAAATCCCTAGTTTTGCGTACACTTAACCTACACAATGCCTACATTGACTATCGACTGCATGTAGACAAAACATGATTTAAACTACATGTAAACATTGAGGTTATCAATGGGAACGTAATTGCATGTGTTTAGTTTACGTGTGAGTTACACTAACACAACACCATGTTTAGGTCAGTGTGAACACGGCCTAAGATCTTGAAATGTTTTTCAACTAGATTATTAAAGGATTGTGTACGATATTCGTGTACCTGCCCTACATTGGCTCCTTTTTAAGGGCATGTTAAAGTAGTTGATAGACCCCCTTATTATTATTTTTACAAAACACCACTATTGGAAAAATTGAAAGTGAATGTTTGATTGTTTCGAACGCAAAGTGTTCTTAAGCTCGGGATCACATAATATTTTTTGATAAATCTACAGATGCAGATACGTCAACGTATACGATACGGTTGATACGTTTTTAAATGACCGACCTCTACTAGTAATTGTACAATTTTCTTGCAAAATACATGTATAAAAAATCCCTTATGCTTGTCTTTTATTTTAATTTTGCAGAGAGTATATTACTTTTCAGCTGATCCCTGTAATTCGCATCTGGTATCTTGTAACATTTCAATAACACAACTGGCGTATAATAAGTCGTCCAATGTGACAACTTTGATACACATAAACTTGTCTTTAGACATAACCTACTCTAACAGAGGTACCGGTTTATAAGAAGAAAAACGCCTGTAATTTAAACCTTCATAGATTGCAGTTAGCAGGATTAAAATTGAATACGCCGGACGCGTGTCAACTTAAAAAAAACTCATCACTGACGCTCGAATTAAACCAGTTAAGAAGAAATAATTTTCAAAATTGAAAGCATTGACCACCTCAAATACCAAATGGTTTTGCAAATGAGCTTTTGTATTACTAGTATTCCTGGGTTATAAACTCCTTAGTTTTAAAAATAAAAAAAAATGATATCAGTTAATTTATTAGTATGCCAATATCAATTCTAAATCATCTCAATTCAGAAGAGCCGACTACTGGGCTGGTGACAACCTCAATACTACAAATGTTTTACGGTCACCATCACGAATGAACTGGCCGATACCATAATTCTTAGAATCACTAAATTATGACATTGTTTCAGATATGTTGATACCATTATACCGTCTAATCTGTCATTTAAAGATTTTGTCTTATTGTTCAGATTGTCACCTTTTGACTGAGTGTAAATTATCATGGCGAGTGATACAACAGGAAATATTGTACTTCTTAAACAGTCATAAATTGCTTCATGTTTCCAATGGTCATGTGGTTTTTGCTTATCATTCAGTTGCTCTTTGTCCAAACATTTCCTATGAATTGCTATTTAAATTTTGAGATTTCTTGTATATGCGTTTAGATTCTTCGTCATAAAAGTAAAACGGCACTTTTAATTCGTCAACAATTTTCTTTGCTCCCCAATTTTGATGTACTTTTTTGGACTTCGCAAGGCTGTACAATGGGAGGCATATCCGCACAAAACGGATCTGGATTTGGATACTTTGAAATACCTTTTTTCCGCTTATTAGATATAGTGTATCCCACATTTGGAATAGTGTCCTGCTCCGCAATCATTCCTGTTATGTAGTGACGTCATATACTTGATAACGTTTTGCTATGTCTTACGTCGATAAAAGGACATATATTTGAGTCAAAAATGGTCATAGATTTAAGTAAATAAAGGAAATAGATGTGAGACACTACAGGACATAGATTTGAGAAAATATAGGACATAGATTTGGAACGTCTATGACACAATACTAAAAAGTACATAGATTTGTGGAAAGGACATAGATTTGAGGCTTACATATATATTTGCATGAATATACTCAAACTATTCACTTATATTTAACATTATTTTTATAAATGTATATTATTTATAACCAATTCTTTTACGTTTTTTATTTTTTTGTTTTCACTTATTTTGTCTCCCATTTTGATGATCAACTACACGTTTGCGTTCAGTAATTTCATGATGAACATACTATCTCGTACTGAGTCTTGTTCTGAATGTACTATACATTATACTGCTGTATTAAATGCCGACTTTTCTATGTCATAAGGATTTTGGTTTTCATTCCTGTGATCATAAACGAATACAGAACAGCTTAACGTACGTCCAGGTGCAATAGGAATTGTAAGACCAATGTAATCTGTTAACATTTGAATTGCAGTAAAATTTACACAGCTTGACGGATGCAATCACTTTGTGTAGCTATTTCTACATTGTAACTGTAAGACTGACCTATCGTTTCAACACAGAAAACATCACAACTTTCATTTATTTCCATCTAAATTTTACACCTGAAGGTTATAAAATACTACTCAAATAACGTTTTGCAACACTTACATGGAGACTAAGGGGGTCGAACTTTGAAGGCTCATATAATTACAGGAAATGCTTAAAATATTTTAAAACTAACAACTGTTTTAAGGAATGATAATGTGATTATCAAAGGAAGAAACTATATGATGTATGTGATCTAGGGTGTTAACAAGAGTCACTCATATTTTTTTTTCTTTTTTTTTTCTATTTATTTTGTTGAAATGCTATTTTTGTTTTATATATATAATCAATTACCAGATTCATCGCTTCTACAATGTGTGTTCGTTTTATGCTGCCTATCAACTAAACCATGTAGCCCATGTAAAAACAAATGTTAAAATTGTGACATTCAATGTTGATCCCTACCCTTAAAAATGCGAACATTGTTACTGTAGTGGTCTGATGGTTGACGAACTTAACTGTAAACATGCGAATACACAAGTGATTGAAGATTAAATGGAAACACACTTGATAGATTAATCGAGGTTTTGTTTTACTTAATATTTCAGTAAGAAGATGTGATACCTCCAGTTCATCTGAACGTTGGTGGATAATTGTCTCATTGCCAATAAAACCATTCATATCACTTGCAACAATTTTTTTTCATTCACCTCAAAAGCTAACCCATTCTTTAAACAGACTTACAATGTTGACTGCTGTACCCTTATTTTTGACATTTTTACATATTATGTCTGGTTGTTTTGTTTACATATCGTTGCCAAAATAATGGATTTTATTGCGACTGTCATACAAGTGTGAGGTTTAGCTAGCTATTAAAACAGGTTTGATCTCTAATTTTCTACATAAGAAAATGTCTGTACCAAGACAGGAATATGACAGTTTTTTGTCCATTCAGCTTTTGATTTTGTGATTTACTTTCCGTTTAGTAATTTACTCGGAGTTTGTTATTTTTGTTATTTTACTTTTTACTCATTAAGGATATAGGTAGGATATTGTTGTCATGTCGTTAAAGACTGCATGTTTTGAAATTAAGATTGATTAACTCATAGGGCTCTTGCATCGGAAATAAACACATGTATTTTAAAACCAGTTGTTGGTATGATACAATTTTGTGAAATGTCAATCTATTTTGTGTATCTACTTGTCCAACCAGTGGTAAAGTACAACGTTTTGATAAGCTATTGTGTTTTAAAGAATCATGCAAGGCAATCTAAGAGTTTAAAGGGGTATTACCTCACAAATGTATGTTTACGGATTGCACTCAAATTCTCATTTTTATTTTATAACACACTAAAACGTATGAGCAAGTTATAAAAAGTCTAAAATTAACAAATTACAATGTACGGATTGATAATAAACTACCATGTACATCAATATGGATTCAATGGGGTTGAATTACTCACTTGCAAGAGAATATTTCATAAGCTTTTTTTCATAGCTTATTTTGAAAAATGGACCAAACCTTCTGCTAAAAGCGATTTATTTATTTCACTATTTCACTTTCATTAATGATTAAAAAAAAAATCATAAATTAATTTTATATGTATATATAGGTAGTTAATGCCCCTTTTAAGAGCTGATCTGTGTATATAAATACAACAATGTCATCATGGTTATCTTGTATCAGCAAAAAGAGGTGTAAAATTTGATTTTTGATAAGAATTTGCGCTAGTTTCTTTTCAATTAAATGCATAGTTTTTTCTATAAAAAAAAATTATTGAAATATTTTCAAAACTGCTCCCCTATAGGAAATATATTCTAAAAACAAATTTGAAAGAATTTTTGTTTTACGATATATTTAAAGCAATACAATCTAGTAACACAAATGTGTTCTTGATATTCCGTTTTGTCACATGCACTTGATAAATATATCGTTTTACCACGTTTACATCCAATTTTATTAAAGCTATCTTTTAAAACGCTATTATATTTATAAAAGACGATGTAGTATGATTGCCAATGACACAACTATTCACAAGACACCAAATATCACAGAAATTAACATCTATACATGAAGGTAAATTAATGTTAATAAATAAAAGAATGACATGTAATCACGGATTGTTACATTAAATTAATACATGAATAATGTAGTTACATCTAATAAATACATGGATAAAGTATTTATTTCGTCTGTGCTTTTGTTTATTCTTTTATTTATCTTTAAAACAAATCTGATGTTTTAAAACAAATCATTAACATCGTCGAACTACGTCTATTCAAAACTAAATGTCAAAATATAAGTAAACGATTATCATAGTTATCTAAAGGTTGCTTTGCAGTATGTCTGGTGTTCACAGTTGAGTACAATTGTTTTTGTTAATTTTAACATTCAATAACATAGCAATATCTAGACCAGATTTAAAAACAGACAACAACATTTACTAGTATTATGGCAAAGTGTGGTAAACGTTGAACTAGAAGTACCAGTGGAGTATTCTCTTTTCTCATAAGAGTTAACGAAAGACGGACGACTACAACCACAGACGCCAAGTAACGGCTAAAGCTCTTTAGGGCCAGGTGAGCGAAAGAGTTTAACATTAACACGGTTAAAATAGCAAATGTTACCAATTTTGATTTAAACATTCAACTCAGCTAAACGCAAATTTGCTGAGTCTGATTATTATTATTAGATAAGAGTAGTCTGCGGCGATATATGTTTTAACTTCAGGCACCTAAATTGGTTTACTGTTAAAACCATTCAAACAAAAGCAAATACTTTCTATTGAAGCAACATATGACCGAGTTCCTATTTGTTTTCAGATTTCAGATATCACTCAGAGTAAAGTTTCAACTTTTTAAAATAAACCTCTCAATCATATACAATATCCAGATCTGAAAAATCGAACCTACCGTAGTATATCGTGTCATGTATTGTTTTTATAAAAGCATATGCATTTAAGATACTCCAAAGGATTTAGACATTATGACTACAGCTATATGTATGTATATGTATTTAAAAAGGTCATCTTATCCATGGAAAAGAGCATTTTAAGGGTAAAAATTAAAGGGGAACTTTATAACAGATTTCGAATATTTAGATATTATTTTTCTCTGATCGTTATTTACAAACAAATTGAGCAGTTCACGAGTCTTGTAAATACATTATAAAAGACAAAAAAAAAGATAATGCTTATTTTTATCAATACTCCATGGTAGTACATAAACTTTTGAGATAATATCGTCTTTTGTTGAATGTAAACAAATATAAGCAATAAAATTTAACTTATTCAATACATTGCATTGTATTTGTTCGGTTCTGTTATAATTGATAATATCGTTTAGTCTTTACAAATCTAGTTTAATCATATATATCCTTTAAACTGCAATTGTTTTATTAGATTAAAATGACATGGTAATAACTGGCTTACGTGTATCATACTAGATAAACAAGCTATTTTTATAACATAGAAATGTTGGGGGACAGAGACATTAGATACCAAGGAAAAATTAAAAACTTTTAAAACGACACAAAAACAAATGACAAATCTACGGTCATACATAAATTAAAGACTTCAAATAGGCAAAATAGCCACGATTCATTAACAATCGCACATGACATACATTTGTAATCTCTCATGGCATGTGATGCATGCAAACAAATTCCCTCAGTTTTTTAATTTTGATGCTTTAGTTTGTCTATTCCTCATCGATATCACGGTAGGTATAGTGACCGGATATGATCGTGTTTTTTTTCGACTGATTTGATCGGGCTTTTTCGAGTGTGACCAGGTTTTTTTTCGAGTGAATATGATCAAAAATGTAAACCAACAGACGTCTTTTCTAAAAAGAAGTGATATAGAAACTTGAGTTTGATATACAAGGTTATACATGGTATGTTAGTATTTGAGATATAAAAATATTATCATTTTGACATTGCTTTTCGTTTAAAAAGTTAAATTGAGCCTTATAATGCATTTATTCCAAAATACTGAATAAAGCTATTTTCATACACATACGATTGCAAATTTCGACGGAAATGCATACAGGGAATCCTTCGATATACAGACACTTTATAAAAAAACTATTGTTATTTCATTGAAAACGACATTTTGAGACTAAATATATTTTTTCATGTCCGGGTGTTTTCGAGAGCAGTCCGGGCTTTTTCGAGTGTGTCCTTTTTTATCGAGTGATTATGCACATTTCTTATAGCTTATACTATGTGTTGGTGTATTAAAGTTTAAAAACTTTAAAACAAAGGCTCAAATTAAGTACTTGCAACACACATGGTGTATTAACAATTGCATTTTATAAACAAGTATCGTTCATTTGTATATATTCTTTTTCTCACATCTTATAAATTGCATGTATAGTATATTTATCGTGATATCAACAATATAATGTAAGTGTTCCGGACCATATATGTATTTGAACCATACGCTTATGGACAGAAAGTAGATACACCCAGATTAAGGCCATTGATTGGAAGATAATGGTTTTCGATTTGTAACATGTGTAGCCTTTGAATCATAAGATTAATAATGTATTTCATGTAACTGTCATTGTTATATATAAGTTTATTGTCTTATTGAATCGTTTCTAATACTAAAATTGAGAATGGAAATGGGGAATGTGTCAAAGAGACAACAACCCGCCCAAATAAAAAACAACAGCAGAGGGTCACCAACAGGTCTTCAATGTAGCGAGAAATTCCCGCACCCGGAGGCGTCCTTCAGCTGGCCCCTAAACAAATATATACTAGTCCAGTGATAATGAACGCCATACTAATTTCCAAATTGTACACAAGAAACTAAAATTAAAATAATACAAGACTAACAAAGGCCAGAGGCTCCTGACTTGGGACAGGCGCAAAAATGCGGCGGGGTTAAACATGTTTGTGAGATCTCAACCCTCCCCCTATACCTCTAACCAATGTAGTAAAGTAAACGCATAACAATACGCACATTAAAATTCAGTTCAAGAGAAATCCGAGTCTGATGTCAGAAGATGTAACCAAAGAAAATAAACAAAATGACAATAATACATAAATAACAACAGACTACTAGCAGTTAACTGACATGCCAGCTCCAGACTTCAACTAAACTGACTGAAAGATTATGATTTCATCATATGAACATGAGGCACAATCCTTCCCGTTAGGGGTTTAGTATCATACCATCATAACATATATGAGAAGAACATAACCCGTGTCATGCCAACAACTGTTTTTAGAATAAATGTGTTTAGTTCCGATGCAAAGACCTTATCAATGACTCAATATTAACGCCAAAATATGCAATCTTTAATGACTTGACAACAGTATCGTAATTATATCCCTTCTTAATAAGTCTATTCAAAGGTTTTGTAAGTTTCTGAGGTGAATACTGACACCTTTGTGCTTTATAAAGAATATTACCATAAAAAATTGGATGTGAAATACCTGAACGTATTAAAAGTCTGCATGTTGAGCTATATTTACGAATAATGTCTTTATACCGATGATAAAATTTAGTAAATGTTTTGACTAGTTTGTGATATCGAAAACCCTGGTGTAATAATTTTTCAGTTATACATAAATTTCTCTCGTTGAAATCTAAAACATTGTTACATACACGAGCGAATCGTACAAGTTGAGATATATAAACACCGTAAGATGGTGACAAGGGAACGTCACCATCTAAAAACGGATAATTAACGATAGGACATGAAAAATCATCCCTTTTATCATAAATTTTAGTATTCAGCTTTCCATTAGTGATATAGATATCAAGATCGAGAAAAGGGCAGTGGTCATTGTTAGTATTAGCTTTATTTAAAGTAAGTTCAACAGGATAAATTTCATTAATATACATACTGAAGTCGTCATTATTGAGAGCCAAAATATCATCCAAATATCTAAAAGTATTATTAAATTTGTTTATCAGATGTTGTTTCGATGGGTCTTTGCTTATTTTTGTCATAAATTGTAACTCATAACAATACAAAAACAGGTCCGCAATAAGTGGTGCACAGTTAGTCCCCATTGGAATTCCGATAATCTGACGATATACGGAATCCCCAAAGCGAACAAAAATGTTATCTAGTAAAAATTCAAGGGCATATATAGTATCAAAGCATGTCCAATTAACATAGTTTTTTTGTTTATTGCTACTAAAAAATGACCTAAAAGAGTTTGAACATATATATTCACATTCTGATTTTTTGAATGCCCATTTAATTAGGTGTGTGAATTTTTTCTTAATGAGAATGTGAGGCAATGTGGTATACAGGGTAGAAAAATCAAAACTTTGAACAGATTCAAAATCACCAATATAAGCATGCAATTTATCAAGTACTTCCAACGAGTTCTTGACACTCCAAAAGTAATTTATTCCACTATTTTCGAAGGCCTTATTTGAACAATTTATTATCAGGTTTTTAATTGTACCAAGTGTGCTGGTAAGAAGAATAGACAATTTAGTAGTTGACCAATGGCTTGAAGACGAAATAAATCTATATTTGTAAGGGGTTTTGTGTAGCTTCGGAAGCCAATACATAGTTGGGACTTTCATTGTATTTGGCTCTGCTTGTAAAGCGGTGCCTAAAAGTTTATGTTTGTTACAGATTTCGTTTTCTGAAAATATATACCTTTATGGTCCAAATACTCATATGGTTCGGTCAGTTAATAACCAAATGAGTATATACTCATATAGTCCTACCATACGCGTACAGTCGGACCATACGCGTATGGCCGGACCATATGAGTATTCATCCGAGATATTTCATTAACTATCTGTCTTGTATTTTGTATTATTTATTTTATTGTTTAAGAAATGGAAACTGAAAATTACTAAACGCTACTACTGTGAGGAGGAGTCTGAATATGCATATGTAATAATTGGTAATACAACAACTAAACACCATTAGAACGTCTTTTACATAAAAGAAAAGTGCCAACAAAATGTAAAACAAGACCCTGGTGTCGTTCGAAGCACTGGACAATAAAGCTGGTGTTAGCATATAATATACACATTTTATATTTTTCTATCATTTCTGAAGGATCATATTTAGGCTAATGAACTATTCATTTTATTTTTGATAATAAATGAAATTTTATAAAAATGTTGAATGGCATTAAAAATGAGCCGAATTAAGTATGTGTGGTTTTTTTTTTTTTTTATTATTAATGATTTTTTTTTATAGGGTTGGGGGAAGGCCTCTATTCGTAGAATATCTTTTAATACATAGCATGTTTCTGATTCTTTACTTCTGTCAATTAGATTTCTTACTCCTTTTTTAATGTCCGGAGTTCACCACAAGAAACATTATTAACTGTAAAATCAAAAGTAGCATGAAATGAAGTTAAAATGAATATGAGTTCCCTGCACTATGTTCTAAAAACCGTTTTGTTAAGGATCAAGTAATTTCTAAATGAACACTGGAAAGTATTTGTGGAACTCTCTCCAAACAGAAAATTTGCATTAAATTGAAAAAAAAGCTTTATTTTGATAAGCGTAATAATATGTTTTTGTTGGCTTTTTAGGAATGTATTGTCCTTCACTTAATTACAGTTATAAACTAGAAAAAGTCATTTTGTTAGTCTAGAATACCTGTTTTCTTATTCAAATGTTTGTAAAAAAAACCCGGACCATTTGCTTAAAAACCCGGATTATTTCGCAGTTGATCTCGAAAAAACCCGGACAATAACAAACACTGAATTCTTTGGTTAAATACAAGGAAATTGGACTACTTTGTTGATCAATATAAGATGGGTAGTAATGAAAAAAAAACTATTATATTTACGAAATAGCAGGTAATTTAACTTATCGCATGCTTTATCACTCGAAAAAGCCCGAACTACACTCGAAAAAAATGGACCGAATCACTCGAAAAACCACGATCCTAGCCGGACACTACCTACCGTGGATATGCAAGATCTGAACATCGATAAACTACTGTCACCTTGATTAATTAGAGCTTTCTTACAAATTGACGAAAGGTACAGACGAACGTAAAGGGAGCACGTATTTCATTTCCTCAATAAGAAAATAGAGTCTGTGTTTTATACAGTAAAACAGCATTCTTTTATAAATCAAATTTTTCTTTCAAAAATAATAATATCGCAAATAATATACGCTTTAAATATAATAAAACAAAGAAAAATAGTGTCAAATACACTTGCGTCCGATACGTTACTGATAGTAGTGTGCCCAGTGTCGAAAAAGACGTCTAGTTAACGAGTTTAAGTTAACGGAGAACACACGGCTACATTTGGATGCAAACTGTTGAAAAATCATTATATTTTCCAATCATGAATGTCTTCGTATGCTGCCGTGGTCACGTTTTTCAAAATTCCGTTGTTTCAGTACAGGTCATCTTCAACACAAAAAAAATAAAATTATTCCTCTTTGTTTTATTTGTTCAAATTGTACTTAGCATTTAGCTTAAATATCAAATTCTTCATATAACGAAAGCTAAAAAATATTTATATAATTTAAATATAAGTATTTCATGATTTTAGTAGGACTATTTTTAAAGCTGAAATTGGCAACATTTTCAACGAAAGCAATTTTATTACGTGTTACTATAACGGGATTTTTATTCGGATTAAAACAATAAGACAGGGTTCATATTTGTGCCAAATATCTTTCGTGTAATGTTAATCGATGCGAAAAAAATAGCAATTTAAAACATAAATTTAGTCCAAAGTTCTGCCTTGATTCAAACACGCCTTACCTCGTGTCGTGAATCGTTTTGTAGTTCACACAATCAGGTCATTAATTAGGACAATTGTCACTCACTTCGTTTCTCATTTATGCTTGTTGTATGATTGATTTTTATGTTTTAAATAGTCCAATAAATTTGAAGTTCATTGTTTTGTTTCAGGAAATATTTTTTTTGTTGGTTTTTTTAACTTTAATTGATTTATTGAAGTGATAGTTTTGTTATAATTGTCATACACAAATCAAATCCTTCGGTCAGTTGGAAAACTTTAGTTGTTTTATTGAATTTATAGTTTCGTTATAATTGTAATTCACAAATCAAAGCCTGTGGTCACGTTTCAGACCCTGAATATGGCTGAACATCGTTGTTTTATTTGAGGAAATATTCTTTTGTTTGAAAACTTCAGTTGTTTTATTGAATTCCTTGTTTTGTTATAATTGTATAATATGGCACACATTCACAGTCCGGTTAATCTATGTCCATCAAGTCCGAAACGTAGTAGGAATGAAAAACAATGGGATCAGTGTTTTATATGTCAGGGTTCTGCTTCTGAATTGCTCATTAACATGCGCTCAGGAATTAGCAAAAGTAGCTTTATTGATGCTATGGGAGCACGGAAAGATCATGTATATTTTAGGATATTGCATAATGTTCCAGACCTAGATCATCTTCGTGCTGATAATTACAAAATATTATATCACCGTTCGTGCTATAAATCCTACACTAGCAGACACAACTGCAGTTATTTTAAAGCTCAATCGTCAGTATGTATGCCCGAGAAAACCCCTGCAGCCGTTAACACATATGTGCTAAATATGCAGGTTCAATCTATTTGCCAAGTTTTAAATTGGGATGTTTTTTTTGTGTGAAAATAAACCATAAAAAATAGACAGGAAGTTCCGCAAAGTAGAGTCAAATGACAGAAAGGATAATTTTAGAAGATCAGCATTTGAAAAGAATGACCAAAGAGTGCTTCGAATGATGGATGACAAGGCAATTTTTGACAATGCAGTCTATCATTTTAATGCTGTTACGGAGCTACTGTCCCATGAAGAGGCAAAACCAACATCTATGAGGAGAGACAATGATCATCTGAAACTTCTCTTAGATCATATGCATCAAAGAATGAGAGATCCCTTTGACGTCGCACTGCATCCAAAACCCCTAATTAACATCTCGACAGGAATGCATGCACCTAGATATATTGAATCAACATTAATCAATGCAGCACAAGATGATGCAAAACTGGCAAAATCATTTATTGACGGTGCTCTTGCAGACGACTAATATGGTAACTATTATAATCCGATTACACATTCAAAGTTAAAGACGTTCGAAGATCTTACCAAAAAAACAAAACTTAAATGTAGGTCAGGTGAAATTATTGAAGATCACATCAATCCTGAGCCGTGGTGTAGCGGACTACTAACACAAAGGTTCTTATTTCGATTCCCGTCTGGGATGAAAATTTCAGGAACTGAATTTTCGTCTCTCCCTTGACACCATTTGCTAGTATGGTCTCGAGGAAACGATAATAGTCCGTCGTAAGGGGGCGATAAATGACTGACCCGTGTTAAGAGAGAGCCATATCTCTTGCACGTTAAAGACACCCTTGTAGATTTCAAAAAAGAGCAGGATAATGCCGCTACAAGGCAGCACTCGCACCCGCAAAGTGGAAAGGGATTAATATAAGTTGCAAAACTTGTTTCCCAATCCACTATAAATAAATACGTTTAAACAATCCTGAGTTGGTCTTTCGTCGGGCATTGGTGCTTGTAAATAGTCGGGATGGCGTCACTGTGGAAAAAGTCTTGTCATTCCTTTCGGGCCAATACCAACATAACTTTTTCATTATGATGGAACTATGAGGAAAACATGCAAAACCGATATTGGCCATCAACTGGAAGCTTTAGTTTCAAGTGTCAAGTCCTTGGAACATTTCGATAAATTTTCTACTGTATTAATACGAGACGGTATGGCTTTGATTCAATCTCTGCAAGTGAAAAGAATTGAAACCTTTGGTGATTTTGCACTAGACTTTCTACAATTCCAACTGTTTTGTTTGAAATGTACAGGTTGTTTCGTCGACGTTTTCGATAGAATGATATGATTTAGAACAGTCAATAAAATCAGCGGAATGTGACCGAAGATCAAGTTCTTGTTCGTCATTTAAAGTGTTTCAGGTCATAAACGGTCGTCAAATTCCTTACTGGAAAAAGTTTCTTGGAGTAGGTGAAAACAAGCAGGTCTTAATAAGATTTTATGGCGAATCGATTGTTCAGTATCACGATAGACCAACCGTTGCAATGACACACGGGGAAGTCATTTATCTAGCTGGCACTTCCACTGACCCTATTTCTGGTACGAAAATATGCTCAGAAGGAGTATTCAGATTTGATGAATTGTTTTGTACACACAAGGACAGTCGGAAACCCGGTTGAAATAGAACAAAAGAATCGAAGCTCTTTGTTAGAGAAGGCGATAAATGTGTACTGTATTGTTTACTATAGTGACAAAAATTTTAAAAGTTAATAGAAACAAAGAAAATTAGAATTTTCTTCTCAATTACGAGGTGTTTTATTTTAAAAACACCATTTGCATAAGTTTTCAATTTATCTAGTACATAGTTAAGCAGAACAATTAGATTTCAAGTCGACGACATGGGTATCTTTCAAGTTGGATGAAGAAAATGCATAACCTCCGATTTTTAAAAAAAAATTTCCACGGACGGATAACATATTAATCTATTAGTTCAAAAATTTTCGTGCCTGCCCTTCCATTATGTAACTCAAGAAAAAATTCCAAAAAATGGGTAACAATTGTATCGAAAAGAGAAAATTTGAATGCACCTTTTTATGTTAGGGCGTGTTTGAGTTGAATAGTTTGTCTTGATATCGTACAAAGTAAGATTATTTCATATATCGTCTCGCTTCAGATTCTATTATTTTAATATATCAAAGCTACAGATTGACTTTATAAAACAAAAAAATAACAGTACTAAAAGATGAAATATATGGGTCAAGTGAAATACCTATCTAATCAGTCACAAAAACAGAAAAGGTGTGTTCGAATAGCTATTTTTTTACTGACAGTACTTGACGACAGTCTTTCAAGTTGGATGATGAAAATGCATATCTTTGAAAAAATATATGTTTTTGTGTGTGAAAACTAGGGTTTATAGTCTTTATACATTAAAAAAAACTAGTCTGCCCTTCCACGAAATTTTTAATTAGAATTTTTTTAAATGTTTGTGAATTTTCGAAAATTACACCTGACAACCGATCAGACAATGGTTTTAAGTTTAATCAATTCAGACAAGATCATTAACTGATGCATATTAGCTAGTTGATACATTTGTCTTTTAAAATACAACTGACATATAAGGATCGTTATGGTGCAATGTGGATAAATTTATCGGTTTCCATGAGCAAAATTGGTAGCGCGTCATCCCTACAATGGCTTCCATTTCTACGATTGTGAAAATGAACTGGCGTAATGGGGAGATAATTCTGACTAAGTAGGATCCTGACTGAGGAAGCGGACACTCGCATGATTTTACATGCTATTCATGAAGACAAAGTGTTTGATGTGAAATGAATCAAGGGAAGGATTCTAATAAAGTCACAAGATACAGATGTACTGATTTTATCCGTTCATTACTTCCCCTCCATGCAGCATACACATGAGCTTTGGTTTCAAATAGGCACTATAACTTGCACACAAGATTTTCGCCACTATATACCTGTCCATGAATTATGTAAAAGTCTTGGGTCTATCATGTGTAACATTCTACCAGCTGCACATGCTGAACAGGATGCGAAACAACGTCATCCCTGTTTGGGATCGACAAGCGCACTGTTTTTAAAGTCTTGAAGGACAACCCAGATGATTTCTCCGATTTGTCAAACCTTTCAAATTGTGACATCGATGAATCTATAGTTGCAGCTCGAAATCTTTTTGTTAGGTTGTATGATATCAAGTCAAAACTCAAAACTGATCATAGGGACCTAAACAAATTGAGGGTAAAATCAGCTACAATTAAAAATTCCTCCCTTGCCAAACTTCCTCTTTGTGAATCTACCTTTAAACAACATGTACTAAGAGCTTCACTACAGACATATATTTGGATGTCTTCCCATATAGCATAATTACCTCATCATTCTCCTCTGGAGTTCGGATGGGAAAAGAAGAACGGACTTGTTCCTGTCTATTTCAAATTATGTTGGTACCTTATCAATCATTGGTACTAATAGAATGAAAAGTAAGCAGTCCGTAATATTTCAATTTATCTTGTGGGGAAAGGTATGTAAAAAACAAACAAAAAAACAACAACAACAACAAAAATGCCATTTGGTCTCTGACCTTGACGTGGTTGTTGGGCTTTCAAACTAACAGGACACCACATATCATAGTAACTAATATAAGCTTCGATCATAAATTTATTTATTTACTTGTTCTTTGTCTCGTCTTTTTTTTTTTCTGTCATACTAATGTCACCATGTCTTCAAGATTTTAATGTCCCCATGGTATTTCACGCCTTTTGTGTTTTCATTTTTTTTGTAATATACATCGATGCGGTACATAAACCTCTCCCTTTTTTGAAAACTTGTTTACATTATAGTCCATTGTTGCTCATTTAGTCATCTGTATATGTAGGATGCGGTGTTTTATCTGTTTCTAATAGACGTTTTGTTTTCATAACTTTAACTCCCCTTTTTATCCGTTTGCAAAAAAATTGACTTTTGTAAAGCAAAGCTATACACAGAGCTTAATATTAAACCAAGTTTAACGTTAATGTTACACAAATTTCGAAACAAATGATAATATATACCCTTTGAGTTTCATACTCAATAACAGCAATTTGATATTTACCTAGAACTTCTTACTATTTAAAGACGTAAAACACACATTTTGTTTTAGATCAAATTTTAAAGTTAAGATCTAAAAAAACATCTTTAGATCTTACTTGCATCGAATTAAATACAAAAATTTGAAATTTCGAAATTGAAATAGGTCAAGGTCACTGTTATTTAGCAGCTGTTAGAAAATGTCAAATTTGCATCCTATATGCAAAAAAGTCAATTTTAAGTCATTTTTGGCGATAAAAATATAAAATAAATTCTAAATCTAGATACAAAAGATGTTTTTCTATAAATAAGTCGTTTTTATTTTGCTTCAAACGCATATATGTAGGAGAATCAAGCTATCTAAAAGTGACAGTGCATATTTCTTGAATTTTGGCTTTGACCTTTGACCCCGATTAAAAAAAAAAACGTGACCACGGCAGACAACGAGGACAACGCTATTTCGATGAGGCTTGTTCTCCTCTTTCCAATGATATGAAATATAGCCGTGTGTTATTCCGTTAAGGCAAATCGATTATATTTGTTGATTTGGCACCCTACCATTACGTTAACCACGAGTACACACTTTTCCGTGGGAATTGTTTAAACACGATTTTCACAATTAAAATTTTAATGGAATTTTTTGAGTACGTTAGTCTAAATTTAACGTCAAGATTCACTTTTATTTTTATTTTTTATAGTACAATTTCAACAAATATAGTCAACGTGGAATATTGAGATTTGCAAAATGTTTTGAAAAAGTAATGTTAAATAAATCATAAAAATACAACAGATTTTGTGATCAAGTTTTTTTTCTATTCATGTTATGTCGAATTTTACAAAAGGTAATGTACAGTGGCGGATCCAAATATTTTCCTAAGGGAAGGGCCGGTGATGACGTAAGGAGGGGCCCGATCCAGTCATGCTTCAATGATTCCCTATATAATCAACCAAATTTTTCCCACGAAAGGGGGCCCGGGTCCCCCAGCCCCCCCCCCCCCCCCCTGACTCCGCCTATGATGTAACTCTGTTGATCGCAGGCGACAAATGTGAAACCATAACTTTAATTGCAAATTCAGTTTAATATGAACGCCAGAACGTTACAAAGATCACACTGTTAAATCATTTTAAAATGGGGAAAAAAGAATAAAAACAAACAAGTTACAGGAGCAACTATTAAACATCAAAAAGGGGTTGATGGTTTTTTTTCCTTGTTTTTCGACGCTATCAATTATTGAATTTTATCACTATAAGCAAATGCGATTTAGTAGAGATACTTTTGTGCGAAACACTCCTAAATTTGCCCTTGAGATTTAAAGATCAGCTAATTATATAAATGTAGATTGTTTTGTTCATTTACATACATTCTAAACACCTAAATTTATATCAAGAAAATAAATCTACAATTTTGCATCTTATATATTGTGAACGTTATAATGCCGATTTTACAGTACATAATAATGCTTGGAAGATAGACGCGAAGTTGTCACTCATCGTCCAGAGGCTTATATTTCATAAATGTTCAGGACTGCAGGCAAAACGCAATTATACGCTAAAATAACAGTTCCCTTGCCTGGGAGATCCTAACTCTGGTGTATCATATATACACGTTAAGGGGGCAATGAGTATTATCCGGGGAACTGCGATGATTCACATATTTTTAAACGAGCATCAGCATAATTATGGCATAGTATGAAGATCATCCTTTTTTCTTCATCTTATTTTTTTGGGCGTTGCAAATATTGAATCAAGGAAGGATTTTTTTTTTTTCTTATTTTTCTATAAGGGAAGAAGACAATGTATTTGTTTAATATTTTCTTAGGTTAAACAATGCAACATTGTAATTTTGAAGAGTGACGATGGGGTTGAAGCACCTTTTTTTTTTGGTTTTTAGGGGCATTTGTTTCTTCTGAATACCCTATATTTGGGATATTTTGAACAGTTATCTCCTTCCAACTGGTGGTATTAAATTGTAACCTATCGTACGTCCTGAAATCCTATATATCTTATCTAATTTAATAAGTGTTGTTGCATGTAGGGTAATGGTCCGAAGTTCCAAGACTATTATATAAATATGTCAAAATAAAGGATACCTAATACGAGTCTTACGTAGGATTCGTCATGCGTACGTACCTTTCGTCCATGTGTAAGAAAGCTCTAATATTATGCGCCGAAAATATTAATTCAACACGTTTGATGTCCCTAGGTTTTACCAGGAATATCTATGTTAGATATACTTTTCCCAGGTTGTACTGTTCAGAAGCTACATGTATGTAAATCAAAACCATATTATAACGAACTAATATTTCAAAAGTAAATGTTCTCTGTTCTGAATAACTTCTCCTATACGTGTTTCCTTGATTGTCCGTATACAGCCAACATCAGTTCAATGGGACATATACCACAAAAACTAGTTCAGCACATATCATTGATGCTGAAGATCAAATTAAAACTAGTTGGTCCAATAATGGCGTGTATTCGTGTAATAAAAATATTACAATAAAGTCCTCAAATTATAGGTGAGGTTCTGACGACAAAATAAAAATTTATCATATTCTAATATGTTTTAATGCAAAGACAAAACGCTGTGTCCAATAGCCTTACAAGAGAGCATTGTATTTTACGAAGCTGAAACAATCAATGAATAAAGGCAAAAATAGTATACCGGTGTTCAAACGTCCATGATAAGTCGATTAATAGAAAAATTGCAAATCCGGGTTACAAACCAAAACCGAGGAAAACAAAAGAACAACAGGAACATCGAAGTGCAACAAAAACAAATTCCAACACACATAGAAACGAACTATTTGATCACAACTGACATATTCCTGACTTGGTACAACACATATTATGACAAAATGGTTGGCTAAACCTGGTTAAATGGCATACCACCGGATCCCGTTTTATGACAATGTTAAAAATATATATATATACATGTATTGCGCAGTTAAAACACAACGTGTCAGAAATACAGCACAAACACACACAAGAACATTCATTTGGATGGAGAGTTGTCTCCCTCAGTTGTCTCCTTGGCACTTATACCACATCTTCTTGTATTCATATCGCAAAAACAATTAAAATTTTATATAAATATTTTCTCGCGGTTCGAAGTAAAGCGGAAAAATATTGTATTGACGTTATCGGTAATATGCGTATGGTCAAATCAGAGGGGTTGATTTAGATCCGGGTATGTAATTTTGGGGCCCTTTATACCTTTTTGTCGGTGTTAGCCGAGGCTCCGTGTTGAAGGCCGCACATTGACCTATAATGATTGACTTTTATAAATTGTTTTTTGGATGGAGAGTTGTCTCATTGGCACTCACACTACATCTTCCTATATCTATTAATAGCTTTTAAAAGAGTTATATACTAAAATTGCAATACAAAGTTTTTCTTTAAAAGAAAAAGCAAACAGAATGTGCTATGTCACAATCGTTCAATATTTTCGGGAAAAAAAGTTAAATGCCGTATTTGGCACAACGTTTTGGATTTTTGGATCCTCAATGCTCTTTAACTTTGCACTTGTTTCGATTTATTAATGTTTTGATATGAGCGTCATTGATGAGTCTTATGCAGACGAAACGCGCGTCTGGCGAACTAAATTATAATGCTGGTACAAGTACCTTTGAGCATTGTAGCTTGACTAGTATGGCGAACAAAATTATAATGCTGGTACATGTACCTTTGAGCATTGTAACTTGACTACTGTAGCACAAAATCTTTCATCAAGACAGAATAAGAGTGAATCTTTTGGCAGACTGCATGTTTATTTTCTTATTTGTGCAAGGATATAATAAAAACTCTATTGTCTTATATATGACTATGTGAGGACCTTTTTTTCTTATAAAAGTAAAACATAGATACAAGTATGTGTTTCATTATATGGTCGAAGGTCAAAAAGTAAAACTAATGTTATCAGATTGTTAGGTTTAGCTGTTTATCTAACTGTTACTGTTTTATATTTCTAAATGTTAGACGTTCAGTTGAAATTCAAAACGCACAAATTCCCTTTTTGTCTAAACCTTGTAGCGACTGATTAGTTGTATGTAGAACAGGATGTCATAAAAGTTTCGATTCGTTTTCGAAACTTATTTTGCAATGCAATTATTCGTAAGGCTAATAATAATGGGGTTGAATACTTGAAAAGATAGCCTTCGAAATAAAATGTCGACTAATTGATAGGATCGTGTTGCCTGTTCTTATATACTTCGTAGTGTTTTTGTCAAGATGCATGCAAGCTTTATATATTGTTCTTGATTACTTCTACCAGTCTTGTCATTATATAATATAATATTCATAGAAATTAAAAATTACTGTTAAAGCTTCCGTTACTATTTCTATGAATACCAAAGTAATTAGGTCTTTCCACTTTTCTGTGGAAAGACCTATTGTTTTTCTTCTGATTATTTTTTTTTTTTTTTTTTTCTTCCGCCAAATTTTGTTCTTGCGATAAACATTTGTTTCGCAATATGTCGCTTTGATATTTGGTATATGATATCGAACAGTTTATGCGCTTTTGAAATTTACCCTGCGTAACCCAATACTTTTCTTTGTAGGACTTATCTCCCCAAACACTGTTTTCCTTGTGCTTACAACTCCTTCGCAACCGTAAAAGATAACGACAAATTTATTTTACAAAATTGCTCGTTATATCCTTTGCATGATTTGTCCTATTTTGACCGAAGCAATATGACCGCTCCATATGAGAGTTATTTCCCCTTATGCATCTGATATAAGTGATATGCATTTCTATCTTATAAACCATAAGTGATAGAGACCTAGGATCTTTTGATTTGAGGTCCTTGGTCCAAAAAAATGAGATTAGGTCAAGGTCAAAGGTCAAGGTCATATTCTAATATTTGAATTTGGCTTATTTTCACTTATTTTCAAAGACCGTATAAGATATCAACAAATTATTTTACTAAATTGTTAGTTGCGACATGTCGTAACACATAAATTTTTATTGCAAGGGCACGTTGAACGTAAAAGGGAGTTTTCTCCCCTCTTGTATTTAAAAATACGTGTTTGGTGATATAAGTCATTAACCAAATATAATTAAGACCTATGGTCTTTTGATTTGAGGTCCTTAGTTCATGACCTTGAAATTGATCTCAAGGTCATAGCTTAATTTGACGTTCTAGATTTTGACCTTTGCTTTTATTTTATATGTATACATGATAAAGCTATGAAACTTTTGGAAAAAGGTATCAAACCATTTAACCTTGAAAGAAACAACCGGAAGTGACCTTTTGTAAACCGGAAGTAGCTATTTTTTTTTACTTTATTAATATAAAAGTATATAGAACCAGCTATTTTTGGAATCAGTGTCAATTAAATAATCAAATATAATCGTAAGTATCATTTTTCAAACCGGAAGTAACAAATTATCTCCCTTATTTAAAAAAATGTATGGAAACCAAATATTTTTGGAATCAGCGTACTAGAAGCTATCATTTGACGATTGAAATGACATTTTAAACTTAGTTTCACAACTTTCATATCAAAATACATTGTTTTGATGGAAAGACCTTCAATTGTTCTCTGAACAATTGGTTTTTAATTATATATAAGATTCGTTTCATATCAAGCTTTCCAACGGATTAAACGTTTGTATTTGTATCGTTTGTTCCACAAACGTCCCTTTCAGCATGAATAATAACGCCATATGGGAGCAGTCAAAGAGTCCATATTTATATCTCCAAGTCGACCCTATAGCTACGATTGTTAAACAATTCAACAATCGCAAAACAAGTCTGTAAAATCAATTTGTGTTCTAGGGTTTCTATTTATTTCTAAACTCTCAAATTTTGCACGATCCAACACATGATAATGTTCTATAAAAATATTTTCATATTATATCTGGTACATGTATATAAATTTAAGAAAAAAAATTATTGTACATACAGTGCAGTTTTAAAAAAATATTTAAAGATTCGTGAAAACTAATTTCGTATATATCAATATAAAAAAGGCATTCAAAAGTTTCAGTAAAATAATGCTTCCCTGCTGTTTCCTCTGATACTTTCTAGGTAAATGTTTATCAAGTAAATAGAGCAGTTGATGGGTCATTCGAAAACAATATACAAGCAATGACATGTAACATAATTACATTGCGATTTTATATAAAAATAGGGAGATGTGGTATAATTTACACCGAGACAACTCCCGACCAGATACTAATTAACATGGAAGTCAGCTTCTACATTTCACTGAATGGCCTTTTACAATGAGAAAATCTAAAGTCAACTATAAAAGACCCATAAATGACAAATGTAAATCAGTGCAAACGAGAAAACTATAATATAAATATATCATTCTTATTGTTTATGCTACTTTAAACCTCGAACAGATGACAGATCTTATTTTACTATGAACTTAGATAACATGATAAAGTCAAAGATAATGCTTGTTTTAAGGTTGTTCTTGTCGTACCCGGTTCCGTTTTTAGTGTTCAAATAATGCTAATATTATGTATTTTGAAATATGGAGGTAAATCGATTAAAGAGGTTGTCAGATAATGAAGAAATAATTTAATGACTGAAAAAAAACAAGAACAGAGAATTGTAAAAAGTAGTAAGGAAATAAGATATTAGTATATAATTAATATTAAAAGAAAAAAATCACACAATTGAAATTCCAAAACTGCTGTGTGCAAAGTATTGCAATTGTTTAAAAATAGACGCAACATGATATTAAAATTAATATTGCGATTATAATAAATGCTGCATACAAATGATGCTATCACAATTTTAAATGCAAGTTTTATTTTTGACTTACTGGTGTTTCAATTATTAAAAAAAACTATTTAACCCAACAGCTTAATGTTAGGTGAAAACCCCCCGCAATCTAATAATAATCGCTTGTAACGACAGCCAAATTATATAAAAAAGGTATAATTATGTAAAGACACTGAAACCAGAAACAAAATAATATCTACGGTGTATGAACAATATATGTCTCCTCGGTATGAAAAGATATAAGGGTACTTTTTTCCTGGAAAAGCAAAGTATGTTTTTCCATCAATTTTATTCAGAAATAAAAAAAATAAGTATTTCTCACTTTTGTCCAGCAATAAATCTCTCTTTAGGAGTAATTGAGAATCAGGTTTTAACATTAAAGCCTTCCTATCATTGAACTACGTGGTTGATCCGCTATAAAAGTTATATATCGTGGTACTTGGGGTTGTAACAGGTATATACATTTTGCTTAAATAGTACGAATTGTCACGCAGACTACATATATTGTAATGAACATGTTAAACATAAAACGATCCATTTCGTATACGGTGTAAATTCAACTAGACTTAATACTTTTGTCTTTTTTAAAAACTTTACACATACATGTGATAAAATATGCCTTGTTGTAGAAGCGTTATAAACAGTTTTGTATTGTAAGTTTTATTCCACTTACATTATTTGTGTCGAAAGTTTTATAATCCTGGTACTTTTGATAACTATTTAAACAACTGGGTCGATGCCACTGCTGGTGGACGTTTCGTCCCCGAGGGTATCACCAGCCCAGTTGTCAACATTTCGGTGTTGACATGAATATCAATCATGTGGTCATTTTTATAAATTTCCTGTTTACAAAATTTTGAATGTTTCGAAAACTAAGGATTTTCTTATTCCAGGCATAGATTACCTTAGCCATATTTGGCACAACTTTTTGGAATTTTGGATCCTCAATGCTCTTCAACTTTTACTTGTTTGGCTTTATAAATATTTCGATTTGCGCGTCACTGATGAGTCTTATGTAGACGAAACGTGCGTCTGGCGTACTAAATTATAATCCTGGTACTTTTGATAACTATTACTGTGCGCTAATATTCAGTGTTTATGATCGAATTTGCATGCAACATTTAAGGATATACTTGAATAGGTCATGTTAAGGAATTTGCGTCAGATGTTCGGACTCCTTGTTTTTTCTATGATACAGGGTATACCATTTTGCTCCATAACACTCATTTTTTTCTTCTTTTTATAGAAGACTTCAATATCTTCTTAAAGGTCAGTTACCACAGTTTTAGCAGATTCTAGATTTATTTTCTTCCGATTTTAGAACAAAAAAAACACCAATGCAAATATAAGTATTTTTAGCTTGTTAATCCTTAACTAATGTTCTTTCGACTTATAGTATCCATCATAAATTCTAGATTTTTAAATTTTCACCTAAGTACATAAAGAATAAAAAATATACAGTATTTTTTTTTATTAGCCACAGCGAATGATTAAAATATGTAAAGTCAAATGAATTAAATGTTTCATCAAACTGTATTTCACATTCTAGTCCGGGTAAATACACGGGTCATCATTTTATACAATTAAGCCTATTTGAGTGACACTGGCATATTTCACTTTGTTAAGTCATAAGATTTTATATTCCCAGATAGCATGAGAGTTTATATCTTACTGGTATTTCCATGTACCACCAACACAACGATTTCATGGAAGTATGGAATATAATATGGTCAAATCAAATTAAACATCAAAATAATATATCATAACGATATCAATCTGCAAACATACATCAACGAAAAGACGATCAATTTCTACTATAACAGAAATAATGAGAAGAATTATGATTTGTGTCATTCTAAAGTGGCCATTCTAAGCATTGATGTTGCACTTCATCAACAGAACCGAATACGCATGAAATCACTGTATGCCCACTTTAATTGCAAAGTATTTCATATAAATTAAACTTCAGATGGTTTTCACTAAATGTTTGTCGTTGGCCTCATTTTTCAATACAAAATTGTTTAACCATATTCAGAAGTAATAAGTACACAGGTTTTTCTATTTGGTCAAGTTTCGGGCAGATGTGTTTGCTATTTATATGTGTATACAACCGTTTACCACACATGTTTCTGATGAAAAAATACAATTGTACCTCCAATTTGATATTTATTTATTTTCTGCAATAACATCGAGTAAACATACGCTTCAAATTGCAGTTGAAATATCTCATACAGGTTCATAATATATTCAACAATGAACAATGCTAAATAATTCATGAATCAGATTTAAAGTTCAAACTTTTGTTCAAACTTTAAGTTTACCTACAAATCAAAACCACACAAATCGTTGAATTAAATATTATCGAACTCTTTGTGGAATTTGAACCTGGTCAAATTCTAGCATATCGAAGACTTCTTTAAAATACTAGTCAAAATCTAAAATGAGTTATTAACACATATTATGAATTATTCAATTGTATTCAAGGACAAAATATAACGATGCATCTTGGTTATATAATTAAAGATACACACAATGCATGTTGCGATCCAAATAACCTTTAATTTATGTGAGAAATACAAAGGCAACAGTAGTATACCGCTGTTTGAAAGTCATAAATCGATTGAGAGAAACAAATAAACAAACTACAAACTAAACCTGAGGTAAACACATCAATTATAAGAGGAAAACATTGGAACAATAGAACACTGAAGTGCAACAAAAAAACAAACGACAATGCAACACACAAAGAACCGAACTTTAAGATAAAAAATGCCATTTTTCTGAATTGGTACAGGACATTTTAAGAAAACTGGTGGGTTAAGGATGTACACCTCTGAAGAACAAAACATATCTAGAACCTTTTTTTTCTAAACCTAATTTTTGGGTTTATATGACTGTAAAAAAATAATTGGTGATGAAAAAATCATATGGTGGTGCACTTCTCTGCTACGGCCCTTTAAAAGTACACAATTTTAATGATTTTCCCATTTTCATCAATTTTTACCCATTTTTGGTCTATTATCGTGAAAAAAATCACAGTTCCGCAATTAAACTTTTTTTCATTCTCTCAATAAAGATTAAGTGGACCAATCTTAATAAATTCAACTAAACAAAACTGTAGGTAGGTGTTTATATAAGAAAGTTTTATCATACTTTGATGCTTTTTGTGTCAAATTTACCATATTGTCAATTTTGTAAATTTGTGATTTTTCGCAGTTTAAAGAACATAATGCATATTATTTCACCTTCTTTGTTATAAATGATAGAAAAAAAATCATATCAATAAAATATATAAGAAACAAATATATGGGATGTACATGTCTCTGGTAAAATCATTTTTTGTACCCCTCACCCATTGTTCTCAAAAATTTGGCTTAAAAGACAATGACAGAGTGACTAGATTAGTAATAGAATTTGTAAATTTTATTTCTCAAACACTACTTATTGGAAATACACATTTTTTTCACAGAGTTAAGTTTAATTATAATATTTATCAAATTCATTGCTATTTTCCACTTTTGACCCTTTTTTGGGAAATAATTTCAGAACGAGATTTCAATGAGACTGAAATGTCAGAAGAATACATCCTTAAATTGGTTTTCCGGCTATCAAAGACCTAAAGAAATATTAAATTACAAATACCCCACGGCTAAACATATCTATCTTTAAAGTACTAGTCTTAATTAATTTTAAACATGCACACACAAAGGAACCTGACCTGCAGATATATCTTACGAAAACAGGTTATCAATGTAAATCGCAAAAATGGGATACTTGATTTAATATCTATAATTGTTTAAATAAGCAAGATGCATATCTAGTAGCCATTACACAAATTTATACCATATCTCATTTTTAAATGGCTTTGGTATAATAGAAAAACGTTTTTTAATATAAAACAAATAATTTAACAAGTAATTTAAAGGTTGGATTATTATATGAAAATATTGTTCAACAATGTCGGTAAACATCGTGTTCCCACTTATAGAGATTGCCGCACTTTATATAAAACAATAATGATTTTTTTTTTTTTGTGGATGCTTTTATCGTTGAACATATGGTCGAATTTTAACAGACCATAAACTTAGACAAAATGTTTAAGTAATACATGTAGATGCGGCATATTTTAAGGTTTTCTTGTCGTATAACACATGACAAGAAGAACTATTAAATATTCATAACATACCTTATGTACCGTCAACACATATTATTATTAGAAAAGATTTGAAGCAAATAGTACCCCATATAAATCATAAAATTAAAGTTGTTCGTCACAATTTCACTAAGAACATGTGATTATTTTTTCCAAAAATTTTAAATAAATTAATGCAGGTAGTTTTCTCTTTTACATTTTTTTTTATAAAAATGTGAATCAGGACAAGACATTTACGACAACTTTGTTCAAAAGAAAAGGAGCAACACCATGTAGGATTGACTGAGTGTTAAGTACAAAATAGTTCAAGCATATTTAGGATGATAAAGAATTAGGCAATATGCAACCTACTCATTGAGTGTTCATTTCCTTGCTTTTGTTCATAGTGTTATTTGGTGTTTTACCCCTTGATATTTTTTTCTACAAATTTGTTAGAGGATAACCCGTCTGTTGACTAACAAAAAAATGTGCATAATAGACAATATGTGAGAGACAAATTAGTGTACGTAATTAACTACTCCACAGATGTTTCATAAATTTCACATATCGATCCTGCTTAACAAAATCGTCAAAAAATAAATTTAAAAAAGGAAAAATACCCTTCGTGTTTGAGTTCCGAAATTGAGAAGTTCAACATGATATATCAAAAATACATAGACTATATAGGGAAAATCATAAAATTTGGCAATAGGTTCTATATGACACTGCATGAACGCATGCGTTTACTAACATTTAATTTTTCAATAAATTTCTTTCTACTTAAGTTTAGAAATATACTTGAAATTTAAGGCAAATTATACTACAAGTTTGTCAGAAATTACTGAATTGCTTCGATTTGAAAATTAATCCACATTGAAGTAAATTTACAATACAATATATTTCAAGTTTATCAGAATTTATAAAAAGTTTTTTAGTTGGAATTGAATAACGAATAATGAAAATTTAAAATATTTTCTACTTCTAATTTATGAGAATTTAATCTGTTATGTTTTTTTTGCAATTTAAAGTCTAGTTAAATTACATTTGACCCCATCTTTAATGAGAGTTATTTTTATAGTATACATATAGTTAGGAGTGGTTTAAAGCAAATTAGCACAATATAGCATTTATTTTATATTCAAGTTATTCTATTCTTTTTTCTTCTGTGCATTTGTTCACTGAATTATCGGATAACGAGGAAAGTTACTATACATTACTTTTGTGCAGACATTTGAGAGAACAGTTATTTAATCTTATAGGTTGGATATCGGCTAATAAATCATTTATTAAAAAAGACTATGTTTTGGGGTCAAAGTTGCTACTAATTCTTTACTCCCCTTTCCATTATTATATAACTTCTTCAAGTTACATTGCAAATTCTAATTTTCCTCGTACATAATTTAACAATTTTGGGGTTAATAAGAAATATGGCTTTTAGTTTTCTCAATTTAATTGTTTCATAGTTTTTATGTCAGGGCTTATTGTAGCCGACTATACGGTATAGGGTTTTTCTCATCGTTGAAGGACGTTCTGTACGGTTGCCTATAACTTAAATCCACTTCATCTAAATTTTGGTGGAGATACATATATATATATATATATATTGAGCATTTTGAAATTTAATTTAATTTATTTTCTACTAGTGTGGACACAGAATTCAATTTTAAGTAAACTTAGTTGTCTCATCGGCAAATATGCCACATCTCCTTATTTTTATAAACATCAACTATGGTGTATTATGCTATTAAACGGTTTAATCATTCGTATATTATTCGGCATTATTTATATTCCTTTGCATTATCATTATAGTCAGTGTTTTTAAATTTTGCAATAAATAAGCATATGTTGTAATTGTTCAGCATACATATAGTTTTGCTTAGTATGAATCCAAAATTGTATCCTTATGTTCGTAGAGTTTACCTCCCTTTGATTGCAAAAAGATGCATCCAGGGGAACTAACTGCGCTGCATTTACAACAACGTTTTATTTGGTAATTCTTAAATATTAGATACATGCTGATTGGTTAATTAACCGTTTATATCTTTCTATTTACTACCACAACAACGCCAGCACATAAACGAATTTGTAATATACAATCAAGGTTAAAAAAAATAGAAAAAGGACATGGCTATTTTCCTAAACAGATCATATATCTAGTATCTGTTTATGTAAACAAATCAATTGAAAGAGTCTGGCCAATCTTTGAATTAAGAAGCCGAAGAAAAATAAAAATATGAAGCAAGTGCAAGACATAATAGTGTCCTGTGAAAATGTGTCCACCTGGACAGTTTTTCATTGAATTTTGGTATTTAATAATGTCCATTAATTGCCATGAAATATTGTCGCTTAAGCGGACATATTTTTACTGCAAAAACCATGAAATAGCGTTAACCACAGGACAACTTTCATAGAATCTGCTATTAAATTGTGTCCTCCAAGGGAAGTAATACAAAGGTCATTAAAAAGTTTTAATATACTTTAATTTTAATAAAATCTGAACAATTGAAAAGAAACTCGCATGACTGATTAATATACAAATGTTAACAAACATATTATGGTTGGAAACGAATATAGAGACATTAATTTCTTTGAAATACCCAGTTAATGCTAATGACAATGAAAGAAGAAAGTTTGTTAAGTATAAAAATCAAATTTGAGCAACTTTACTATACTTATAATGAGAAGAAGACAAAATAAAATATAGAATTTTGGTATAAGTAATGTCCATTGTAATAAAATGTTGTTCTGTAAGTGGACAGCAGTTAACAATAATAGCTACAGGTATGAAATATGGTCCAACTACAGGACAATATTTATAAGTAGTTAGTGTTATTAAAATATGTCTAGTATGTCCTTGGAAAATAATACTGAAAAGCATTTTGAACTTAAATCATTATACATGTACTTATCAAAAAATATAAATAAGAAGATAAGGATGGTATACATGTGTACTAACGAAACAACTCTTTTTCAAAGTAACAATGTATTCAAGTTCGCAATTATACATGTAGGTTACAATACGTATAGTTTACAAGGCGATAAATATCATTTAATACTTTATCATATAAAAAATTGTCTGTGTGGACACATTATCCTGAGATAAAATATCCCCCTGGACAGAATTATAGAATTAGATAATGTCCACGTCCATGGACACTTTTTCATACCTGAGGGCATAATTTGCATAGGAAATCGTGTCCATGGACAGTATTTACTATGAAATAATGTCCAGTGGACACTATTTCATGAGGGACACTATAAAAATCCTACACAACCACTACGAAATGTAGAAATGTAGAAAATCGGTCTTTTTTTCCAAATTCCGTTTTTTTTATTTTTGATATCTTATACTATTTATTTCGTATCTGATAATTCATTTACTGTAGTTGCAAACAGATTCCCTTATACAAGTGTGTGTGACACTCTGTCCATGATATTAAAACAAGTATGACAATGATTATAGGAAAATCATAGTGCAATGGTTATGTTGACATGATGACTATGTTAAAGGGGCACTAGCTGTCAAATTCATGTTCACCGATTTAATTCAAAATCTCATATTTTATTTATAACAATGTAAAACATTTATCCAAACTATTAAACGTTTAAATAGATAATTTACATTATATAGTCTTCTATAATTTTTATTTTCTCATAATTTGTATAAGTATTAGGATTATACATAAATCCACCAGAGACCAACAGATATGGGTTCATCGCATGACCGTCACCAATGAGCTAATCTCATACACTGTATTGAAATTAAGCCATCAATTACAAGTAATTAAATATAAAACAATAACAACTAAGCGAAATTGAAAAAGCACGGTCAGAATATACGTAAATAATAAACTAAACGAAAACAAGAAAACCCAAGGACTTGATATTGACTTTGGACAGGAACGTCCAAGAACCGGTTTAAACATATCAACAATCCGCTTATATATCTTGGACAGTGTTGGAACAATCGCTGATGTCGGATTTAGGACAATGACTGCTCAAAACTTATCTGACATAAAACATACGTCAAGTGCTTGTTTCTAATTGTTCTTACTATAAATATTATCTGAATCAATGTTCGTGATTAAAATGCTTGTAATCATACTTGTAACATAAAATGTGTTTACGTTATAATATTTGGAGTGTTCATAAAAAGAAGATATGTTGGATAAAAGTTTCTGCTTTAAAAAGCCTCAATCTGAAAAGTCACATACTTTTGATAAAAACGGTTCTAAAGCGTGAAAATGCGCTATGTTCAATCTATTTAGAAGTAGAATCAGAATAATTTCACTGATCTGACTTCTGACTTCACCATGCGTGATTGCGTATTTAGTACTATTTACACATTCCCGAGCATTGCCTAGATTTGCGTTATACTCTAATAAAATTGAGAATGGAAATGGGGAATGTGTCCAAGAGACAACAACCCGACCATAGAAGAAAAAGAAAACAACAGAGATCACCAACAGGTCTTCAATGAAGTGAAAAATTCCCGCACCCGGAGCCGTCCTTCAGCTGGCCCCTAAATATTATCTAAACACGAAAGCAGTGCTAGGTTCATCTTAGTACTATAACCTAGCCTTATAGTACTGAAATGCTTCGACAGTTAACCGTACCTTTTTGGGGTTTTTAAATATTTAGAACTAAATCTCGATGCCTATATCTACTCTATTGAACTGAAATCTTAGGCTAGTATGCTCTCTGCAAATGTGAAAAATCGTATATATATTCGATTCCCCACTGTATCAAACCAAACTCTTGAAAATAGTGTTGCAGAATCACAAAGCAGTTTACTATATTGTGTACTGATCAGAATATGACTTTATTTTACATCGTAATTGAAAAATGTGTAGATCCTGTCTGAACGTATAAAACGCGTTGATTTAAAAACAAATATATGCATATATATCTCAGTAGCATGGGTTCGAATCCCGGCGAGGGAAGAACAAAAAGCTTGCGAAAGCAAATTTACAGATCTTACATTGTTGGGTTGATGTTTAGACGAGTTGTATATACAGAATGTACACAGCCATGTATCACCATCACTGCTGATGGATGATCCGATGGATAAATCTGCTGTAGAGTTGTCACTGGTTCAGACGGACTTATAATATATATATATATAAAAATAAATAGACCGCTTACTTCTCTCATTAGGCGAAGAAAAAAAACTATCTCGAAATGTGTTTCAGGAATAATGATGAACTTTAGCATGCGGAGCACCCCCTTTTTTTTTAATCATATGAGAAAGTTGAGCTGTGAATGTTTTGTTTCATAAATGAAAACTAGGCAATCTTGCAGAACTATTTGAAAGTTTTAGTAGTCAGTTTATAACAACTGATGACGAAAACACAATTTCCATCCCATTATTACATTTTGACGTTATGCATTTCTCCGTATATTCTCTACACCCAGATTTGTCATATATCACAGAATTTCATAATTTGGCTAAAATTAGTTCAAATTGTTATTGTATGAAAACTATCTTATTTTTTATACTGAAATCTATCTTTGTTTTTTATTTAATGTCACACGAACATAAAGTTCGAAACCGAGAACTTTTTCTAGAGAACCAATATCATGTATAAGTACAAAGTCATGTACGATTTACAAAAAAATACACCGACTCATTTAACATCAAATCAAAAAGGTCGAATCAAAGGACTATATTCGGAAAGGTAACATTAATACGAATAATCCGGCAATGATATTTTGACATTGAGACCGAACTTAAAGGTAATATTCATTTTGTACAAGTCATGATGACAAGCTCAAAATCATCGTATGTCGTAGGTCTTCTTCAAAAGATAGTTTTTTTTACAAGAACTTCCACACAGGTAAAATGGCAAACACAATATGCTTGAATTATCCTATACAACAGTTGCATGTTGCTTTTGAATTAAGTTCTATTTAACTCTAGAATTTTTTCTTGTATTACAATTGTACCACATAGGTAGTTTCACGGTAAAGAGTTTGTAATTGTCCTATGTACAGGCTTAGATGTTGTGGGTTTGATCAAAGAGCAAAGAAAAAGTCTTGTAATAATATCAAGCAAATTGTGTTCTTTTTCGCATTATAAATGAAGTCATTATTTTAAAATGCCAACTCAGTGTATCGGTCTACATACATTGTAAATCTTCTAAAACCGTTCGCATTAAAATTAGAGTGAACTGTTTGTTGATGTTACGCAGCTATCTAAAAATCTTAATCAATTTTCTCTATAAATATGTATTAAAATAATAAAGATTTTCTTTGTTTATATGAGAACGAACATTTGATATTCTTTGAGGGAGATTATAACACCTGAGTATTCTGGTCTTGTTATACATGTCTCTGGGAAAAGACCATTTTAGATAAATAAAAGAAAAAGCCGGCTTCGCAAAAGGGGAAAATTGATATTCTCCACCCGAAATCGTCTACTGCCCCTCTGCAACAATAACATGGTCATCCCCTTTAACAGTACACAGGAAGAGAAGTTGAAAGAGAACACTTTCGCAATTCCTATGAACGGTTAATAGATCATTTCATCGTGCAGTGGCAAGTATTACAGATATATTTTAAACGAACCAATTCAACAAACCATATCCATTTCAATGAATATGACATAGAATATTCATTTGTCATAAGAAAACTGGATCTGTCGATATGTGAAGGGAACTTTATCACCGAGGTGTCAACGTATACAAAAAGAAGATGTGGTTATGATTGTTAATGAGACAACTCTCCACAAGAGTCCAAAATGACACAGAAATTAACAACTATAGATCACTGTTCGGCCTTCAACAATGAGCAAAGCCCATACAGCATAGTCAGCTATAAAAGGCCCCGAAACGACAATCTAGTACCTGTAATGGCCACAAGCGTGTCAAAACTGAGGCTGTGACTGTGGTTCTTTCTTCGGAAAAGTGTGTTCAGCTTAGATCTTTAAAAATAGATACACGTTACTTGTTTTCTTGTCGAAGGCCAGTGGTTTTCTCTGGCTTTCTCTACAAATTAATCATGATTGTTATGGAAAACCAAGCGTAATGAAAGTGTCACTAAAACCAGCAAGCAACTAATTGTTCATACGATTCTTTTCGTTTACGGGTAAAATGATTTTATTTTAGTTTGAACCATGTATTTGCAAGACATAAGTGCGCAAACATTTTTCATCACTTTTTTATACTGATTTTCGGAGAACCCTAATTGTGCGCCTATTCCTAAGAACAGATATACTGTATTTTTTTGCCAAAAATATTGAATAAATCATTTTAATTTCGGAGATCTTGAATAATATAGTTAATACAAGTATGTATGCCATTGTATCATTCAGGTTTGTTTTTAATGTTCACCGGCAGACGACTTTGTCAACACCGACTCCAATGAAGCGAAATTTCGATTACAACTGTGAGACGATGAGGAAGTGGGGAGGGGCAGGGGAACGGTCCCCTTATGGAATGTCATATTTGTAAAGTGCTTAACATTTTTAAAAGTAACAGTCAAAATATTTGCTGACTAGTCCCTTTTTTTAAGTGGTTTATCATTTTCAAACAAAATGGGTGACGGATCTATGAAATGTCGTAATATATGGGCAATCGCACCGCAATCCAATCTGTAAAAACCGAGAAATCGTTATTATGTGTCTTTGTATGTACATGTATATTTAATCTTTTAGTATCATAGAAAGAAAGATGCAAATGTGGTTCAATGGAATCTTTTGTGTAACTATTACATGTACAGCTATGTTTGTTTACCAATCACAGTTTCTATGATATAGACAGATGTGGCATATACAATTTGGTATACATTGGCCTTGTGTATTAAAGCAGAGTTCAAGATTTAGATAAAGCAAAACTTAAGTATATGGAATTTTATAGAGGTACGGTTAATTTCCCTGTATTTTTTATACTTCATGTAACGTGTCGAAATTTCGTACTTGCAAAAATCCAAATTATCCATTGGATAAAGCACATATGATTTACATAACAATGCACAATACAAGTGTACAACATATAAAACATCAGTGAAAATTAACCACAAGTCTATTTTATTGGAAGGAAAAATATACATGGTCCATAATCTCATGCTTTGTTCTTTTAATGTTAGCCTAACGAATGGATATCAAGAATACTTTTCAGATTCAAACTCTGAACCTTTCCAAATGCGCTGTCTAGGCATGTAAGTAATATTTATACTTCCATGGTTTAGGTATCTATTAAAATCTGAGATCAAAATTTCCATAAGTTTTTTTTAAATATAAAGGTCTGTATACAAAGGTCGTAACTTGAGTTTATCAATTATAATCCAATATGGAGTTTAAAACTCCCCTGCGATTTAAATTGCTTATGGGTGTCCAACAGATCGTTTAATAATAAATACTAAAAACTTGCAAATACATGTACATGTATCTGTAAAATTGAAGTCGTGTGCCATGCATCTGAACAAATTTTTATAATACAGTAATAAGATAATCACGTGTCCGAAAATATGTAAAACAAATATATGTGTAAATCTAAAAGTACACATTTGACACTACATGTATGGTCTTAGTAGAAAAAACATTAAAGGAAATTAGCTGCTTTCCATGTTTAAACTATTTTTAAAATTTTTGCCTTTTTAAAGTTACAGATATTGAATTTCACTCCTTCTTTTATTGCGAAATAAATAAACATGTAAGAAATGATAACTTCTCTGCAAATGATTTTCAAAATACTGACTTTATGTGTTGCACTAACAGACAAAAACATACTCATCATGATCAATAAATAAAAAAAATCAGCATATTTTAGGCTCGTTTTTAAACTGAGGACAGGGCTTGATTTACCGATGCATGGTTTAAAGTTTTGTGGTTTATTAATATGCTGTAATTTGTATTTAGGTTTTTCACTATATTACATGTATATACTTGCAACAATAGATACATGTATATATATACATATATATATTATATGTATGTGTATATTATGGAAAGCCACAGTGAACCCCCCGATTATTATTATTTTTTCCTATAAAAATACATGGATACAAATAAATCTTCGGCTTTGACAATCCCGCCTATTATTATAAATTCTACAAACTTCGGCTTTTCAAAATCTTCGGCTTTTTCAAAATCTTCGGCTTTTCAAAATCTACGGTTTTTCAAAATCTTCGGCTTTTTAAAATCTACGGCTATTTAAAATCTTCGGCTTTTCAAAATCTACGGCTTTTCCAAAATCTTCGGCTTTTCAAAATCTTCGGCTTTTCAAAATCTACGGCTTTTTCAAAATCTTCGGCCTTTCAAAATCTACGGCTTTTTTAAAATCCTCGGCTTTTTTAAAATCATACATACATACATACATACATACATACATATTTAAAGCCAAAGATTTTACAATAATAATAATCGGCGAGGGGTCTGACTTTTATGGATATAGACTTTCAAATACCGCAGATTTTTTAATTGAAAATAATCGGCTGCCATGTGATTAAAAGCCGAAGATTTATATAATATAATAATCGGCGGTGAAGTTGATTTTAAAAAGCCGACGATTTTGAAAAGCCGAAGATTTCAAAAAGCCGTAGATTTTGAAAAGCCGAAGATTTTAGATAGCCGTAGATTTTAAAAAGCCGAAGATTTTGAAAAAGCCGTAGATTTTGAAAAGCCGAAGATTTTGAAAAAGCCGAAGATTGTGAAAAGCCGAAGTTTGTAGAATTTATAATGATCGGCGGGATTGTCAAATCCGAAGATCTATTTGTATCCATGTATTTTTATAGGAAAAAATAATAATAATCGGGGGGTTCACTGTGGCTTTCCATAGTATATGTTACGGGTTTTTTTCTGTTTGTCACAAACACGTTTGATTTGTTGAAATACATATGACAATAAAGATTATTATTATTTATTTTATCAACGCCTGACTTTTAATTATTCAGGTTTTTTTTACCCTAACCATGGAAGTGAAATAACCAAAGAGGTTTTATGACCTCATTGCCCTAACTCTAATGTAAATAAAATCTGGCAGATATTTTCACATCCGCAAGAACAAATGTTTCGTAGTAGGGTGCATTTTCTGATAAAGGATCAAAGGACGCCAATAGTACTTTATTATAAAACTTTCATCACAATAAGATCGTGGCGTTCCTGATCAATTAACTTAATGGGACGTGTTAAACTATTATATGATAATTTGAACTCTGATTTGATATATAGTCGTTTATCTACAAATTTAGAAAATCGACATTTAATCTAAACAATGTAAAGTTCTTTTTATATATTTACAAATGTAGACGGGTGTTTAAATAGTAAATAATATAAATGTATATTCCATACAGTTTTTCTCTTTCTTTTATTTATTTTTGCACCATGCATTGCATGAATAGACTATAAGAAAATATGTCTACTTAGCTAAAAAGCTGCTACGAAAGGCGATGTAAAACATATAAATTGTATTCTAAAATACATTTTATAATATCATAACGTATTCTATAGTAAACATGTTTAGACAAGGAATCTACATTTTTTTGTATTGATCCTTTTTAATATTATTAAAAAAAAATGCATAATGGATATTTTACTATTTTTCGAAAGATATTTATCAGAGATATTTACTAGAATAATTAAATCCTGAATAAATCCCTACTGAACCATTTTATATATGTGGATATAAACATTCGTTTGATAACATGTAAGAGATGTATAACGAATCAGATGTGGATACAAAATATTCCATAGACTTTTTTCCTCTTGTAATCCTATAAAGATTTTATACTTATATTTAAAATTTTAAATCAAAATTATTTGTCCAATTTTGCTTTATAAAAAAAAAGCAAAGTTTAACGTAGATACTGATATCTGGTTTCATGGAGGAATAAATTATACTTGGTGATAGAACCCAAGGGTTAACTGGGATTTAGATATATTGTCCTCTTTGGTACTAATGGTTCCAGTAGTAAAATCCTTGCGCTGTTGCGGCTTCCATTTTGGTTTTTTGGGATACATAAATATAGGTATTCGTGCCTCTTCGGAATTAGGACAGGAACTTGATGTTCAGTGGTTATCATTTGTTGGTGTGGTTATTTTTAAAATATTAGACCGTTGGTTTTCCCATTTAAACGGTTTTCCACTACTTATTTTTGGGGCCCTTGTTGAAGACCGTACTTTGACCTATTATGGTTTACTTTTACAAATTGTGACTTGGATGGAGAGTTGTCTCATTGGCAGTCATACTTCATCTTCTTATATCTATGTAATCCGGTGCTTTGTCTAAACGAGTGTTGCTGCTTGCACGTTAAAGAAGGAGTCCGTACGTAACATGCCCTTATTTTCCGATGACAGTCCAACATTTTCCGTCCGCCTTCCTTGCAAACCAGAACCTTGCACATCCTAACGTTACTCATGGCCATCGTCCTAAACACACATGACTTTGTCACAGAACATTTAGTAATGAACAGTTTATCAACATAATGTAAAAAAAAAATCTCTTTATATTCATACAGAAATTCTCTGAAGCTGCTTTTTTCAAGATGATTGGTAATTTTTATTGACTACATATCTGTAAGTTTGGGTGACAACTTTTCGACAAGGAATCGGCATTATATGGAAATTAACTGGGTTTATGCTCGTAGACTATTTCATTATTCATACGAGTAACATTTCCTTCGGAACATTCGAATTATATTAACAGTCCGATATGTAGATGATGTCCTCTCGCTAAATAGTTCAATGATGGTGACTCCGTCGAATGTATCGATCTATCGTATCGAACTTGAAAGGATACCACTGTATAGTTAAGTTTGTCTCTCAACTTGACTTATACATCTAGAAATTGACCATGATGGCCGATTTCAAACAAACACTTGACATAAAAGAGATGATGGCGTCTACCTAACTTTTCATGTCTTTGAAAAATATCTTAGCAGCTCTTGTGTATAGCTTGTATAGCTCCATTTGATACAATATTCCGGAGCTTTTATGTCCTCACACAATTTCTGTGATACTATTGATGTTTGACTAAGGTCTAGGACAAATGTGTCATGCATTATCAGGATGAGACCAATTAAAAGTAAATCTATACAATAGTTAGGTCCTGGAATAGGGGTTATACCGGGATGGTGCCTGGAAAGTTGGAATGCAAATTGAAAATGTTGGTATATGGAAAAGGAACAGAATTTAGGCCTTGTAACTGACCAACGCCTTTCCTCTCACAGAATTGTTACAAGGGTACATACTATAATAAAGCATCGGCATCTTGTCACGTAACGTTGACGTTCTGACCGGGCGAATTTATACATCACACACAGTCCAGCGTGTCTTCTGTCGTGGTAAGATGACCAAACAATTATCATGTTTCTAGACCCCTGACGACAAATAGGATCTACTTGATAATAAGAAGCAAGCTATAAACCCATGGGTTCCACGTGATGTAGTTATAGTTATCCTTTCGAAAAGAGGGACAAAAGATACCAAAGGGACCGTCAAACTTATAGATCGAAAATAATATGACAATCTGAGCTGCTACGAACCAATCTCGTGTTGGTTACAATTCAGTAATATTTATTTCACAGATAACCAGCAATATGTTCCTTAGAGTATTGCATGTTTTGATCGTCCTGTTTGCCTTGAACGTTACATTTAGGAATGAAACTTCTTATCAAATTTGTTCATAAATGATCAACATGACGGTTGCCATCTATGAAGCATGATCTGCATATCATTTAGGAGCAGGCACAATTTTAGTTCATTTCTTGGAAGCACAACACTTATTGTTATATACGTATTGTTATTTGAAGTTAATGTGAATTAATCGTTTCTTTCAATAAATATTGTGAACTGTTGATAGACAATGGTAATGTTAGCTTGTCGGGCACAGGCACTTGTCTCAGAAAAAAATGTTCCTATGTATACCTGTTATATTAACGTATATAGGATTTTTTTTCTGAGACAAGTGCCTGTGTTGTCGGGGCCTTTTATTGCCGACTATTTATACGGTATTGTTTTTTGTCATTGTTAAAGGCCGTGCAATTGCTTGTAATTGCTTAAATCCTCTTCATATGAACTTTGGTGGATAGCTGTCTCATTGATAGGAATACCACATATCCTTATTTTTATATTGTGTTCTTCGTTGAGTAAATACACCTTCTTCGAGAATAAGTTTTTAATGGCAATTCTTGGTGGTGTTCCCGAAGCTATCTTAGGATAATTACGTGTTCTAAGACTATCTTATGACATGTCTTTGTCTAACTTGATCTATCGCATTGATCGTCCTAACCGTAGGACACCTATTTATATGCATTAAAATGCATTAGTATTTAATTAAAAACCCATATTATACTAGATTCGTTATCTACATATTATTTTAGAACTTACATAGTTCTCATTAATCTTTTATTTTATATCATTGGTTGAAAATTATTGATGTTTTTGCCCTTCAAATTAGAAAGATAATATCATTGGACGTTTCAAGTTGACTGGACTTCAACTTCATCAAAAACTACCCTAACCAAAAACTTTAACTTAAACTTCGCACTATCATTTCTATGTTTAGTGGACCGTTATTGGGGTCAAAACTTTAATTTGGCATAAAGATTTGAACGATCATATTACAGGGAACATGAGTACTAAGTGTCAAGTTCATTGAACTTCAACTTCATCAAAAACTACATTGACAAAAAAAAATTAACCTTGACCGGTACAGACGGACGGACGAACGGACGGACGTACAGACCAGAAAATATAATGTCTCTCTTTTCTCGTAGGTGGGGCATACAAACGTAGGAAAAAAATATTTCAATATACGACAGGGGGTCATGCTTACATTGCTTGTGTATTTTCCTGAATAAGTTAAATAATACTTATGTCTTCATATTTCAGTCTTAACAATTCAAAATTATAAGATTGTGTTTCTTGTTTGCCTATGACATTGAATTTGATATACATGGTTATATATATATTATTTTCTGAATTTGTTTTGGCTCACATCGAACAGCAAGCTATAAAAAATAACTAGTGTAAAACCATTCAAATGGCAAACCAAAGGTTTAATTTATTTAAAAAACGAGAAACGAGAAACACTTATGAACTGTATATCAACAGAACATCAGATTCCGGACTTTGGTCATGTGCAAACAAAAGCAAGGGGTTTAAACGTTTTAATTGGTACAGACCCCTTACTTTATCTGAAACAATAGTGTAATATCACAACACAGAAAGACAGGGTCTCAAGAAAGATTAGCTTTATAGCTAACTGTGTAACCCTCTTTAAATAAAGAATTATTATTATTATTATTAGACACGTGACAGACATAGACAGACATATATAGCTTGCCTTACGTTTTGTGAGATTCTATCGTCATTGTTATCTTTAGATGTTTATCTTTGGTCGCATGTTTTTTTTGCTTACTCTTTCGTCCAATGCTTCTTTCATTTATACATTTGAGTTTCCTGCGAAAAGTTATGATGTTCGGAAGGGTAGATTTTTACCCTCCCAGAGCACCTGAGATCACCCTATTTTTATGTGGGGTTCGTGTTGCTTATTCTTAAGATTTCTATGTTGTGTCATGTGAACTATTGTTTTTCTGTTTGTTTGGTTTTTTTTTCTTTTTTTTGCCATGGCCTCTTGTCTTATGGATCTAGAATCCTTGCATACTAAACTCAAAGGGACACTTGAGACGGAATTAGAGAAGGAAGATTTTTAAAAATATATATTAATATCATATGTAAAACCCATCAAAGTACACATCCTTTTATTCAGTAAAAATAATGTGTTTAAGAGATTGGTAAACAATTGATAAATAAAAATTCGCTTCATGCATAAAACTAATTCAAAAAGAGTTAACAAAGATATTCACTTGAAAAATCATTCCAGAGGTCTAGATGAACAAAATTTAATAAAAATTTGAATTTAAACAATACACCACAACCCTGTGCAGAACACAATCGTAACTATTTATAAGAAGCATTTCAAAATCTGTAAGAGTGTCTAAAGACATTTTTTTACCAGACGCTTTGTTGAAACGACCCCTGTCAAACTTATATAGGAAACACATAAACCTCGTTTTTGGAAAAGCGGAAAATTAGATATTTTTAACAGAAATTATTTATCTAATATACCAAAACTTATATGAATGATAAATTATCTGACTATAAATAAAATCAACGTGCAGACATCTTAAAATATCAGGGTTGAACTGCTCGAGTTTTGTTCCGAACAAACGGATTTTTCTACACGTCCTACGATAAAAGTGCAAGAAAATCAAAGTAATGTTAAAAAGAAAGTGGATATTTTGATTCAAATGCTACACTCAAAAACAGATGCATAAAAAAAAGAAGCCAAAAGATTAACGTCCCTGTACAAATTGCAGTAAGTAATTATTCATTGTGCATGTGGGAAGGGATAGCTTATACACAATCTTTATTTTTATGTAGTGCAACATAACTGTTACAATGCACTATGTTTGCGAAATGAAAATTCAATACTTTTAGCAAATTGTCATTTATTTTTATTTTTCAACGGATTACAAAGCTGAGCATGATTGTTGTCGGCAAAAGATTCGCATGAATATTGCACGCTTACAATTTGTGTATTAATTGTACAAAAACTGGGACATTTTACTAACTTTGAAAACATGTTGTTGTGTTTATTATAACGTAATATTAATGAAGTCGTGAAATTCTATGAATATATATTTTACTTTTTGTATAATTTGAAACTGTCTACACATATACATTTGTTCAGTTCTCAGTTTTTTTTATTGTATGCATGCAATTAAATGCATTCAAATGCAAAAGAGCGTATCTTTTCCCTTTCAGCAATAAATACGGTGTGGTTTCCAGCAAGGTATGACTGAAAGGGATTTCATATGGAAAACAAAGAACGAAGCTGGCAATATCCTTAAGTATGTTTATAATTGAATGATTTTAAAATTCCATTGGAAATTAAAAAAAACCGCATGGTTTATCTACATGCAATTAATCAGTTATGTATGTGTCAACATTTATCAGTAAACAATTCGGTTTTCGGAAATGATTATGGTCAATTATCTGTGATTAACGACATTGAAACAGTTTGTTTTTTTTTGAATAAAAAACTAGACCAAAACATGATCATAAAGTTAATTACTTTCAATCTTTTATCATAACTCTAATTCGAGTATAAAGGGCCTGTTTATCGAAGCTCTCTTAGGATTAGGACGTGTCATAAGACCAACTTAGGACACATCTTAGTCCTAAATGGGTTTATCAAACATGTCGCAACTTAGGAAAATCCTAGGAATTGTCCTAACTTTAGGATACCAATTTAGGTGTCTTAAGATGGTCTTAGGATGGTCCTAACTTTATGATACATTCGAATTTCGTCTTTTGTTCATTTTCACGCGAATTATTTTTAAAGCAGTAGTAAAAATATAGTTGGAATTCTCCGTAATAATATGAATAATGCACGAGATTTGCATTTGCCCTGTTAAAGAAGGAAAACGTGACACATCGAATTCAACTCACTCAAAAACATGCTGTGATTTTTACGTATTAAATATTTACAGTTAGTTTGTTATTTTTTTTAACTTTTGTGTCATGTTTTGTTTCATACAGTTGTGAAAAATAAGTGTAAAACTATTTTACATAAAATATTTATTACCTTTAATTCAAAACTACATATTAGTTATTAGATTCTAATTAACCATATTTGAAATAAAATTATTGATAAAATGTGATATCATAATTTTTTTTTTCATATTCGGTTTGTATTTTCGTTTCCACTAATACTTAGGATATCAGTTAGGACGTCCTAGCTAAGATATTCCTAAGATAGCTTCGATGTGCATGCTGAGACGTGTCGTAAGTCGGTCCTAACTTTATCCTAACTTCTGTCCTAAGAAATTCTTAGGACCGATCTTAGGACAGTTTCGATAAACAGGCCCCTGAACTTTTAAGTCATTCTAAACAGTCAGGGCATTACTTAAACAAGTAACTTTTTTTAGTTACTTATATAGGTAGTTTTTGATTTTAAAAAAATATAAAATTACTCAATAGAGTTATTTTCAATTTCAATTGAAGCAGGGACTAAATGTCGTTTTCATGATTTTTTTACATCTTTCATTTTATATCATAAATTTAAGAATTTGTAAGATTTGAGAGGAGAATAGACATTAAGGGTTACTTTAAAAATAATGACAAAAATGTTACTTGAATAAGTTATTTTGTACATCTTTGAAAGAATTAGTAATAACACTTATTTAAGGAACATAATTTATGTAATTGTTTTGGGTTACAAATTATATTACTTCAAGTCTTAATTAATTCATAAGTTTTTATCTATTTATATCTGTCTACTTTTAAGATTTTGAAGGAAAACGATATTTTAATAGTCCCAAGAGACCAACCTTTGACCAAGAAGCGTCGATAACAAAGATAAGTGCGTCAGAAAAGCAATTAGTGTTTCAGAAAGATTATATTTTATATTTCATGGGAAAAATAACCAGATGACTGTAAAAATTTGTTAAAACTAGTAAAATTTGTATAATTGGTCACCTATAAAAATAATATTTAGAAAAGTTACTTATATAAGTAATTTGTAAAATAGCCTCGTTTTCAACATTACTTATATAGGTAATTTAAAAAGTTATTTGTTTAAGTAATGCCCCTGACTGTTAAATGAAAAGTTTGCAAGATATATTAATTTTATTTAATTATCATACTTCAATTCAGATTCAAACAACTTTTCAGCACACATTGATTATTTTACCGACATTTGTTACACGCTTGCTTAAGAAATGATCTCCTTTGTTCAGCTGTAATGTTCAGTAAGATTAATTTTCAAATGATTTTTTTTTTCAGATATATTTCTGCAGAGAATAAGGAGATGTCCGATTTCATCATTGAATTCGTAAAAGGTCAATATCCAGACGAAGTGGAGGGGGTTGTAAGAGGTTTGTAGTACAAAAAAATAAATAATTAAAATATTGGCGAAATTGCAGTTCTGCGGTACTGATAACTTTCAATAATATTTTGAAACGCTATATAGTTTCCATGCCATAAATAAGTTTTAGTGTTATCGAATCACTTACTAGCAAATGCATAATATCATGTAACTTTAGTAGATTTATTTTCATTTCGATCATATCCCATCAAAACAATCTACAATGGATTACCAATTGACACGGTTTAGGCTCAATTCGAGAAAAGCAATCGTTTGTTTAATTATTATTTTGAATTGCATTAAGTAGATGTATTGTTTTGTAGAAGGAATAAAGACAAATTTGGAATCGTTCAAAGCAAAGAAACGAAGAGAAGAGACTGGTAAACAAGAACATAACAAGAAAATGGCTGTGTACAGCAGATTGAAAAGAGTAAGAACTGTTTTTTTAATATGGTAAACAATTTGGAAAAAACCCTGATTCTTGGATTACTTTAATCTGTATTAGTTCCAAAAAAAAAGCAGTGGTTTATAGATTTCTGATACATCAATTTTAATTTTCAGCAAACTGCATATACAGTCTATTATAATAGTCAACGGATTTAGAGTGGAGCTTCATTTGTTATTATATACTTATATCACTCTAAATTAACAACGATTAGGGACCCCTTTTAACTTAATTCATTTTCTATTATAAGTCATATGGTTCGCTACTGATCCCCTACGGATCCATAGAGGGTTAGTAAAATACATAGGGGTGAGGCCGTAACGCTACAATAAAATGTCGACTATTTCTTATGGCGTCAGATATAGGATCGCATACTAGAAGTTGCATCATTTTGCAGGTGCTTTTGGACAGATATATCATGTTATGGAGGGGTATTTGCAGAAAATACCAGTCAAGGGACTGTGAAATTTCCCAAGTCGCTAGGCGAAAAAAAATCTGTCCCAAGACTGGTATTTTTCACAAATACCCCTTCATAACATGATATATCTGTTTAATTACACCGTATAGTTTGGAATGAAACTCTTTGATTTTTTTGAACTTGAAAGCTACAATTCATTAACATTTGTATGCACAATTTTGAGGCTAAGAGGAAATTATCATAAAACTGTGGTAATTATACATGTACTAATACGCGTTAGCTCGCTTTTTTATGTAACGTCATATCTAAGTTTTTTTGAGGGAGGATGCTCGAGAGGGTGAAAAAGGAATATCCAAAATGACAAATACCATGGTATTTCAGGCAAATTCACCGGCAGTGATGAAAAACAGGCAAATTCGTTTGAAATGAGGAAAAATATTAGAATATGCGAAAAATACACTGGCTACCAACCAATAAAAATCTGGCTTTCTTATATTAGGTGTTATTACATACAAAAAAAAAATAGATTGATTTTTGCTGGACGTTATTGTTTATAGAAATAACGAAAATAATAATGTCTTTATTGAGGCATATATAGAATCTATTCCAGTTGTATGTATTCAAAATGAAATTAAAGGAATTTTGATTAGAGCTTAATTCGTTTTTTTAGAAATTAAACAACAGAAAAAAGGCATTAAAAGAAATATCCAGCATGCCAAAAGAACAAAAAGAAACAGTTATGCAAAGTATGGAGATACAGTATATGTCTTCTGAACAAATCGATTCAGAACTGAGACGAAGGGTCGTTTATCGTCACACTTCTGCCTTGGAGGTCTGGCGACTTTGACAAATTAGTCAAAAAACCTAGACCAGAAACACGAAAATAAACTGAGCAAGAGAAGCAGACGGCAGAATAATATTCGAAAGGTTGGGGCAGTTTCTTTAAGGAAAAAACCAGAAGTCGTGCCAGGACATGAATGGGTGTTTAGATAGTAAAAATCATTGATTAAACTGTATATTGTTTAGGTATGCAGTAATTGCTACATGTAATTGTTATTAATTTTTACATAATTAAATGTCCAAAGCTACAAAAACAAAGAAAATCGCTGGTAATTTTCAATTATTATGTTAACATATTTCAGTCTTCACGAAATCAAATGGATGCGAACAATTATACAAAAAATACACCCTCATGTCAGCATACCGTCTTCAACAACAACAAGCGGGTCGTAGGAGGATGTTTTGATACAAATAGTTAATTAAAAGAAACAACAATACTGTAGTAATAGGCAAAATTATAAATAACATGTCATTGGCAAAACAAAATTATAACCTTTTTGATTTGAAACCTAACATCACGGAAAATATATGTAAACAATGATTATTTTATTGAATTTTCTCCGTTGTTTTTGTTCAATATATGATGTGCTCCTGCGTAAACAAGTAGTTTATTTTATTTGCACACACACAGTAGTAAATTGTTGAAGACAAAATGGAAATTCTTCGAAATAGTGAGAAACTTCGGATAAATTAAATTTCAATATGTTTTAATGTTTCTTTTGTGTGTGATTATACAATATATGAAATAGCCATGTAGTAGTAATAAAAGTGAATCTGCTATCCTGATGTAAGCAATTATACAATGCATGTAGACAACAGCTGGTTTTACATTTAAAATCCTTGTCTTTGCGAAACTCTTCATTGTGTATTTTGCTCATTGGTTTCCAAGCAAGCATAATCAAATATAATATTTTAAACACATACACACGTACGTAACTAGGGACTTATAATATTATGGGATTCGTTATACCAATTGAACAATGAAAGGGAAACAACTCTTGTTAGAATAAGAACATTTTTCGTATCTTTAAAAAAATGAAGATTTTTTTAAAGTTTAATACGAAGGAAAATGAAGGTATGTTTAAAGTGCAGACATAGATAAACATAATTTTGCTTTAATTGTAAACTTATTTAAACGTTACAAACTCATATTTAAACGAATGATTTACACTTATTAGTTTACAAGCTATGTTAGTTGAAAAGTGATAAGATGGATATTTTGAATATATATATGTAAAGATAAAGAGTGAAATAATTAGCAATTACAAAAAATCAAAATAAATCAAAAGAAGAGAATAAACAACATTCACTTTTAGATATCGGGTGTTGTAATGAAATTAAATATAAAAACGGTACAGCAGCGGGATATTTAGAAAGTTTTGTTTTAACTTAAAGTTTTATAAATACGTTCATAATTATTAAGATTCTTATAAAAAAATTCAGTATGATAATTTTCGTATAATTATTATTTTTATAAGAACGGGGTAACCGGTTGCATATAATTGGGTGCTTTTTAAACCCTCCAAATTACGTTGGATTTCATTATTCAGCTCAAACTTTTGTATTCAAAGGGAACTAACTCTTTCTATTAAAACAATTCTTAGTTTAAAATTAGGATCAATTAGGTCATAAAATGGAATCCATCACAACAGGAAAATATATATGTTACATATACTGTTCCCAGACCACAACAATAGGATTCTTCAAATATCGTAATATTTATTATATTTAAAGGTTATGTTTTATGTATGTTTTATTGTTCCTTAAAACAGCTCAGTATAACAAAAAAAATCAAAAATGCTCAAAATTAGAGTTGTATAATTCAATATGTATGCAGATATTGTTCTTGTTTTCAAATTATTATAGAAAGGAATGTTAGTTCTTTCATATGTCATGTATTTGTAAATTGTAAATAAAGAATAAAGTTAGTTAATACGTTATACAATTGTTTTTTTATTCAGGTTTTCGCTTTAGTCAGGCAAATTCTCAATTACAGACAGCTTGTTTCTCTCATTGTAATTATCTCATATTTTGAGGCAGTCATGAGTCTTTGATTCGAATTATTGATTGAGGCAACTTAGGGTGCACAATTATGGCTTCATTTGTAATACTGGCGAATTTTTGCATAAACAAATATGTCATGCATTATGATAGAGTTTGTAAGAACTGTTATTGGTGATATATTGATGAAAACTGTTTTCTGTAGTGCATTTGCAGATCAATTGGCATATATTTAGTGCAACAAACACGAATAATACATATATTTGTTTATAGCATATGGAGTCAAAATGAGTTTCAATTTGAAGTAAATCTAGTTATATCACACATTAAATCTTTAAACTTGGAATTGAATCTGATTTCAATTTGCATTAAATGAAAGTTTATTGTCGTATTAAATTTACAACTCGATGTTTAATCAGAATTAAAACCACAGTAAACAGCTTTCTGTTTGGAATATCTTTGACTTTAATGTGTAGTAAATCATGTTATACAGGTATCCTCTACATTAAATTTGAAGTTGTATGTCTATTAAACTTCAATAAATTTGAAAAATACTGGACAGTAAATCAGGTGTCGATTCGAGAACTTACTGCATCCAGTAAACTATTTGTAAACTACTATTAAATATTGCGTTTACTTGACCAATAAACTACCAGGAAAATAATAAACTCGGAACTTACAACTAGTTTTCAAGTAGTTTAATGATTCCTTAAACTAATCATTTCATGCAGTGTGATCAAGGTATTATATTCTATTAGTCCACATAATTTAAAAAAGGATACATGATTAACTAGTGAGCGACGAATCGATTGATGTAAAGAAAGTCCCTTGTAACCGTGCTAGTTATCAAGCTTTACAAAGTGGGAGTCAAATGTTTAGCGGAATAATGAAACATTTTAGCGACCCGATTGATTTTAATATTGACGTCGCCAAACACAATAGTGAACTTCTACACTAAACATTATAAATATACATAAATAAGTGACACTAACATGCCGTTTTGCATTGCCGTATGGAAGACGAGAGTTTTTATCGGCTATGTTGTTATATATTTATAATGCTAACTGTATAGCGTACAACATAAGTTGACTATTTTCATAATTCATAATTCTGCCGCAAACAAAATGCAAATCGGCAAAATAAATGTACTGCAAGTGATGAAAAAAAAATTATATAAGTATAAATACCGAAAATCGTTGAAGAGCTATATTTCAAAAATACCTAAAATACATAGCAAAAGAAACTTGCGTGACCTACGATACACATTTTTAACCGAAATTCCGGTAGAGGCGTACAATTAAGTATAATCGCCTGAAACGTTATAAGCAATTTAACTTACTCTCAGTGTCAATAAAGTACTAGACGAATAAAACTTTTTTGCCATGTATTTGTTTTAGAAAAAATAAAAGATTAATTAATTGATGTACTTAAGAATCTTCAATGAATATGCATTTATAAGTAATACATTAGTCTATCAATAACAATTTCAAAGTATAGTTCAAAATTCGATTACCGATGCAGTACACCATATAACTGTTTATTCATTTAAAATCAACGGCACTTGTCAAAACATCACCACAACTAGATATCTGAGTAATATTTAAATATTCAACATTGTTTAAGAACTGTCTGCATTGTTATTAAACAAAGGGAAATTATTCTATAATAACTACTGCCCTACTTAAGTATATTTAAATGCGGCTATACCAAAATCACTAGAAAAAGAACAAACAAGTGGCTTTCTTTAAACAAAATACAAAACAAAAAAACATTGCAATAGTTATCAAAGGTACCAGGATTATAATTTAGCACGACAGACGCGCGTTTCGTCAACACAAGACTAATCAGTAACGCTCATATCAAAATATTTATAAAGCCAAACAAATAGAAAGTTGAAGAGCATTGAGGATCCAAAATTCCCAAAAGGTGTGTCAAATACGGCTAAGGTAATATATGCCTGAGATAAGAAAATCCTCAGTTTTTCGAGAAATTCAAAGTTTTGTAAACAGGAGATTTATAAAAATTACCGCATTATTGATATTCATGTCAACACAGGAGTGTTGGTTACTGGGCTGGTGATACCCTCTCGGACGAAACGTCCACCAGCAGTGGCATCAACCCAGTGTTGTAAATAGTTATCAAAGGTACCAGGATTATAATTTAGTACACCAGACGCGCGTTTCGTCTACATATGACTCATCAGTGACGTTCATATCAAAATATTTATAAAGCCAAACAGATAGAAATTTGAAGAACATTGATGATCCAAATTCTAAAAAGTTGTGCCAAATCCGGCTAAGTTAATCTATGCCTGAGTTACGAAAATCCTTAGTTTTACAAGAAATTCAAAGTTTTGTGAACAGGAAATTTACAAAAAATGACAACATTTTTTATATTTATGTCAATACAGAAGTGTTGACGTCTGGGCTGGTGATACCCTCGCGTAAGGTGCGTATCCAGCCAATTAATAAGGATAATTTATAACCTGGAACACCACGAAACGTTCACATAATTAAATAATTTAAAAAAAAGGAAAAAAGGGGAGTTCATACTCCTAGAATACCCCCATCCAGGGTCCGCCGATGCTACCTCACTAGATGATAGTGTTTTACAGTTCAGAGAAAAAAACACATATCATGAATTTGAACATCAGTATTATATTTGTATATTTTTTTATGACATAGCGATATATTACCAAAGACAAACGAGTCATATACAAGTAGATTTTGTTTATTTCAATTGGAATCAGAATCAGATTCTGAGTCACTGCCAAAAGATTTCAAAATCTTTGGCACTTGCTTCCTTATGAATTGTTCATAAGCAACCTGGTTTTTCAGGACAAGTTCCATGGTGCTTGGCCTTTTTGCCTTTGCCTTGTTTTCTTATCAGTATTATTTTTTTCGGAGGCGGTGGTAGATCATCATCTGCAGAGGTTCACACTGCAACAGCTCAGCCAGATGATCATTTGTACTGAAAAAAGTAGATGGCAGATTGATTAAATAAAACATGGATCGGCGACTACTCTGTGAGGAAGTTGATGGTTGGTTCTCTTCTTGGGACTCATTTGCATCAGCATTCTTGTCCCTGGGTGCGTTTTCATTTATCAAATCAGCGACAACTTCAACAGCGGGGATTTGAGTCGAATTACCGCAACTTGTTGTTTGTCTACTAGAGACGTATCTCATTTTCAGTCGTTTCATTTTTTCTATTTCATTTCTAAACAAACCAAACATTTTGTTTTTTTGTATATTACTTTTAAAATATCTTGACAATTGTGTAAATAAAAGTATAGGTTGGTTTGTTAAAGTCGCAGAATGTAGAGTTAATGTCGAACATGCCATTCGCAGACTCAAATGTTATAAAGTACTTGGTACAATGTGGCGTCATCCGCGCTGGAAAATAACTCAGATTGTTCAAATTTGCGGTTTGGTTTGGTAGAAAGAGGGCACAATTTATTAGACTGAAAATAATAAAATCCTTACTTTAAAATGTTTCATTTGGGTTAAAGTAATACAATATAATAAATCATGTTATCAATAGAAAAAAATCATTACTTCTTTTGAGACGAACCCTTTAAAATGTTTATTGTCTCTCGAGTCTCGTTTGTTGTTTGTCAAAAGTATTCATTTATCTAACACGTCTATCAAAATGAATCATAACTCGTTGTTTTGACAGTCAGTTTGAAAATACATGTAGTTCAAAACCATACACCATGTACATTGTATTCTTAGGTTAATGCAAAACTTAAACAGTTTTGGAAAATCAATCATACTGATTTATGGGGTTTAGTCATTACCTATCTGTTTATTATATATCTCAATCAGTTTAAACCATAGGGAACAAACTGCATTTAGAGTACATGCAGATACCGTTTGAAACTTCAACTTTTTACTTAAATCAGTTTAAAAAAAAAACTCTTCTTTTCAGATCATTGTATTTTTTTGTAAATCAAACAAAATATATTCATTATGAGGTTATTTTTTTTTATACAATTAGTTAACATACAGAAAAAAACGAGAGTAAGACGACCAATGTCAAAGGTGTCATAATTTTTAATTCTTCAATTCTTAAATTGTATATATGTAATTCTGATTCTTATTAATTTGTTACAGCGCAACTCAACAATCAAACGTTTGAGAAGTACAACTATGTATACTTCAAATTTTACAGTTTATTTGTAATATGTATTTTTATGATTTGCACTTTCTAATTTTGTACATTTGTCGCCTGTTCATTTGTAATTCAAAAATTTTCCTTAAGTTTTATGTTTATTGAAATACGAAGTTTGTTCAATTTGCCTGACGTCAATAGATTGTTGTCATACTGATTGTAATAAATGTTATGACGACAGATGGTGCCTCCGTTGGAACTTTCAATGATGTAGAACTCGGCCGAAAACTAACTAGGCCTATAACACAGATTAATTAATACATAATCGCATTTTACAAGAATATAAGTAAGAGAAATGACATAACAATCAACTATGATAATACAGAGGAGGTAGTAAAATAGCATGCAAGGCGGGGTTTATAAAATTATTCCTTTCAAAATGACTTAGGCGCCGACAATTTAGCTTTTGTGTGCTTTGGGTGGATGGTGTACTAAAGAAAGACATTTTTCAATAACATAATGGAGCAAATGTGTTTTTTAAAACCAATGTTGATTTGTTCTTAATCTTAATGGAAACCAACATTTTTTTCAAAAACCCAAACAAGCCCCTCCCCTCTCCTAACATAAGACATGTTAGATGCATGACACATGTATCATACAAGATATGGTTCGTTAAATGTTATTGTATTTTTGATACAATTTACTAAACATAACGTATACACAAAGAAAACAGTTAAGCACTTTACGTTTTTTCGAATTGACAAAGATTACGATAAGGCTAATGTGATACTGGAGCAAATGGTAACAAATATAGTAATGAAGCCTGTAAGAACATAACATAAGCTTTAAGAAAAAACACAAAAAATTGCAACACAAATGATAATTTGATGAATAGATTGTCACAAAAACGCAAGTCCAGTTTAAACACTAAAATATGTCCATTTTAAGTATGGACCTTCTGAGTTTGTTTTGCATGATACTATTTTCATTTCACATAAAAAAAAAGTCCATTGTAAGTCTGTTAAAGATATACATAGGTAATATTCAATATCGGTCGAAACCACCATCTTGCGTCTCATCCCCTAGTTAGTCGTCGGATTTCCTTTATTTGCCGCCATCCCCGGTGCAATACTGCTTCCAGCTGACGTAAAGTTTGTACATGTCGTTCGACTGCCTGTATCCGACGGCCAAACGTGTCCCAAATATGCTCTATCGCATTCAATTCCAGGCTCATGGCTGGTCATGGAAGATTAGTTACTGCTTCGCTTTGGAGGAACGCGGTAACCGCCCTTGAAGGATGCGGCCTTTCGTGGTCATCCATACAAACATGTCTCATGCTAATGTGTACTTATCAAAATGAGGCACAACTACTAGCGGAAGAATTTCTCTGATGTATTGATCACCATAAAGGTTTCCGCGTATAGTCACCAAGTTCAACTTGCAGTCATGGGAGATGAACACCCCATATCATCACAGATAGCCCAACGTAAGGGACAGATGATTGGATGTTCCGTGGTATATATGCTGTATTTCTATGTCTCCAAGCTCTCAAGCTACCATCTGTAACATGCAGAAGAAACCGACTCTCGTCTGATCAATGGATCTTGCGCCTGTTCCTCAAGCTCCAACCACGACGAATTAAGCATCATGCCAAACGCAGTTTTTGATGTCAGTTATGTAACATGGGACGTCTAATTACCATTCTTGACTTCAGTTCTACTGATATCAACCGGTTCCTCGAGGTTTTGGTTGTTAGCTGTCTTTAAGGTTACCATTCCCTTATAAGATCAGGCATTGCGGTGCCCTGTCTTCACGCTGCGATGTCAACAGTGGTCTACCAGATCTTGGCAAGTCTTTCACGTTATTGGTTTGATGTGTTTCCGTTACTGACTACAGTATAATGGTAGTCCATTTTACGTCCAAAAGCTTTATAAGATAATCTTGATGACCGCATTCCGATAATCTGCAACATTTGAGCCTCTGATATTTGTCTTCGTACCATGTTCACAGTGTGTGATTAAATTTTCAAATCGACGCAAATTTTAAGTGCGGGCCGGGGAAACTGCATTTTATAATTTGCATGAGAGGCATGGTTCACATACACGATACGTTGATATCTAAGTGACCGGAGGAACATTGATCTTGTTAAAATCAATTTTTATATTCAATTTACCATTTTTGATAATAAAAAAAAAACTATAACGCAATATATCAGAGAAGCTTAACTTCTTCTTCATGAATATATGTTTCTGTTACATAGGCATCACCAAACAGGAGAGACACAAATCAAATTGACCACCTATTAAGAAATGGCAGATGGCGACATTCACTAAATGATGTATCTGTAAAAAGAGGGGTAGACTGTGGAAGTGCCCACTACCTAATTATTGGCAAAAAAAACATTTGAAGCTCAAGAAAGCTCCGAAGATGAACGAGCTGAGCAGTAAAACATTTGATCTGCAGAGACTGAAGGACAACAAAATAAAACAAAAACTAAATACTGAAGTAAAAAAAAATAAACAAAGTAATTCGTGAAATTGATGACAACAATAAAAACATGGATGAAAACATAACTGAAATTCGGGATAACATCAAGGACATTTATATTAAAACAGCTGAGAAAATATAAGGTTTATAGAACAGAAAAAGAAAAACAGTGGTTTTCAGACAAGACCTGGAAAACATCAAACAAAAGAACGCCATAAAAATATAACTTAATGCAGCTAAATCTAACAGATTAAAAACCAAAATGTACTCAGACTATAGGGGTAAAGACAAAGAAGTTAAAAAAGGTGCAAAGAATGATAGGAGACACTATGTTGAAGAACTTGCATATGAAGCTGAAAAGCGTCAAAGCGTGGAAAACTCCGTTTAGTAGACAAAATCACAAGGCAGCTCTGTGCAAAATCAAGGAATAACAATGCACCAGTACTATCCAAAGAGGGGAAGTACAGACAAGAAAAATATAGATCGTTGGGCAGAACACTTCAAAAGTATCCTGAATAGGACTGAAACAAACGATGATATACCTGACATTCAACCGTTTTGAGATGAAAAAGACACAGATGCTGTATGCAAAACTGAAATCCAAAAGGCAATACGACAACTAAAAATGGTAAAACACCAGGCATATATAACATCAGTGCAGAATTACTAAAATCAGACAAAGAGTCAACAAGCAAGATACTACATTATCTATTTACCAACATATGGATAGATGAAGTAATACCAACTGAATGGGACAAAGACATTAACTTAAACTGCAAAACAAGGGTGACCTGAAAGTTTTCAACAACTGGCGGGGAATATCACAACTTTCATTCCCTAGTAAAGTATTCATCAGAGTCATCAAGAATAAAGTTACCTATTACATCAACAGTACCTGCGTGAAGAACAGGCAGGTTTTAAAAATAACAGAGGCTACATTGACCATATATTTACTCTCTGAAACATCATAGAGCAATCAACAGAGTGGCAGAATAAAATAGTACTAAACTTCATTGACTTGGAAAGAGCATTTGGCAGTTTAATAAGAGAATATATCTGGGACATACTAATTAAGAGCATATGGAGTACCATCAAAAGAAAACAAGCTTATCAAGATATTCTTCGACAAGTATGAATGAATAGTATTGCACAATGAACAGTATTCTGATTGGTTCTCATTGGATCCAGGCGTCAGACTAGGATGAATAATCCCTCCTCCTATCTTCTTTAACATAAGTTAAAAGATTAACCTAATACGAGGATGACAAAAAATATATTTTAAATCCAAGATTTTCCAGTACCTTTATTGTGTTATTTCTTAATATAGTTATTTTAAATAAATACATCGAAAAACTATACAAAAAATGTTAGCGCATTGCGTGAAAACAAATTCTGACCAATACAAATACTCCCCCCCCCCCCCCCTTTTAGAAGTTTCATAATATCTCGTGTCTATTTTGCTTGTATAATCAATGTCACAGACAGAATATCGCAAGTCAACGTTACCACCATAGCACTTTAGCGTAGCTATCAACGTCAGCGTGTAAACCATCGCACTTCAGCGAGGACCATTACACTTAAGCGTGACCATCGCGGTAAGGAGTGCCATCGCGGTTCCGAGTCCTATATATATATATAAAAAAGCCGTTAGTTTTCTCGTTTGAATTGTTTAACATTGACATTTCGGGGCCTTTTATAGCTGACTGTGTGGTATAGGGTTTGTTCATTGTTGAAGGCAGTACGGTGACCTATAGTTGTTAATTTCTGTTTACTGTTGGTCTCTTTTGGAGTGTTGTCTCATTGCCATCATACCACATCTTCTTTTTTACATTCATTTCGATTATTTACATGATGGAAAGTGTTAAATTAATTTTTGTTCTAAACATTATAAAATGCACAAGCATCACATCTGATAAATGTGGAACTATCGGATAAATTTGAATCCTTTTGTTATCTTTATCAATGTACAACACACTATTCGATTATAATTAATCTATATATTGTGGTTTACCCTTGAACAGATTTGGCTTTAGCGATTACTTTTAGGCAACGTTGTTTGTCGTATATCTATTTGTTCAAGGGGTTTGGTATTTATCTATCTAGCTTTATTTTTCTTTAATTTGAACACTCTTGTCGCAGGTTAATAAAGAAAAGCGCTTCGCATGCATTAAATTGATTAAGTTATTTTTTTAATTTCTCGAATCTAACTTGAATTCGACCTTAAAGTAGAACCTATATCGAACTAGACATCGGCCAATTTTTTTTAAAAGCTTTACCCTCGATGGGCTCTTTACATTTTCTGCATGTTTATTCCTTACTAGTATTTACATATTTCACATATTTCTTTTATGAAAATCTCAAGTTTTAAGAAACTAAAAACGTTTTGTAAAATATCCACTTGTTTAACTTTACACAGACAAAGTAATCTGCTTAGGAATATGATTGTAAAATGCAAGACATACATTGTTCAAGGTTAAATTCAGGAGATAACGTAGCAACATGAAGCGTATCTATCTTTTGTATAGTTGAGTCAAACGCTGCACAAGTCTTATTTGATATAAAACATACCAACGGAACGAATAATGATTTGCAGATATTTCTTTTGAATACATGTTTTGACGTCGATCCGAATCGCTTTAAATTATGTCTACCTTTAAATCTTACAAACGCACGATATCATTGATGAGATGTTTAATTGAATTTCTATAGTTATCTAATTAAGGAAGATATAAATCAGTAAGCCATTATACAACATGAAAATTATCTTTGACATCTTTTGTTTTAATTAATATAGCTAATCAAGCATTCACAGCTTTGGGATATGAGAAAAATAAGAAGTTTAATATTTCACAAAGGAATTTAAGAGGCTTTTGATAAAACAACAATATAAAGTCTTTCCACCTCAATGGTACAGATAGGAAATTTTTTAAATGACATTGCTGGTTTCAAATTATAGCTCACTTAACGCTGATTTAAAAAATATATAGTTTCTTCATACTTTTGAATGAAATAATGGAGATAAGTTTCTATTTCCGGTTTGAAAAGTATCACTTTTTGTTTTATATGTTCTGGTAACTTCAATTATAGAAAAATGCAAAAAAATAGTTTACAAATGGTTCCTCCAAGTCGACCCGTTTTATGGTCAAATGTCTGCAATACAATTTAAAGAACCCATTCACTTCGTCATGTTAATTAAAAGTCATAACAATAGTCAAAATCTAGAACGTCGAAATAAACTTTAACATTGATCTCCATTTGAACGTAATAAAACGGGAGGGGGGCATAAAACAGGGACCTAAAATCAAAAAAACCTTAGGTCGACTATATATAACTAATTTGAAATATAAGAGGAGAGAAAACTGCGAGTAAATTTTAACGTACCTTTTTAACTGAAATGTATATGCAACACGGTGTCATATCTAACAAATATTTTGTCAATATCTTATATGGTTTCTGAATGAATCAATAATTAAAATTTAGATCATAAAAGTGACGTGTGATCTTGATCTCATTTTCTTGCTTGTTGACCAAGTACATTAAATCAAACGAACTTAGGTTTCTATCACTAATGGTTTGTCAGTTATTATACATTTCACTTAAATCAAATACATGAGTGTAAATAGCTCACATATGGAGACTCCAGATAGCTTTAAAGATTTTTTTGTTATAATATGCTGAGGATCTAACAAGCAATTTGGAGAAAAAAAATAATTGAAAGTTTATTTTACAGTTTATTGGGACATGTGGGAGGAAGTATCAATAACACAAAAAACAAAGTTTGGGTAGATAATTTTTACTAAGAAAAGTGTAAAGTTAAACATGATGACTCCAAAAAGCGCAATGATTGTTCGATATCATATACCATATATCAAAGCGACACCTTGCGTAACCAAAATACAATGCAAGTTAAAAAAGTAGCAGAAATAAAATTGTATTGATAATTATCAAACCAAAAACTATAGGTCATTCCAAGGAAAAGTGAGACAGTTCCCATTTGCTTTCAGGAAACACAATGTTACAAATTTATTTTATAGCATTATTATTTCAATAAAACATTCTGATTTGGGAAAGAAACGATGTTCATATTTATATAAACTGAGACCTTGCAGGCGACCAACGTGCAGTATACTTAGTTGTAAGCGATGTCGAATCAATACAATGATGATTTTTCTGAAAAGCCGTAATGAAGTCCTTTAGTTTTATAAATTGACAATAAACCCACTTATTCATGGTATGGTATCAATATTTCTGGCCTGACACTACGTACTCTTCATTGCTTAAATCTTTAGAATTCAATATGCAATGTTTCGGGTTCTTTTGGGAATAATCTCAGTAAAATCCTCATCAGAGGTCGACCTTTATATATTTATTTCGTATCTGGTATCATAGATAGATGTGTGTCTGTTTCATAACAGTTTTTTTTGGGTTTTTTTCTTCAAATTTACTGCACGTGCATATAGGCAGTCAGGATTTTACTTCGTCAAAATTATCTCCCCATTACGCCAGTTCATTTTCACAATCGTAGAAATGGAAGCCATTGAAGGGATGACGCGCTGCCAATTTTGCTCTCGGAAAACGATAAATTTATCCACATTGCACCATTACGATCCTTATATGTCAGTTGTATTTTAAAAGACAAATGTATCAACTAGCTAATGAGCATCAGTTAATGATCTTGTCTGCATTGATTCAACTTAAAACTATTGTCTGATCGGTTGTCAGGTGGAATTTTCGAAAATTCATAAACATTTAACAAAATTCTAATTAAATATTTCGTGGAAGGGCAGACTAGATTTTTTTAGTGGTTGCAGACTATAAACCCTAGTTTTCACACACAAAAAATTATAATTTTTAGAAGATATGCATTTTCATCATCCAACTTGAAAGACTGTCGTCAAGTACTTTCAGTAAAAAAAATAGCTATTCGAACACACCTACTCTGTTTTTGTGATTCATTGACCCATATATGTCATCTTTTAGTACTGTGATTTTTGTATGTTATAAAGTCAACCTGTAGCTTTGATATATAAAAATGATATAATCTGAAGCGAGACGATGTATGAAATATTCTTGCTTTATACGATATCAAGACAAAATATTCAACTCAAATACGCCCTAACATAAAAAGGTGCACTCGATTTTCTCTTTTCGATACAATTGTTACCCATTTTTTGGAATTTTTTTTTTAGTCACATAATGGAAGGGCAGACACGAAAATCACTGAACTAATAGATTGACATGTTTTTCGTCCGTGGTAAATTAAAAAAAAAAAATCGGAGGTTATGCATTTTCTACATCCAACTTGAAAGACACCCATGTCGTCGACTTGATATGTAATTGTTTTGCTTAACTATGTAAACTTATGCAAATGGTGTTTTTAAAATAAAACACTTCGTAATTGAGAAGAAAATTGTAATTCTGTTTGTTTCTAATAACTTTTAAATTTTTTGTCACTATAGTAAACATTACAGTAAGCATTTACCGCCTTCTCTAACAAAGAGCTTCGATTCGTTTGTTCTATTTCAACCGGGTTTCCAACTGTAGGTCTACGTTGTAGCTAGTCTTTTTTATAGACTAAAAAAACTGACCAAGTAAATCAGCACCTTTGGTTAATTATTCATATATATAATGAAAAGACTTATTGTCTTTATTCACGTAATCTAATCTATCTAAATCTACACGAGATCTAATAGAGATAGAAGTTATCAGTGCTATACTGTGGAATTCAACAGTAGACTGTCGTGTATGTTTTAACACCTATTTGATGATATACAAATGTCTCCATGTTTAACAATTGAAGAGGTTTGTGTAGATACCATGTCGGGTCTATACATGAATATAACAGGAACCATTCGGTTTTCCTTGTACGTGATCTCTTGAAATAAAACGGCATCACGTCTCTTTACATCTGTTTCACAGTATAATGATTGTATACTAAAGCCTCCCGTGGTGGGGTATTGTTAATTAATGTCTTTGGCTTAATGATTAATTATCATGTTGCCAATATTCTTATTGTTTTTGTTTTTCTGGTTTGGATAGTTTTTTCATTTATTTTTTTGGCAATCGGATCTTTCCGAATTATACCCTGTTAGGATATTCAAAAATATTTCAGTCATTTGTTTTCTAATCTTTGGTTTCTTTGGAAGTTGATATATGCATCTATGCTAACTTAGTCTAACTGTTCCGCCAGGGTAAAATGTGCAACACATGTATACTTTAGACCGTATTTATACGATTTTCTCATTAGTACATGTTGCTATTGTTTCTAGGAATTCTCGTACCTTCAGAAGGAATGAAAACAATGTACTATTTCAAATAGTTGTTCACTTTGTTCATCTTCTTTATTAAATCTATTAAATCCATCAATTCTCATTCTTAAGTGGAATTTAATATTATTTTTATAGCATATTTCTCTGTTTTACGTCTAAAATTATGTTCAAATATAGCAATATCAGATATTTCCAGGGAGGCAACTCTGCCCATTGGAACGCCAACGATCTGTTGCTAGTATAATAGTATAACTTTCGTTGTTCATTGACAATCATATTTATTTGTTATTAGTTTCTATGTAACCTTAAACGGCTTGACATACTAGTTTTTATCGATATCAGTTGCTTAACGTCCTGTTGCCAATATTTCATGTATGTTTAGGACTATGATATAGTCATGACGGGTTGTTTGCTAGTGTCATAGTATAACTTCCATGCATAGTTCATTGACAATCATATTTGTTTTAGTCAGTTTCCATGCTACCTTCTATGGTTTGACATGGTGACAGACTAAATATGATAGTATAAAAGTGGTATCTGAATACTTAAAAATGAAGGAAAGCCGAAATCAAGTACAAATAGTTAAACGGGAGGTAAAGCAAAACTTCTAAATCATTCACACTCTCCTTTTCAATAATGACTTCTGAAATTTGCCTATTTCGTCATGATCTCTCTGTATATATCCTTAATAATTTTGATAAACGTTTATGCGATGTTTCCAGTTTGCTGTATGGTAAGCATTGAATTCTTTAAACTTTTTTTCTAAAATATTGGAACCATTTTCCCATCCCTTCAGTGTCAATATTTCTTAAACCTTTTTTTCTACAGGTCTGTACTTCATGACAAAAGATATATAACGTGCGAATTTGAGGATGTCAATACATTTCAGTAAATAAGAATATATAAGTAATACACAATCTTTTCAAAAGCATATTCGAATTAAAGTTTAAAGTCCGAGTTACACTGCAATGACCGATGTGCTATAACGTTATAGTTTGTTTTAAATCAGCGTCGCTTGAATAAACACAAACACATTTTAGATAGTCGGTATAGTTTAAACATTGTCTGTAATATCTATTCCATCTTTGACGATTACGATTAGAATAAATGTGTTTAAACCAATTAATGATTTACTTATGAATAATTTAAAATTAATGTTAGACATGCTTTTACTAATATTTGTCTGTTTTATATGTATGTTGATTTATGTGCATGGTGTTGGGTTAGCGCAGTTAGTATTAATGTATTTCCCACATCTTTATTCATGTAAACAATTGCATTAGAATCAATTCACAACAGTATAAAAATATCACTATTTACTCGAAATAATTGTTGCCATTTACCTTGCTTAATGATTTTTCTATAACTTATATCTTAAGGTATACATTAATCCTCCATTCATTTAGTACGATACATTGATTAAAGTTACAACTTTTTATTAAACTAAGGCTATATCTAGAAAAAGAGCTTCGCCAATTTTTCAAAAGTTTGAATCTCTGTAGGACCTTTTACTTGTTCGGTATGTTCAGCGTGTACCTAATGTATCAACACTCAATATCTTTTTATATTTGTATTTATTCAAATCTTATGGTTTGAAAAACTAACAAACATTTTTGTGAAATATTTAATTGTTCACTATATAACATGGACAAAATAATATTCTTGTAAATTATATATAATGCAAGTCGACTCACTTTTAATAAAGGTTAAATTATATGTGGATACCCCGTTAGCATAACAACTTGACAAAACGTTTTGCATATTTTGTATTTCTGCGTCAAAGTCCGCACAAGTCTTATTTTTTTTTATATAAGACATACTCATCAGTCAGGGGCATTACTTAAACAAGTAATTTTTTTCAGTTACTAATAAAGGTAATTTTTGTTTTAAAAAATTATAAAATAACTAAATAGAGTTATTTTAAATTTCAATAGAAGCATAAACTAAATGTAGTTTTAATGAATTTTTGAAGCATTTTATATTATAAAATGCAGAATTTATTAGATTTAAGAGGAGTATAGAGATTATGGGTTACTTTAAAAAATAATAATAAAAAATATTACTTGAATAAGTTATTTTATACATCTTTGAAAGCATTAGTAATAACACTCATTTAAGGAACATATGTAATTGCTTTGGGTTACAAATTATAAATAACTTCAAGTCTTAATTAATTCACAAGTTTCTATCTATTTATATCTGTCTACCTTCAAGATTGTTGAGGAAAATGATATTTTAATAGTCCCAAGAGACCAATATTTGACCCAAAAGCGTCGATATGAAAAATAAGTGCGTCAGAAAGATTAGATTTCATATTTCATGGGAAAAATAACCAGATGACTACGAAATTTTGTTAAAGCTAGTAAAATCTGTATAGTTGGACACCTATAAAAATAGTATTTAGAAAAGAAACTTATATAAGTAATATTTAAAATAGCCTCGTTTTCAACATATAAATATTATGATATGTCATTTCCACTAAGACATCTTAAATTTGTTTTAGGGACTTACTATGTAACAAAATAATTATTTAGCTTAAATCATATGCACTAGGAAAGTTTATATTTGGAATAAAAACAATGCTCGCTTTCATGAGACTGTAGCTAGAAAGACAACCAACAAGCAGAATAAAAATGTGTGTACCATGTTGACTCTTAACAAAGGTGGATTTCTACATTGACCAAATTGATATAAAAATGAGGAGATAAGGTACAATTGTCAATGAGACAGCTATCGAACTAAGTTCAAATAAAATCGATGCAAGTCATTATAAGCCTTCCCGAATGAGAAAAGCCTATATCGTATAGTCGGCTATACAATTGACGACATTTAGAATATTTAAAATTCAATTGAAAAACTAACGGCATGATTTCATAACAAAATAAACCAGAAATGAATCAACGGTAATGAATGAACTTCAGGCTGCTCACTGTAAACAGGCATATAAATAATGTGTCAGGGTAAATATTTTCGTGAGCACTCAACTCTCTTTGACCTGGGACAGTGATGGTACATGTACAACACAATATAAGAACAAACTATAAAATTCAGTTGAAAAAACACTAAACTAATCTGATCGATACATTTCAGAACATCAAACATAAAAACCGACCGAACGTGGCAGGTTATTTATAAATCCCTCATCCCTAATAACAAAAAGGATACCGATTACAAATTTGAGAGTACTCGCAGTTACTGAGGGTCTATTCAAAGCCAATAACAATTACTAAAAAAAAAATCAAGGATCTTAGTGCACATCCAATATCAAATCGATTTAGTGTAAACACTTCATTCACAGTCAGAGAAAAACATGATAATGGCAGCTAAAATTTTAGTGCCGTTAAACCTTTTCGAGTGCATATGCGCATACCTAAACTACTAAGTATGATTTAAATTTACGTATAACGAAATCCACATTTTTACCAATAAAACAATATTAAAAGAACTAATATGCGTGAACCTGTATATTATTAACGTAATAAACTGAAACGCATTGTCAACGTCCCAACCAAAACGAAATACGGTCGGTGACTATATATTACAAATGAATGTACGGTCAATGCAATTTCACTCCAATAACACCACAGCTGCAGTATATTATTAGTTACATGGTGTGATAGTGACCTAATACGATATATAGTTTATTTTTGATTGATGAGTTTGACCGTCCATCTTCTATATCAAATATATATAGTCATCACGTGTAGTCCTTTAACCAATCATATCTCAAACATTTATAGGAGGTGAGATAAGAATCGAGCTTCACTGTCACCATATATGGAATTTACTGACCCCATATCTATCGTATTAGGTCACTAGCACACCATGTAGCTAATTATACAGGTTGGTGTTTAGGTTGAACAGGGGGTCAACTACATTTCCTATTATATAAGACTTATACAGAATATAATGGTACCGACAAGATTTTAAAAAGGAAAGAGAAAATAATGTTAGCTCAAATTAAAAGTAGCCAATTCAATACCAATTAAGGCACATTTTTTTATTTAGGTTTGTTTCTAAAGGAGTTGTTACCCACAATGTAATTTAAAGTTGAAGGCCTCACTGTGACTTTCAGATGAAGCACAGCAAAATAGCGCTATTCATTTTTGTCATGCATGGTACGCTTAATCCTTTGTGTTTTTTTTTAATTTAGTACTATAATTATAGGAATAGAATAAAAAGGAGGCATATGATACCAAAAAGAAATATGTAAACTCAAAATATTAAAACAAATGAAATTCCATTGGGACAAGAAAGAAAAATACAAAAGAACAAACAACAATGTCTAAAACACTTCATCGAAAACAAAAGACTGAACAACTAGAAATCGTGAGTGATAACAGGTGCCCTAGAAGAATAATTAAATGTCTCGCTAATAGTGACTACCCCCGTGTTGCTCATGTTAGTACACCCAAGATAAAGTATGTAACATATGACGAAACAAGGACAATTGGAAAAAAATATGTCGTTATCTGTAAAACAGATATTCCAAAACGGTCAAATACTAGCCTTAATTATAAACCTGGAGTAAAAACTCATTAATATATGTTAGAAATAACCATTTCTGTTGAGAAGCAGAAATGGCGGGAATACTATTGATGTAGCATTCTAAAGAGTAATTGTCTACTTCGACAAAAATCAAATATAGTAGCGTAGATTAGTAGTGAAAACCCCAAAAATGGGTTTAAGAAAAATACACATGAAAAGTATTGGATGAAATGACGGAGGAGAGAAAAATAATAAAAAAAACAAACTTAGATTGACCATTGGTAATAGAGATTTCAAATAAAACGACATTGCGCGACATAACAAACCTATCAGATTTATCTCGGCATATTGCATTGACGAATGACGGAGGGGAACATAAACTGTTTTGATTATTTGGCTAGTAGAATACACATTTTGTTTTATTAACCGCTTATCAAATGCACCGATCATTACTTTGTCATTCACTTGACCCATATATCTATTTTTTTAAAAGATGATTTCTTAAAATTACCAACTCCAAATTTAGCTTGGAAAAATATAATTAATAAAATCAAAAGCAAGGTTTAATCTGATTTTTGTTTCATAACTTATGCGGTTTAATCGGGAGTTTCAAACGCACCGGACTGTAACAGGTGTACACGACTTACCTTAAAAAGCATTCTTCGATAATTAATTTCAGCATACATATGTTAGGTAGAATTTGAAATCATTAATTCATCTAAAACGTATTCATTTTTCGTCTTTCGGTACAATATGTTCAATTTGAATTTATTAAGATTTCATCTTCAAGAAAAAAATATAATCAAACTTCCCTAAACTAGTCATTTTCTTTATTCCCGTCTTTAATTAGAATGATAATAGGACGAGTCTGTTAAAATGTATGTGTTTAACGTCATTGATCAAAAATTGTTTGTATAAAACGTTTGGCGTTGAATTTGTGTTACATGTGCTATTACGTATTACAAGGACATGCATTAACTATTTGATTTCAGTTTTGTTAAGACGAATGTTCCTTTTATAGTTGTATGAAAAATTTATGATAGCAAGTAGAAATTATATTTTCTGGCCAGTGTGTCCATTAGTTTGATTTTCCCATTTCAAATATAAAAGTTTTGAAATCATATACTAAATTTAAGTGTAACCCGAATTTAGTGGTTTACTGAACATGAAAATGTGATATAGAGATGACAAGGATATTGAAGAACTAACATAAGAAAGCGTAGCTTGACGAATTATACGAAACTGGAGCTGATGTTTATACATAATACATTAACACGTAAATCTTACATAAAACAGAAAGATAAGTTAAGTAAACCGCATCGTCTGCATTACGTTTTCATGAGATATTTTCTGTCTCTGTAGCTAACTCATCACATTGAATTGATGATAAATAATGTAATATTTTCTACAGTAGAAAAAGGAGCATTCGATAAACAAGACTATGCTTTGACAATGACGTTCCAAAAGGGATATATGTTCCAAGACTGGACGAATTATAAAGGATGAAAAGAAACTATGCCTGAAAAAAACACTTAGTATTTGTTTTACGAATATCTTATAATAAAAAAATTGATACTTCAAAAGACATTGAAGTTAAATTTTCTGATTGCAAATGTATACGTAAATCAACGAGTTTAAAGACTGAAAACAACAATAGACTCAAATGCTCAATTTATCCAGCATCGATGTACCACGTCAGATGAGTTGCATACTGTTTAGGGTCTAACCTACAGATTAAAAATGGATATAATTGTAGAAAAGATGGACCATAACATCCAACTCACACGTAAAGATCTAACTTGCAGAGTAAAAATGGATATGACTATAGGAAAGTTGGACCATAACATTTAACTCACACGTAAAGATCGATCTAAGGTACGTTTTTACCTTACTGAGTACCACATTATGGAAATTTGATAATATAGGGAGAACTTTTTTTCGAAATAGTCATTTAAACAGACGAAATTCTTGTGACATGTTTCCGACCACTATGGCTTGTTCTCTACTCATGTGAAAAATTCGGTACAAAGCTTAAGTTTTTGATAGATACAAAATAACTTATTTACCAGTGATTGCATGGTCCCCTTTTTTAACACTATATCAATAAGTATATAATCAGCCGAAATCAATTCCACATTTTTAAAGCTAATAAAAAATTACCTATATGTTTATTATTGGGAGGACAGACAACAAAACATTTTCCCATGTGAGCTTAAACTAAATGATATGTAGAGCCCTTATGTTGGGTAAGTTGAGATTGCTGTTGAAAATGATGATATATTTGATAGGGACAGAAAATTCATCCTTGGAAAAGGACACCTACGTATAAGAACCCCTCATATTTTTGTTCTCTACAAATCGGATTTACCGTCAAAATTTTGTCCGTACGTAGCTGCGTACTTGTACATCCTGCATTGCAAAACAGACGCCCCACTTTGGAAATTTTTTTTTTTTTTAACGAATGGGAAGAATGTTTACTATATTGCTATTTCCCAGTCAACCTTGGCAGATTTGGGTAGGTTTAACACTTAAATATCAAATCAAAAATATTGAACAAACATACGATCCGACAACAGTTATTTAGTAATCATATAATTTCATAAATTGTTTCAGATCTATTAAATCTTGCATAAATATTTGTTTGCTACAGTCGTCGGTGCACTCGAATAATCTTATTTGTGATGTACATTTCATCATGCCTTTAATAATAATAATGTCATTTTATTGTAGATATTTTACACTTGCGGAGACTGTCTATAAAACAATCCAGATTTATGGTATTTGATCACGAAATGATAATATTTTTCAATGTTTCCAATACGCTTTAAATCCAATCTAACTGCTGGTTTATAGTTTTCAGTGACAGACACCTTTTGTAACGAAATCTTATAATTGTACGTTTTATGTTACGTGAATTGATGTCAGTGAAAATTATCTAAGACGGGATTATAGATAAAGATGAGATGGACGAAACATGCATGATTTCTCTCATTGTTCTTTATTATAAAATTAATCAATATAGATGAAAATTGTCTTGAAATATTGAATTTAAACGTGCGTGAAGTATCTAATCACGTTCAATGTTGGCAATAAACAGTCCAACTAGGTTCGTATGTCGGGTTACGAAGGAATTTCATGTCATTGGGAATTTTTTATAAGAGACTTAAGAACTGTGGGTGTAAATATCTGAATGGGTGTGAGGGAAAACGTATTGTACCCATCCCTCCGTAATGCCAATCACTGAAATTTTTTATCCCGTCCTAAGCTACATTCATATAACTTTTATTATTTTGCTATGCGTTTTTGTATAGTGTCCAACTATTGTCATCAGTATTGCTTCGTATGCTTTAATCAATTGTGTATAATATAATAAGGATACTCTTGTGCTTCAGCGTTAGTAATAGCATATAATTAAAACATATAAACTCACATGTTTCAGTGATCGATATATAAATATTTTTGGTTATTTTTAAATCACCCGAAATAAATTGATATTTTTGTAAATCAAAGATTTTAGGTATGAAAAAAAAAATTGGTGAGATGTTAAATTATTGAACATCACATGGAAAACGTTGAATTCTTAAAAATATATATGTTAGCATAATGTAAGTCCTCACACTTTTTGAAAAAAGTAGCATTTCGGAGGTATTAGAGTAATATTATAACATGAAAAAAGACTTATTTGTCTTTTATTTACTTGTGTAATTCCAATATACAAACAAACCGGAAAATGATTGAAAGACATTTTTTTCTGAACACAGGTTGTTTATCTGCTATACATGATTTTTGTCTTTAAATTTGATCCGCATGATATCATTGATGAAAAACTTGTTTGAATGTTTTATATTTGTCCAATTAAGTAAGATATATAACAGTTAACCATGACAGAAAATATATCCTATCTCTGACATCTTTTGCGTATACTTTAATATAGGCAATCAATCATTCACAGCTTCGATGAACGAGAAAAATGTAATGTATTCTATTTTACAAAATAATTTTAGAGGGTGGAACTGATACATCTCTTAAAAATCAAAAATTTAACAAATCAATGTTTAAGCCTTTTCCATCCTGACCATAAGCGTTCAAAGAGGGAAAAACGATGTTCACATGGAAAAGAATGAAGCTAAGTATTCAACAAATCAGAGTTATATATAGATTTGTACGCTGTTGACCTCATAACTGGTTTCTGCATTTTCCATAATATAGTCCTTTTAGGTCATTGTTATAAAAAGAAATAGTGGTAATTTTGCATTAGAATACGTGTTAATTATAATGACTGTACAATGAAAAACAACAGCAAATAAATCAAACAAAAACGAAAAGAAAAGAACAGAAAATCAATAGAATTAAAATAACTATTGTTCAGAGAACGATTGAAAGTCTTTCAACTTCTTACGATTCATATTGATATGCAAATATTAAAAATGTAATATACAGTGTCAAATGATAATTTAATGTACGCTGATTCCCAAACAAATGAGGTTTCCAAACAATTTTTTTGAAATAAGGGAGATAATTTGTTACTTTCGGTCTGTAAATTGTCACTTCCGGTATAACTTGATAGCTTACTTGACACTGATTCCAAAAATATATGGTCATATATACTTTTACATCAAGTAAGTACAAAACAAAGGTACTTCCGGTTTACGCTAAGTCATTTTATAATTTCATGTAAATTGCAACCTAAAGAAAAAAGTCCCATAGCTTTATCATGTTAAAATATGAAGTTAAAGCACAGGTAAAAATCTAGAACACCAAAGTTAGCTTGACCTTGAGCTCAATTTCAAGGTCATACACCAAAGACCTTTAATCAAATTATCCTGGTTTTCATTATACTTGGTACAGTCCCTGTAACGTAAAAGTTAACACTTTTTTCGTTTTGGAATCGTACGTACAGCGTTCGGTAATCGTTCGTATAGAGATCGGTCATCGTCCGTACATCGTTGGTATAGCGTCCGTACAACGTTTGGTCAGCGTTCGTTCATCGTTCGTTCATCGTATGGTAAATGTCACCGTTGAGGGTTTTGTATAACGTATGCTACATGGTATCGTTAATCGTTTTATTTGTCGTATGGTTTATGGTATCGTTTAACGTTTAGCGTTTCGTTTATCGTATGGTATGTAATATCGTTTAGCGTTTCATCAATCGTATGGTATATCGTTAAGTAAAGCGTCTGATATACAAGTATGTTAGGGTTTTATTTCAGAAAGTAATTTCATTTATTATAGTTTTGAGTTAAAATGAATTAATATAAAAAGATGCGAGATAAAAAAAAAACAATTATTAGTTTGGATTGGATTAAATCTCTAACTAATATCATTATGGAATATATATAAAACGAAGGGGAAACGTTTCCTCCCATCACATTTTGACATGAACAACAAGAGACCAAATACCGCGATATAAGTCTATATGTCTCTCTCTCTCCTCCGCCAAATATTTCTCTGATCCAAATATTTCCTTGACATAAATTATATATACTGTTATATAAATGAGGCTCTATATGAAGTAAACGTTTTATATCTAAATGTATTAGAAAAAGACAACACATCCATGGTATTTGTTCTCCTCAATGTCAGAGTCTGATATATACCGCAAACAGCCAGGGATATATAAAAATTCGTTGAAGATATCTATGGAACCAGCGTCGCTTGTGATTCCTGCTCTCGGTGTTAAAACTTTTTTTTTTACTGTTAAAAGTGCTTAAGTCCATGTATGAGTAAAATACAGAATTAAAAAATAACTCTACCTTTTTTATATTTCTTTATCATAGAGGTAAGCTTCTGGCCAAGTTTCATTTATTCTGTCGCAAATCATTTACCTTAAATAACCAATCAATTGTATTCTAAAAGAAGTTGATTTGTTCTTTGTACGAATACATGAAATATTTGTCACTGGGCGTTATGTTTGCAATCGATGATCAAATATAAATCTACAGTATTTACATGAAAGAGACTAAATAATATATTTTTTTATTATTATTTTACACATATTTGAAGGATCGAAATAATCAGTTCTACAAATGGATGTTATTTAAAGACTTGAAATTTTACAATTATCACATGCATCTATGACATTTTTTATCGACGCACCAAACTTTTCCCTTTCATCGTGCATAGCTCATTTTCCGATTCGCTTAAGGTTTCTAACGATCTTCTTACTTGTTCATTACATTCTAAAATTGAAATCCTATACAAATTGCAAAAACTTTTATTCTCCGGCTAGACTGCGTAAAAGATGAATACTGTTTCGTTTGCGGTACGTCTAAACACTGCTAAGTACTCCTTAGTGCACTAAGGACTATACAATGCCACTAAGGACTAGAAGGGGAGATGTTATATGTATTATTTTTACATATTATGGTAGAGATAGATATTTAATGCATAAATTTCAAATTTTATAGAAAAATAATCATAAATAAATAAGATATTTAACATTATTTAGACACGTGCCTGTTTTTCTTTGATATACCGAAAAGTAATGAACCGATCGACACGTGCCAAATAACAGAACAACAGTTACTGATTAAACAATCATGATCTTTTTATTTTAAGTTATTAACAATTGTATCGTAAAGATTTATGCTTAATATTTATAATTAAACGTCTTGTTCTTATTTAAAATGATTTAAATTTAAGGCCAAATAAGTTTGCTTTATTTTTTTCCGACAAAGCTATTTGCCATAGGTGCAAAAATTTGATGTGCGCCAACAGAGACATATAATACATGTATTATATGTCTTTTGCGCCAACTAATAGGTTAGAGTGTGGTCAGTTTGTAAAAATGTTTATGTAAGAGACGCGAAGACTAAAAAGGAATAAATATTTTTATAAGTGTTTTGTTTTTATTTTAATTCAGACAAAGTTGCGAGTATGTGATACAATAATAAAATAAAATTTATTTATTATTTTATACAAATGGTTTCACTACAAATATGAAAAAGAAGGTTAAAAATTATTTAACGAACTTAAGTCAGATTAAGTTTCATTTTCAAAAAAATAAAAGAGTCAAATGTTTTTTTTACCGAATTGTCTGTTTAACATATTTTTGTTTATTGCATTAAATAATTTATAAAATAATAACTATGTGGTATGTGCTTTACTCACTGTTGAAGGCCGTAGGGTGACTTATGGTTATTTATTTCTGTGTCATTTTGTCTCTTGTGAAGTGTTGTCTCATATCGCCAATCATACCACATCTTCTTATTTATATTGGTTGCATGTAGTAAAATTTATTATCATATTGAACTCGTTTTTGTCAATAAATATATTGCTCAAACGTGTTCTTCATGTGATAATAAATTTAGAAAATGAACCATAGCAAACGCAAAAGAAAGAAACTCTGTCCAAATACGTCTGTTTACAGGCTGCAGTAAATAAGTTTGGTTACACTTAGTAAATACTTTTTATCATATGGAATTCGTTTTGTCCTGTAATATATTGGTAAAACTTTTTCTTCATATGATATAATTTTTGAAAATGAACCATAGCAACCGCATAAGATAATCTCTGCCCAAACAGGCGATTAACTTGAAACCACAAAGTTAAGTACATGTATACCAGAACTTGTGAAAACACTCTACGAACTAGTCTAGCTGGAGTTTGCCGACTTAAGACGAGCACTGTACAGCCAAGGAAATTACCTGCTGTTTGGATACTTTAAGCGCCACCAATTGTTGTATCAATGCTGCCATTATGCTGGCTTACAAAAACATCTGACAAAAAAGATCGCCTTTTTCAAAAAGCTTACGAAACACAGTGACAAGTCTAGTTTGACTTCAATAAAAGAAAAAACAGTGACAAGTACTCTGTTTGACTTTACCATGTCATTACCTCAGAGACTTGCCAAGAAACCATGTCAAACAAAAAGACCAATGGTTGCTCGAACACAGACGCGATTTTGAACATTTGTATGTCTGGTCTATGAAATGTAATTTAAATAACTGTATAATATACATGTATATATGAATTAAAATATTTAAAAAATATATATATTTCAGTCATTTATTAATATAAACATCAAATAAAAAACCCGACATTAGATATATTGCTCTGGTGGAAAAATTATTTATTTTCAAGAAATACAAAATGCACTTGAGAAAATACTTCGACATTTTGAAAAAATAAACATTAATAAAATTTCAGAAACAATTCATTTATTAGAATCCAACTTTACCAATCTTGTCGATTAAACACAACAGATAGCAGGATTCCCGTGTAATCAGTTATGTAATTTGACACGTGTCAAACGGTTCATTGATTTTCGGCATATCAAAGAAAAATAGGCACGTGCCTAAATAATGTTGAATATCTTATTTATCTATGAATATTTTTCTATAAAATTTGAAATTTATGCATTAAATATTAATCTCTACCATAATATGAAAAGATATTACATGTAACAGCACCCCATCTAGTCCTTAGTGACATGTTATAAGTCCTTAGTGCACTAAGGAGTCCTTAGCAGTGTTTAGACACACCCTTTCGTTTGTGTACACACAATGTTTTGAAGGTCGATATCCAGTTTCGCTAAACAAGATTCCAACAATCTGGAACATGTCGTTCAGTTCGAAGCAGGAAGATTAGTAACTGGGTTGCCTGTGTTTGCTAGTCCGGAAGTTATATATATAATCAGTGGTACAGGCAGACATTTGCTAGTGGACAAAGCAAATCCAAAAAAGCTCAATAGGTTCTATTCTTCACATAAAGTGGACTGCCTCTACGATTTAATGCCATTTTTTTTCAGTTAAAGATAGAATATCAGAAAATCCTTTTTTTTCATATACTACTATCGAATGAAATAGCCTAAACCCTGACATATGTACGCCCAGAAATATGAATATATTTATCTAACTTGACACAGACATAATTGCACGTCAATCTTTATTATTAGGGACAGTTGATTGGATTAAAGTGGTGGATTGCCACGCCTATATTAAAAATGAGATCCTATGAACAGACTTCAGATAGCTCCAAGTATTCGAATTTGATAAAAAAAAAAATTTGAATCCCAAAAATTCGAATCCCAAGAAGAGTTTTTCATACGTGTAAATCCAGAATTCACACAAACGACATTCATGAATGGTCTGTTCAAGAGTTTAGTTTCACTTTTCAAAATATTTCAGACACGTAAATAATATAGGTTATTATTAGTGCTAGCTTTACAAAGAAAATATCCACTGACTTGCATAATATCTAATGCCATGGGTCACGCATGGACTGTTTTATTTTATAGGGATGCCCATGTGGCACATCAAAGTTAAGATTGATTTAACCATTGTACTTTAGAATTGCAACAAATCTTAAATTCACTTGAATACATTAACCTGTTTTCTTGTCGACTTTACAGCTAATTTCCTAATGCTTGTAGAGTAAAACTTTGGTAGGCTTGCTTGCTCTGTTAGTATAAACATGAATTCAAGCTTTGTTAATAACATTGACATCTTCAAACAATATAGAGGCATATATTAATCTGTATATATTATATTTAAATTTGATTGGAAATTATCCAAATTATCCAAATTACAATTGTAAATGATACAAACTAAGCAATCAAGCTAACCAAAGTCTCGCTTTACATGCATTAGGAAATTAGCTGTAAAGCCAACATAAAGATAGCCGCTATATCCTGAGAAGAGACCACGATGAAATTTGAAAGTTAAACAAATCTGAGTTTTCACGGGAACGAATATTTTGTTAAAACGTTGTAGTGATCAGATCATCAATGACGTAATTTAAAAAATAAGACGACAAGGTCGGAAATAGTTCTAGAGGTCTAATAGCAAGAAAGTCTCCTCACTCAGCTTGTGGTTATGTGTTGGTGGTGGATAGAGTCACACCGACTTACAATTGACTATTTCTCTGGGGTTACAATTAAAGATCGTTGTCGAAATCAACACTAGGGAGATACCATTAAATTTTTACAGGGTAGGGGTGTGGGAGTTGTGGCCAGGATGAAAAATGTTGTCCTGCATTTTTCTTTCAATGTTATCTCAATGTAAATGTAGTCCTGTGTTTTTTTTTATTTATTTTACACTCTATTCTGTCCTGCCTTTCTTAGTTATTAATGTATCCTGACTTGTTTTTCATAAGTTCATCATGACTTTTCTTTTTGGCAAGATGGCCATACTGCCTTTTTTCTCTTAACTCCTGTCATGCCTTTTTTTCTTTTCAATTTTCATACGTCAGACAAACTTCTTCGTGCATGTGACTTCCTATATATATATTTCAAAAGGGATAAGAAATGTCTTAATTGATAAGTTCTACATTGCATTTAAAACATCCATTGAAAGAACATTGTATAAGTAGAAATCATTGCTGTGTTGGAAGTTCAGTTTCGCCATTTTTCATGCTTGTCATAAGACGAAATTTCCGGGGTTTCGATTGTAAAACTCGTTAAATCAAATAACGAACATATTCCATCTCAACCTGAGAAAGAGTGACTCATTTACATTAATTTTTATCAATGATTATCGTTTTTGAGCTGTTGTACTTTCAATGCTATTTATAAACGCCGAGTAAAATTTTAAATGTTTGGTATACAAATTTTTAATTATTCATCTTTAAAAATATTCAGAGGACAATGGGACATATCGAAGAATCTTTGAGTTCTGACGAAAATTATAGTGTTTTTCTATCTTTCCACAAAGTATATAAAAGTACCAAGCGTTTTTCTCAACTTTGACAACCTTATTCTGTAACAGATCTTGGCAGTATTTTACAACGGCAATTTTCAAAGTGCTTAGACAATTCCATTGCACCGTTACGATTCAAATATGATGTAATGGTATAGAAAAACCTTGCAGTTTTGTAACTGTTGACAAAAATATGCTATATTTTAGAAAAATGGCTGTTAAGATTTTACCTATATCTGCCTTCGCCATATTGGGATAGTCGTAATTCCAGTTACGGTTATCAGTTTAATACCAGTGCAGTTGAGAAATATGGTGCAGTTATTCAAATGCAGATGTAAACCTTATCAATATTAAACCCAATCCCGCAAGCAGCTGTGGTCATTCTGTTGAGGATAGTATTCACTATTTTAAAGTGCCCTTTTATCAACGAAGCAAGAGAAATGGGAGAAATCCGTTTGCGCCAAAAATGCGTTCTTTTGCGCCACAACTTTTTTCTTCCAATGCTACGTTTGCGCCACCTGCTTTAAAATTACATGGTATCATTTGCGCCAAAAATAAAACATACGATTGCGCCAATTAGAAGAAAAATGACTTCCCTTCACCTTTATTCTGACTTAGAACCGTCAGTTTACACGGCAAATGTTTCCTTTTCTGAAACATATCTTCTTCTTACTGTTTCTGCTTGGGTATACTTCCCAAATTATTGTATGTAATTAATAGCTTGTAACTTCACTTTAACACATGACATGGGTAAAATCTCTTTGTTCTATCTGTGCTATAATCTTAATCATGCACAGCTAAGGTGTGCATTAACTACCTCAGATAACTGCACAGTTCAAATCTATTCTTACCTTTAGGGGCGTTTCCTGGATTCTGAAAGGGATGTTACATGTATTCTATAAAATTAGAAAATACCAACGATTGTAGCGAGACTAAAAATGTTACGTTGTTCAATTCAAGGATGAACAACCTATCCCCCCCCCCCAACCCCAACCCCAATTTTTTTTTTTTTTTTTTTTTTTAAATCCGCCATTTGACTTGAAGTTACAAAAAAGTTGATCAATTAAACACTTTGTACAAACATCGTAGTTTCAAAATAAGAAAACAAAAAATGATGGATTGATTTTTTGTGTTTTTAACGTAACTTTTACGAGCAACATTTCGGCTATTTCGTGGCGCCCAGTTTTTATTGGTTAAGGGAGCCGAAGTGCCCGGAGAAAACCACACACCTCTGATAGGAATACTGACAGTCCCAATCAATTGAAATTGGAGTCGAAAACTCCCGCACGGGGGAGTTCTCCCTCAAACCCTCAGTGTTAACTAGTGATTACAGTAAAAAAAAAACTGGCAAACCAGGCCCCTGATGAAAAAAGAAAGGTTTCTCCTTCCTTTTTTATTATCTAAACTGGGACATAACATATTTTATTTTATTTCGTGTGTACACAATGTAAATCTTACATCAGTGTTTAAACGACAGATTTAACATTTTAAATTTATGTACTAACATCTTCCTCGGTTCATCTTTCTCTAAACATATCAAACATATCATTAAGGAAAGAAAAGAAATTAATCTTTACTCAATAACACCGATTTGAATCGTCACTGATTAGAATTTTTTTTTAAATAAATTTAACAATGTAACAATTTAGGAAGAAGCCTGAATATAAAAACAAATATTATTTAAAACTTACCAACCTGTCTTACTACATAAAGCCTCGTTTCCCCCTTTCTTTACTATACAAGAAACTTTCATAGGAGTCGTGAAATGTTCACGTAAATTGATGGCGTCATGTGTTAAAACAGTTATTGGCCAATCAAATCGGTATATTGGATTTAATCTGCACGCTCGTGTGACCCTTTAACCCAAACTCCTATGTCGTTCTGGTTAATCAGGGTCACACAAGCTGTGCAGATTAAATCCAACATACCGACTTGCTGGGTCAATAACTATAACTTATTGTCCCAAAAAACACCAAAATAGAAGGATAAAATGCATAAAACAGTTCAATGTAATTTTTGTGGAATGCTTCTTCTCCATTACTGATACGTCTTGCGGTAGATACATGTAGTTTCAGCCCCTACGCATGGTGTCATCAACACATGTGACTAAAACATAATCAGCAAATGCTTCTATGTTCTTCTCTTTTGGCATATCTTGTATTCAATATTCAGCAAAGCAATAAGTTTTCTTCTCCCTCTGTATATGGACTGTCTAATGCATTTTAAGTCATTTCTCTCCAGATGCTCATCTACATGGTAAAATATCTCCGAACATATGATACTTTTTAAGCCAAAAATAAGAATAAATATATATTTATGATAGATATGTGCATGATGTGTACAGGTAAATTGGCGCAAATGAACTCCGAATATTGGCGCAATTGATACATTTGGAAAACAAAATTTGGCGCAAATGATACCCCTGAAAAACAGTAATTGGAGCAAGGCTATATTTTGTCCAAAGACAAGCGCAATAACTCCAAAGCGAATTGCGAGAAGTGGTTACGTATTTCGTTTTGGTTAAAGAAAAAAAAAATACTAATAGTTTATGTAAAACAACGACTCTCGTACGGTGTCGCGTTTATATCTTTTTAATGCATTGGTGCAATTAGATGCAAACAACAATGACCATAAAATGTCAGGTTTGTGAGATCAGACAGTAACCTAACAACTAAACATTTGAAAACCTAGATATCAATGTTTAACATTCGCCAGCAATGAGCAATTTTCATAAATAAAACATGATTGAGGAGAATACTTTGCGAGTAAAGAAAAAGACACTACCATAGATTTGTTATTAACCAGAGATGCTTGATGGGTTCAAATCAGTATTCAGGAATTACCACTTTTCATTACACCACATAACAACAGAAATTAGAAAATACATGTAGAGCCTCGAAGTATTTCTCAGACATTGTTATGTTCCTGTTGGCTTTATAAATATTTCGATTTGAGCGTCACTGATGAGCCTTATGTAGACGAAACGCGCGTTTGGCGTACTAAATTATAATCCTGGTACCTTTTGATAACTACTATGTAGCTTTCTTTCTGGCAAACACGGTTTTATAAATGCTGACAGGCACCGATCATTGAAAAACAATCGAGCTGTTTAAAATGAGAAATGAAAATAATTGTTTTTTTTTTTAATGGCAAATAAGAAAAATGACCGTTTGATTTAAAATTGTTTAAAATTATTTAGAATAGATGGAAATAACGTATTTTAATGTGAAAAGGCTAGACTTTAATTTTTGCCCTAGGGATGTGACTGAGTGGTTTTGTTTACAATTATTTCCCATCATTTCCCTAGTGAAAATCTGCAATAATTATTGTATCATCATGTTGTTTGATTTTCACATTATAACAAAACTGAGAATATAACGGATAAATTTATAGTTAGCTGTTTAATGTCCAGTGGCAACTATTAGATGTACCGTTAGGAGGACATTTACAATGTTGACATAATAAAATTAGATGTATGTTTCATTATAATACGTTATTCTGATTGGCTACACTGCAATATTGCCTTATTCCTTAATCAATTTCATTACACAATCAAATCTACCATTCATGATGACACGAGATCCCACAATATAGTACAGAGGTAAATAAAATCTTGGTAGAAATCGTGTTTTCATGATCCTAGCTAAACAATGTATTTATAAGTATTGAATGCTTCTTTTTAGCTCACCTGGCCTAAAAGGCCATGTGAGCTTTTCTCATCACTTGGCGTCCGTAGTCGTCGTCTGTCGTCGTTAACAATTTTTCAAACATCTTCTCCTCTAAAACTACTGAATGGATTTAAATGAAACTTAAAATGATTGTTCCTTAGATTATCCTGCACAAAGTGTGTGCTTCGATTTTTTATCCGTCAAAAAACATGGCCGCCGTTACTTAAAATAGAACATAGGGGTCAAATGCAGTTTTTTGCTTATATCTCAAAAACGGAAGCATTTAGAGCAAATCTGACATGGGGTAAAAATGTTCATTAGGTCAAGATCTATCAGCCCAGAAATTTTCAGATGAATCAAACAAACCATCGTTTGGTTGCTGCCACTTAATTGGTAATTTTAAGGAAATTTTGCAGTTTTTGGTCATTATCTTGAATATTATTATAGATGAAGATAAACTGTAAACAGCAAAAATGATCAGCAAAGTAAGATCTACAAATAGGTTAATATGACCAAAATTGTCAATTGACCCCTTAAGGGGTAAATGTCCTTCAATGACAATTTTTCACAATTTGTTCATCATATTTGCTAACTTTAAAAAATCTTCTCCTCTGAAACTGCTGAATGGATTTGGATGAAACTTAGCATGATAGTTCCCTAGATTATCCTGCACAAAGTGTGTGCTTCGATTTTTGATCCGTCAAAAAACATGGCCGCCCTTACTTTAAATAGAACATAGGGGTCAAATGCAGTTTTTGGCTTATATCTCAAAAATGAAAGCATTTAGAGCAAATCTGACATGCGGTAAAAATGTTCATTAGGTCATAATCTATCAGCCCTGAAATTTTCAGATGAATCAAACAACCCATTGTTGGGTTGCTGCCACTTAATTGGTAATTTTAAGGAAATTTTGCAGTTTTTGGTCATTATCTTGAATATCATTATAGATAAAGATAAACTGTAAACAGCAAAAATGATCAGCAAAGTAAGATCTACAAATAGGTTAATATGACCAAAATTGTCAAATGACCCCTTAAGGGGTAAATGTCCTTTAATGACAATTTTTCACAATTTGTTCATCATATTTGCTAACTTTAAAAAATCTTCTCCTCTGAAACTACTGAATGGATTTGGATGAAACTTAGCATGATAGTTTCTTAGATTATCCTGCACAAAGTGTGTGCTTCGATTTTTGATCCGTCAAAAAACATGGCCGCCCTTACTTTAAATAGAACATAGGGGTCAAATGCAGTTTTTGGCTTATATCTGAAAAACGAAAGCATTTAGAACAAATCTGAAATGTGGTAAAAATGTTCATTAGGTCCAGATCTATCAGCCCTGAAATTTTCAGATGAATCAAACAACCCATTGTTGGGTTGCTGCCACTTAATTGGTAATTTTAAGGAAATTTTGCAGTTTTTGGTCATTATCTTGAATATTTTTATAGATAAAGATAAACTGTAAACAGCAAAAATGATCAGCAAAGTAAGATCTACAAATAAGTTTATATGACCAAAATTGTCAATTGACCCCTTAAGGGGTTATTGTCCTTTAATGACAATTTTTCACAATTTGTTCATCATATTTGCTAACTTTATAAAATCTTCTCCTCTAAAACTACTCAACTAAATTAAACCAAACTTCATTTATAATCCTGGTACCTTTTGATAACTACTATGTAGCTTTCTTTCTGGCAAACACGGTTTTATAAATGCTGACAGGCACCGATCATTGAAAATCAATCGAGCTGTTTAAAATAAGAAATGAAAATAATTGGTTTTTTTTTTTTATGGCAAATAAGAAAAATGACCGTTTGATTTAAAATTGTTTAAAATTATTTAGAATAGATGGAAATAACGTATTTTAATGTGAAAAGGCTAGACTTTAATTTTTGCCCTAGGGATGTGACTGAGTGGTTTTGTTTACAATTATTTCCCATCATTTCCCTAGTGAAAATCTGCAATAATTATTGTATCATCATGTTGTTTGATTTTCACATTATAACAAAACTGAGAATATAACGGATAAATTTATAGTTAGCTGTTTAATGTCCAGTGGCAACTATTAGATGTATCGTTAGGAGGACATTTACAATGTTGACATAATAAAATTAGATGTATGTTTCATTATAATACGTTATTCTGATTGGCTACATTGCAATATTGCCTTATTCCTTAATCAATTTCATTACACAATCAAATCTACCATTCATGATGACACGAGATCCCACAATATAGTACAGAGGTAAATAAAATCTTGGTAGAAATCGTGTTTTCATGATCCTAGCTAAACAATGTATTTATAAGTATTGAATGCTTCTTTTTAGCTCACCTGGCCTAAAAGGCCATGTGAGCTATTCTCATCACTTGGCGTCCGTAGTCGTCGTCTGTCGTCGTTAACAATTTTTCAAACATCTTCTTCTCTAAAACTACTGAATGGATTTAAATGAAACTTAAAATGATTGTTCCTTAGATTATCCTGCACAAAGTGTGTGCTTCGATTTTTGATCCGTCAAAAAACATGGCCGCCGTTACTTAAAATAGAACATAGGGGTCAAATGCAGCTTTTGGCTTATATCTCAAAAACGGAAGCATTTAGAGCAAATCTGACATGGGGTAAAAATGTTCATTAGGTCAAGATCTATCAGCCCAGAAATTTTCAGATGAATCAAACAAACCATTGTTTGGTTGCTGCCACTTAATTGGTAATTTTAAGGAAATTTTGCAGTTTTTGGTCATTATCTTGAATATTATTATAGATGAAGATAAACTGTAAACAGCAAAAATGATCAGCAAAGTAAGATCTACAAATAGGTTAATATGACCAAAATTGTCAATTGACCCCTTAAGGGGTAAATGTCCTTTAATGACAATTTTTCACAATTTGTTCATCATATTTGCTAACTTTAAAAAATCTTCTCCTTTGAAACTACTGAATGGATTTGGATGAAACTTAGCATGATAGTTCCCTAGATTATCCTGCACAAAGTGTGTGCTTCGATTTTTGATCCGTCAAAAAACATGGCCGCCCTTACTTTAAATAGAACATAGGGGTCAAATGCAGTTTTTGGCTTATATCTCAAAAATGAAAGCATTTAGAGCAAATCTGACATGCGGTAAAAATGTTCATTAGGTCAAGATCTATCAGCCCTGAAATTTTCAGATGAATCAAACAACCCATTGTTGGGTTGCTGCCACTTAATTGGTAATTTTAAGGAAATTTTGCAGTTTTTGGTCATTATCTTGAATATCATTATAGATAAAGATAAACTGTAAACAGCAAAAATGATCAGCAAAGTAAGATCTACAAATAGGTTAATATGACCAAAATTGTCAAATGACCCCTTAAGGGGTAAATGTCCTTTAATGACAAATTTTCACAATTTGTTCATCATATTTGCTAACTTTAAAAAATCTTCTCCTCTGAAACTACTGAATGGATTTGGATGAAACTTAGCATGATAGTTTCTTAGATTATCCTGCACAAAGTGTGTGCTTCGATTTTTGATCCGTCAAAAAACATGGCCGCCCTTACTTTAAATAGAACATAGGGGTCAAATGCAGTTTTTGGCTTATATCTGAAAAACGAAAGCATTTAAAGCAAATCTGACATGGGGTAAAAATGTTCATTAGGTCAAGATCTATCAGCCCTGAAATTTTCAGATGAATCAAACAACCCATTGTTGGGTTGCTGCCACTTAATTGGTAATTTTAAGGAAATTTTGCAGTTTTTGGTCATTATCTTGAATATTTTTATAGATAAAGATAAACTGTAAACAGCAAAAATGATCAGCAAAGTAAGATCTACAAATAAGTTTATATGACCAAAATTGTCAATTGACCCCTTAAGGGGTTATTGTCCTTTAATGACAATTTTTCACAATTTGTTCATCATATTTGCTAACTTTAAAAAATCTTCTCCTCTGAAACTACTGAATGGATTTGGATGAAACTTAGCATGATAGTTTCTTATGAAACTACTGAATGGATTTGGATGAAACTTAGCATGATAGTTTCTTAGATTATCCTGCACAAAGTGTGTGCTTCGATTTTTGATCCGTCAAAAAACATGGCCGCCCTTACTTTAAATAGAACATAGGGGTCAAATGCAGTTTTTGGCTTATATCTGAAAACGAAAGCATTTAAAGCAAATCTGACATGGGGTAAAAATGTTCATTAGGTCAAGATCTATCAGCCCTGAAATTTTCAGATGAATCAAACAACCCATTGTTGGGTTGCTGCCACTTAATTGGTAATTTTAAGGAAATTTTGCAGTTTTTGGTCATTATCTTGAATATTTTTATAGATAAAGATAAACTGTAAACAGCAAAAATGATCAGCAAAGTAAGATCTACAAATAAGTTTATATGACCAAAATTGTCAATTGACCCCTTAAGGGGTTATTGTCCTTTAATGACAATTTTTCACAATTTGTTCATCATATTTGCTAACTTTATAAAATCTTCTCCTCTAAAACTACTCAACTAAATTAAACCAAACTTCAACTCAATGATCAGTAGGGTGTATAAAATAAAGTTTGTGTTTTATTTTCTATTTCGTCAAAAAACATGGGTGTCATGGCTAAAAATAGAACGCGGGGTAAAATGCAGTTTTTCAAGAATCTTCTCCTCTGAAACTACTAGGCCAAATACTTCCAAACTTTAACTGAATGTTCCTTAGGGTATCTAGTTTATAAATTGTATCCGAAGTTTTGATCTATCAACAAACATGGTCGCCATTGCTAAAAAAAGAACTTAGGGGTCAAATGCAGTTTTTGGCTAATATCTCAAAAACTAAATCAGTAAGTAAAGTGACAGGGAGTCAAAGTGATGAAAAGGTCAAGATCTATCTGCTATGTAATTTTCAGGCTAATTGAACAACCTATTGTTGGGTAAATGTCAGTTATAGTTATTTTTTTTATTTACATATTATTCTAGTGTGTAGTTTTCTTTTTCATACCCAATACTCTCTTTCTGTCAATTGACCCCTTAAAGAGTTATTGCCCTTTAAGGACAATTTTACACAATTTAAAAAGAAAAAAAATACAATGAAATTGGACACTCAATCTCTTAAACGAAAGATAAATGCCAAAAAATCAAGGTGAGCGATTCAGGCTCTTGAGAGCTTCTTGTTGTAACTTCATAGGGTAGTAAAAGCGTTGACCGTGCACAATTTTTTAGAATGAAGCGCCTCCGCGCTTCATACAAAATGTACTTCGGTCAACGCTTTTACACCCCAATGAAGTTACAAAGAGAAGCATTCAATAAATAAATATAAACAAGGACATCCTGTGTTAAGCAAACATGTGTATCACGGCACAAGAGATCATCTATAGACCGTGTATATCATATGTATATTTAGGGTGGGTTGCCCCGAATAAAGGAGATATAGATACAGGAAAATAAAGGAAAAAAATAAAAATTAAGAATAGTGTATAACGGGCAAAATAAAGATCAGAGGAAAATGGTATAAGAAAATTAAAGAATAGAGGGAGTGGTCTAGTTATTTGCCGGATAAATGTTGATGATTATTTAAAGTCAAGTGCATTTATAGGATAAATAATACACAATCGTTTGTACATTGGTAGGGATTGATGTTTAGAGTTGATGAGGCACATATGAGAAATTGTTTTTATTTGAAATTTTTCGAATAATTTTTTTTCTTTTCTAGTCTGATTTTAAAATGAATAAAAAATATCTTTAATCTATAAACATATGGTTAAATTACGACATATAGATAAAACTGCTATTCAGTCGATTTTAAAATACATGCTATAAAAGATAATACATAAAAATACTAAACAAATTTAAACAAAAAGTCAACCTTAAGACCCCGAATATACTTGTGTGAGAACATTAGATTAATTCCGAATTCCATCTAAAATACATTGTGTTCATTGAAAGAAAAAAAATGGTGATTCCTTAGGCTTTTTTAAAAAAAAAATGACTGAATTCTCTGCAGACTGTAGTTTACTCGCACATTCATCAAGTACGTATTTGTACGGCTAAAACACATCATAATTGTATCTTTTAATTTGTTTAAATTTATTTCAGTGTTTATTTTTCAAACTTTTTATGTAAATAATGTTGGATCAAGATCGAGTCAGATTAAATTATTTATTAAAAACTAAAACAAGTATCCAATCTAAATTTTACACATATTATCACCTATATCAAAAGATTAAACAGAACACAATTTTTGTTTTATATTTTTTTTTTAAATATGTACGCTAAACTATGCACGCCAAGAAACGATGTACGCTTAAACGATACGATATACGCTAAACGAAACGATGTACGCTAAATGATACGGTATACGCTAAATGAAACGATGTACGCAAAATCATACGATGTACGATAGAAGGGCGCTTATGTTATCGTTTATGATATGGTTTATGGTACATGGTTTCGTTCGTACATCATTCGTTCAGCGTCCGTACAACGTTCGGTCAGCGTTCCGTTTGCATTAGTACATCGTTCGGGAAGCGTACGTACATCGTTAGGGCATCGTCCGTACATGGTTCGGGCATCGTTCGTATTGTTAACTTTTACGTTACACGGACTGTAAATGAGTTACACCACCATACATGTAATTTTAAATATAAAAAGGGAGAAAACTCCCTTTTACGATCAACGTACCCTTACATATTTTGTTCAGGGATTTATTTCCCCTAGGGTATCAACCGCCCTATAGACTTTTGTGTTGACTTGAGTTATCATTGATATGTTCCTTATAGTAAATTAACTGTTAACAAAACTTTCAATTTTTGAAATACTATGGACTTTTTACCTCAATGCTCTTTAACTTCGTACTATATTTGGCCTTTAAAATATATTTTGATTCGAGCGTCACTGATGAGTCTTGTGTAGACGAAACGCGCGTCTGGCGTTTATATACAATTTTAAACCTGGTATCTATGATGAGTTTATTTACAACCACTGGGTCGATGGCACTGCTGGTGGAGGTTTATTTCCCCGAGGGTATGACCAGCCCAGTAGTCAGCATGTTTGAATTTTTGAAAAACTAAGGATTTTCTACCTCAGGAATAGATTACCTTAGCTGTATTTGGCAAAACCTTTAAGAATTTTTGGTCCTCAATGCTCTTCAACTTCGTACTTTTTTTTGGCCTTTAAAATATATTTGGATTCGGACGTCACTGAGTCTTTTGTAGACGAAACGCGCGTCTGGCGTATATATAAAATTTGAATCCTGGTATCTATGATGAGTTTATTTTCAACCAAAATGCATGTGTTACGACATGTCACAACTTACAATTTATAAAACATGTTTTCGATATCTAATATGGTTTTTGGAAGAAAGTGAAAATAAGCCAAAATCAAAAGACCCTAGGTCTCTATCACTTATGGTTTATTAGTTAGAAATGCATACTACTTATATCGCATGCATAAGGGGAAATAACTTTCGTATGGAGTGTTCATATCGCTCCGTCAAAATAGGACAAATCATGCGAAGGATATAACGAGCAATTTTATAAAATAAATTTGTCGCTTTCTTTTGCGGTTACGGAGGAGATGCAGTCACAAGAAAAACAGTGTTCAGGGGATAACTCTTACAAAGAAAATGGTTTGAAATTTAAAACACATGAACTATACAATACCATATGAGAAATATCTAAGCTACATAATTCGAAACAAATATTTATCGAAAGAACAAAATAAGGCGGAAGAAAAAAAATTATAAAAAAAATTAATCAGAACAATGAACTTTGATATGATGAATCTCTGATTGTTGAATGAATGACATCATTTGTTTATTGAACGGTATTAAAATTAACAAGAACGTTTTAGAAGAGTTGCTACAGTTAATTCTGAAGTTGACAGTCTCATATAACGGTCCTACTAGTTTGTTCTACATTCAACTGTTGTTTAGTAACCAACTTACAGTAGTAACTCAATTAAAGTTCTTCTTAAACAAAAACAGTATAAAGTAAATAATCATCGATGATTAGATTCTTTTCAAAAGGCAATCCTGTTCAAACTATTCATTTCGATTTTTTACGTTAAGGAAAGAGTAAACGAAACTTTTGTTCTTAACATTAAGTGACAATACAATACAAAAATCACAAACTTCACATTTGATCAAAGTGGAACTATATTATAAATTTGTACCCTTCTGTTACCTTGATAAATTTACAACACACTATCATATTATAATTAACTTATATATTGAAATTTACACTTGTTTAAGTTTAGCTTCAGCGATTACCTTTAGGCCACTTTGTTCGTCGTATAGCTTTTTTTTTCGAGGGGTTTGGTATTTATCCATATTGCCTTTTTTTTACTTTGAGCATTCTTGACGAAGGTTAATCGAGAAAAGCGATGTGGACGTATGCAATTGATTAAATTATATTTTTATTTTTTAAATCGAACTTGACTTCGAAATTAAAGTAGATCGAAACCAAACAGACTCTTAATTGAACAAATCAATGTAACAAATCGGCCAACTTTTTCAAAGATTTAACCTAGCTATGTTCTTCACATTGACTGTTTGTTTATCACTTATTTAATGTTTTAACAATTTTTTATATTTCTGTTATGGAAATCTCAAGTTTTAAGAAATTAAAAACGTTTTTGTAAAATATTCACTTGTTTAATTTTACACAGACAAAGTAATTTGCTTAGGAATATGATTGTAAAATGCAAGACATACATTGTTCAAGGTTAAATTCCGGAGATAACGTAGCAACATGAAGCGTATCTATCTTTTGTATAGTTGAGTCAAACGCGTCACAAGTCTTATTTGATATAAAACATACCAACGGAACGAATAATGATTTGCAGATAATTCTTTTGAATACGTGTTGTGACGTCGATCCGAATCGCTTTAATGATGTCTACCTTTAAATGTTACAAACGCACGATATCAATGATGAGATGTTTAATTGAATTTCTATAGTTATTTAATTAAGGAAGATATAAATCAGTAAGCCATTATACAACATGAAACTTATCTTTGACATCTCTTGTTTTAATTAATATAGCCAATCAAGCATTCACAGCTTTGGTATATGAGAAAAAAGTAAGAAGTTTAATATTTCACATAGGTATTGAAGAGACTTTTGATAAAACAAAAATATAAAATATTAAAACACGTATGTTCAGAGAACAATGAAAATTCTTTCCGCCTCAAAAGTACAGATAAGATTTTTTTAAAATGACATTGCTGGTTTCAAATGATAGCTCACTTAATGCTGATTCGAAAAAAAAATATAGTTTCTTCAAACTTCAGAATGAAAAAATGGAGATAAGTTTCTATTTCCGGTTTGAAAAGTATCACTTTTGGTTTTATATGTTCTGGTAACTTCAACTTCAGGAAAGTGCAAAAAATTAGTTCACAAAAGGTTCCTTCGATTTAGGGTCAAATGTCTGCAATACAATTAAAAGAACCCATTCACTTCGTGATGTTAATTAAAAGTTCTATTATTATATATCTTATAATTAAACTCATAATAGATCCCAGGACTAAATTTAGTATATACGCCAGACGCGCGTTTCGTCTACAAAAGACTCATCAGTGACGCTTGAATCCAAAAAAGTTAAAAGGCCATAAAAGATCTCAATTTGAACGTAATAAAAGGGGGGCATACAACAGAGACCTACAATCAAAAGACCTTAGGTCTACTATACATAACTAATTTTAAATATAAGGGAGAGAAAACTGCGAGTAAATTTTAGCGTACCCTTTCAACTGAAATGTATATGCAACACGGTGTCACAGCTAACAAATATTTTGTCAATATCTTATATGGTTTCTGAATGAAACGATAATTAAAATTTAGAAAATGAAAGTGACATGTGATCTTGATGTCATTTTCTTTCTTGCGGACCAAATCAAATGAACTTAGGTTTCTTTCACTTATGGTTTGTCAGTTAATATACATTTCACTTAAATTAAATACACAAGAGTAAATAGCTCTCGAATGGAGTTCGAGATAGCTTGGACAATTTTTGTTATAATATGCTGAGGATCTAACAAGCAGTTTGGAAAAAAAAATCATTGAAGATATATTTTACAGTTGCAAGGAAGTATCAATAGCACGAAAAACAATATTTTGGGAGATAATTTTTACAAAGAAAAGTGACTCCCAAAAGTATAATGGATGTTCGATATCATATACCTAATAGCGAAACATTGCGCTAACCAAAATACTATGCAAGTATTAAGAGTAGCGAAATTAAAATGATATTTATAATTAAAGGGCTTTCTTTTGTTTTCTGTTATTGTTAGCCTTCTTCCTTCCAAAATACATGGTTACTAAAGACTTTTTGGTTCATAACAAGTGCATGATAAGGACAAACATCATTCCTAAAGATAAACATATTACTTCCAGCAATACAAATGTATTATTCATAGTCTTTAATTTTGAAAAAAAAGGTGATTGCTAAGAACTTATATGTCGTTGCTAGCGACAAAAATGTCATTTCCAGTATTAAAAAATTCATATTTATATCATTCATCATGTTCATAGCCTTCATTGTTCAAAATATAAGACTGATAAGGTGTTTTGTGACATTGCTTGGGACTTCAACCTCTAACCTTGATCTAACTTTATAGAACTTATTATGCTGAACATTTTTGCATTTCAAAGTTTCTTACTACTAGTATCTCCAACCTCTTTTGAGTTACAAAAAAAGTAAAATCACAAAAATACTGAACTCCAAGGAAAATTCAAAAAGGAAAGGCCCCAATCAAATGGCAAAATCAAAGTTCAAACGCATCAAACGAATGGATAACAGCTGTCATATTCCTGACTTGGAACAGGTATTTTCTTATGTAGAAAATAGTGGATTGAACCTGGTTTTATAGCTAGCTAAACCTCTCACTTGTATGACAGTCGCATCAAATGCCATTATAATTTCACCGATGCGTGAACACAACAAAAAGACACAACAGGCAAAAATGTCAAAAATAGGGGAACAGCAGTCAACATTGTGTTATCATCTTAATCACTATAAACACAACAAATGTAACGAAGAAGCAAAAAAAGGCATGCATCAAAATTAACATCCTCATTTTGCTTATACTATATACAATTTTATTTATCTATGTAAAATGCACCCAAAAAACACCGAAAATTTGCTATCATTCCGACTCCGTCACCATAATAATAAGAAAGAAAAAACGAAGGGTGAAATTTGTTCAGAAACAGACCCTGGTTCTTCGTTACATTTGAATTGATGATCATTGATGAAGATACTAGGTGGATACAACTGACGGTTTCTGAGTTGGAGTGGCCAACCGACATTGGTTTATTTTCAAACGGGCATAACTCTTCCAATAAGTCGTTTAATCTTTTCAATTCAAATGTAACGAAGAACCAGGGTCTGTTTCTGAACAACTTTCACTTTTCGTTTTTTTTTCTTACTATTATGGTGACGGAGTCGGAATGATAACAAATTGTCGGTGTTAGGGGAGATAACCGATATTAAGGAAATGTTATCGGGTTGTGCCTTTACCACAATACAACCTAATATCATTTTAACATGTCGCTTACTTTTTGGGGGAAATGTCGTTAAAGTTTGGTGGAAAAAAGAATAATAATAATCAGAAGAAATACAGTAAGATCTTTCCTTATAGCGAAAGGAAAGACCTTAATTATCAGACCAAACACTATATAGGTCATTCAAAGGAAAAGTGTAAAGACAAAATAATGATAAAAGTCATTATTAATGAGACATCTCCAATTCGCCCTGGGTAACATATTTTCACAAACCAATTTTATAGCCTTTATTATTTCAATAGATACAGTCTGAGTGGTGAAAGAGACAATATTCATATGCTTTAAACTGAGACTAGGCAGGCAACCAACGTGCACTATACTTAGTTATAAGTGACGTTGACTCGATACAATATGAATTTCTAAATAAGCCGTACTTAAGTTCTTTAAAGTTTATTATTTTTTTCATAAAACCCTTTACTTATTATGCAGTGCTAAGTATCAATTCAACTATAATGACTTCACAATGAAAAACACCAGCAAAAGAAAATGAAAAAAAAAAACATGTGAACAAAGCCTAACTAGATATTAATTATCATTATAATATGTAACACCACTTATGGTTGTTCAAATGAAATTATCTGTTATTTCAACTGTTGATGCTCGAAGTAAGTTGCAACAATATTGGACCATCGCTGTAAACGTTTCCGTAATATTTTAGAAGCCTTTATGACATTTTTTCAATTATTAAACATGGTAAAGCCGTGTTTGAAGAGTTGCCACCGTCAATTTTCTATTATAATTATATATGCTGAAGACAAAAGTTTGCCTTACCTCAATCAATGAAATCATTAACCGAACAGACAAATTGTTTTTAAATATGTTTTCTTTTAAGGAGTTGCGATCTACAAAATGTAATCTTCAATACTTTAGTAGGATAAAATGATTTTTATAAAGCGGACATATAATTAATTAGTGCATATCTACAATTGCCATTTCTGTTAAGATATTGGCAATGATATTTTAGACAAGCACCAAATAAAGCAGCATAGAATAGTACACGCACAAGAGAAAGGATAAAAGACCAAACGCAGCTTATAAGGAAGGAATAGGGTACATACAGAAAATAACAAATTAGAAAATTGTTAATAAGAAAAATAGCTGGTGTAAAGATCTAAAAGATAAGGATGCAATGCTTCTTTTGCCAATCCACCCTTAATGGCAACTGCTTCAATATGCATCTGTCGTCCCGAACTACCTGCATATAACCTCCTTTAATATGCTGATATAAGTTTGTGTAAAGTATCCCACTTATGCTATCAGTACTACCTATGCTTTTATCAATTTTGTAAAATGTAATAAGTTTTCTCTTGTGTGTGCTTCTAGCGTACGTAATAAAAGATAACTTAACCTTTTTTCACATATATTTGCATGTATAATGTCAAGAAAAAAAAGAAGATAAAACACTTACTTGAAGATCTTTAGAATCCTCTACAAACATGATTATGTAAGTACAATATGAATTGTTTCAACTACATATCAACACTGAAGTTTTAAAATCCAAGTTACACTACTGTGTGCCTTATGACTAAATGATTGGTGCACAATGTATTTGTCTCTTTTAAATCACCCACACTTGACGAAACACAAACACCCTGTTGTTACAATGAGCTGCAGTCAGGTATATCATTTGTTCAATTCATAATAATATGCTTGTTTATTACGAACAAAAAACTTGTAACGTCCAACTGCATTGGCCAAAAGATACAAATACAACAACAATTGTACCGTGTGCATAAATTGGCATAAGTGACTAACAACGAAATACACTATGTTACTACAGAAATTGGAATAATTAATGAAAGTCATAAGTTTGAAAATTGAAAATTAAAACAACTGAACGTAATCAATAATTCGGAGACTAAAGTTCTTTTCTGATAATATACTCCAACTTAGCTTCAATCTTATCTATATGAACATACTTGTAACAGCCTTGATCACCTATAACAGAAGCTGCATCTACGTTAAGCACGCGCCATTAGGAAGTGAGTGCAAACACTGGTTAGCTAGGAGTCAGAAAAATGTGTCTGTTTAAGTTGACATGTCTTACTGCACCCCGTAAATTAGCACGTAAAAAAACAAGCTCAGCGTGTCGGTCTAATTCCATTAATATATTCCCGTCATGGATATGTAGTTGGACGTAAAACAGCATTCCCATCATCATCATCATCATCATCATCATCATCATCATCATCATCATCATCATCATCATCATCATCATCATCATCATCATCATCATCATCATCATCATCATCATCATCATCATCATCATCATCATCATCATCATCATCATCATCATCATCATCATCATCATCATCATCATCATCATCATCATCATCATCATCATCATCATTAACATCAATAAAATCTAGAACAAGAGAAATAATTGATTGTAGTAATGATGAAGATTATATAATCAATTTATTTCAGGGCAGATAACTATAACTTACCTTGCAAAAAATGATTCTTGTTGTTTTGATGAGAGTTATACAAGTACCATGTTAGTTTTCATGAGCAGATGGCGTCGTGCAAGTATGTAGTATTTATGCTTATACGCATATCAATTATTTTAATAAAAGCCGAAGCAAACCATTTGAGATATCATTTAAAGGACACAAAATAGTACTTAAATAAATTAACATTAGTGAGTATTTCATAATTCTAATATAACGTGAATAATACCACGTTTTAGTGAAAATTATGGGAACAAAGTCTGTTAATGGGTTTGACATTTGAAATTTTGTCAGTTAAGAGTTATGTAGCCACGACAATAGTTTAACTACCTATATATTTTTCCATTGAAAAAGTTAAGAATGAGATGTTTTTGAGTAAAAAGAAATGTCAATACGGTGCTGTCAACGTAGTATTTGTTCCACCTAATAGAAGTTCCAACGGAAACTGTGTTATGAACATTGTCATAATATCTATTCCTGTTGGAACACATATTATATACCATTTATTCCTCAGGAATATATACTGTAAAATTTATTCTTGTGGAAATAATATTCCAGAATATTTTTTTCCTTTTGGAATTTATATTATGAAGGAACTTCTATTCCATGACAGTGCAACAATATCCTTCTAGTGAGAGCATTTTAATTTTTACTTTCTTTTGTTGAAGGGTGTTTCACTTCAATATAGCGTGATGTGTATTGGCCGTTGGAATATGCATGTTTTCAATCAGCATTAATTTTTGTGTCTTTTCAAAGTATTACGTTATCAAATCAAATGTCTTTCTAATACAACACAGGGTACATATAACGTGTTGTCGTTCTCATATGCACATGATATTTGTCACTGGACGTTAATCCCTAATTCGTCAGCATCATCCAATTGAATTTTCTATTTTTCTATTACTTAATCATATGTTGTTTACAAATCATTCTAAAGTAGTAAATGGAAAGGAGCGAATGCAGCTACATTTGGTTATTTTAAGTTTAAATTCATTTTATTCCGTTTAGTTGCTTTCTACATAAGTGCAGAGGAGAACTACAGTTGTCTGCCTGATAACTTCTAACATAGTGTCACCAATATTAGTACATCGCAGTCCGTTACTGTTTCAACACCAAGAGGTGTTTTATGTCTGTAGTGATAAACAAATATTTTTTTCTCTCTCTTTTTTAGCAATGCATCGCGATCTACTGTCCCTATCTATTATTCCATATTCTTCGTCTCCATCCAGATTCTCGTGTATACCATCATGGTCCGGTTTTGTGGGTGATTCCTGAAATTGTTATGTCACTTTTCTCTACATTTTATTTATCTTGCTAATTAGTCTTTCTCTATTCTTTATATTTTAGCATCCCTATATATTTTACTTACTGATGTTTAGTTACGACGTTTATCTCAGATTTATATACTGGTTACCAATGTAGATGACAAATTGGTGTCATTCATGACAATTAAACAGAATCCACATGATATATACGACCATTATTGGATGAAATTAATGATAAAATTAAATTTTTGAAACCATTTTAAAAATTTATAGATTTTCAATTTCCATTGTCTAAATTGTTAATTGTTCGTGTATTGTTTCCGTATATTTAATGTTCAATTTACTTATGTGTTGTTTCCGTATATTTTAGCCGCTCGTCTTGAGCCTACCAAATTGATCCGATAACACCCCATGTAGCAATAAAATTATACCTTTAGTGCCATTCATAACTCTTAACGGACCAATTAACAGACCGGGTTTTATACATTTGACCCATTAACAGACCAGGTTTTAAATAAAGATTGATTTATGTCACCAAGATACAGATTTTCGTGTAGATTTTTCACACCATGATATCAATATTGTTAACAAGCATAATGCCTGTCTTTTTTCTATGTTCAAAATATTGCATGCAACTAAATGCAACCAACGTGTCATTTTGTGTACATTTTGTGTGTGTAAAATGTGTGTAAATGTATTGATGAGTATTCCGCCGTTTTAATTTAAAGATCGTACATCGAAGCTAGAAAAATAAAAAATTACACCACTTGATTCAGTACATTGAATTTTTGTTAGACATGAATAATTTTTATGATAAAAATATATTTTAAAAGGTATACAATGAAACATGCTGAAATTTCAATGATTTTCTCGATAACACCTAACAGACTTTAGCCAACCCGATTAACAGACCAATCGATGATATACATGTAACCGCATAGTTTACTCAATATAGATTAACGGATCAATCTCGCGGTTAGCCGAGTGTCGGCCGTGTACAAGTACAAGCTTCAGGTAATTCAAAAACAAAACAGGTATCAGTATATAAACTTCAAATTAGCAGTATTTACATGCTTTTTTTGTGGATCTATTGGAATTACAGTATGGAAGTGATTGGAATGACTGATTTGTATATGGCAGCCAGTATGGGTTTCTTTGCAAAATCTTTTTTTTTTAATTATTTTTTTTTTGCATGATTCATGCATATGCCCCCTCCCGACTTAATAAGCACAAAATAGTTATGCAATGTACATTGATATTATGCCAAAAAAATTACACAGGAACTTGAGAACACATGTTTTGGTAACTTTGTTATAATTGAATGATATTCTATCGTTTAACCTTTTACTCAACTTATTTTGTTTGAATTACAAATCAATAGTACAAAAAAAAATGTATTTGTTTGTATTATAAATTAATGTCAATGTGAAAAAGAGCTATGTTCTACTTTTCTGTTTCTATTTTAAAAAGACATGATGATAATGTCTCACCTGGATTGCTTGATTTTACTATGGAAGACAATGCTGATAAACTGTACTGTTTATTGGAGGAAGGAGACGTGATTGATACAAAGGTAAAAACAAAAACAAACAAAGACCGACTGTATAAGACACTCAAGGATAGGCAAGGTCGTTAATCACACCCTGAAGTGTTTAATGACACTTCTTGCTAAAAGTGGTTAGAATTAGAGTGTCACATTTTTGTTGCAAGAAACAGTATTTAGACTCGATGTTTCACATTTTTTTCAATAACAAATTTGATGATCTCCTGATACTTGGAGTCTTTTTGGCACATCATAGCTAGTCTGAATCATAACTTTTTACATTTTTAAAATACAGAATTCCTAATTCGATGACATTATTATTGGTAATTGGAATATTTATGTGATGAATTTCCCATAAATAACAGGAGGAAAGAAGTATACTAAAGTCATAGCCATAAGACAAAATAAAAAAAAAAACAATAAAGTAAGAAATATATATATACTGTGATAGTACTTTAATTAGTGGGTATCAATTTCGTGGTTTTGGCAACCTTTACATGTTCGTGGGTTTTCAAATTCATGAATTTTAGTTTTGTAAAACGAAAATAAAAAATGAAGCCGTCAGAAACGAAGATTACAAATTGTCTGAATTGAAGGAAATTGCAAAGTCAAGGTTGTAGTTCATAGAGTGTTTTCCCTGTGACTACTGTTATACAAGTGTAAATACGTTTATTCTCAAATTTGGTGATATTCAATGTATTCTCTAGATCAGGTTAGTAGTCAAACCTACATGTTTGATTTGGACAACAGTTATTTTATTTTGTTTGACACTTAAATTGTGGAATAAGTCATCCACGAAAACCACGAAAATTGGTTCCCGATGAATAAAAGTACTTTCACAGTATTTAAAAAAGTGCTAATAAAATTTGTAAGAATAACTACAAGAAGACAACTTATAGAGATGTTTTTCCTTTTTAAGGCAAAAGAAATTTGAATGAATGTGACAGAATATTTTGTTAGATATAAAACAGGTCCGTATTAGATGGAACACAGATAATTCATTTACTATGAAATTTGATACAAATTGTTGCCTCGATAACATCCAAAATGACACAATTGCAACTATATTTCGGGGAAAAAAGTATTCCTCCTAAATATGTTAAGTATATACATATATACTTTTATTGATTTTACCATTTCAGAGTGCATTTGGAAGTCAGCCATTATGGAAAATGAATATTATGATGTGTGCCCCAGCCTTAGAAAGAAAGGGCATTAAGTGTCACTGTTGAACATCTTTGTAGGCAATATGTGTAAGTCAAAATTGTTTTATTTAAAGATATAAAAAAGAAGATGTGGTATGATTGCCAATAAGATAATTCTCTACAAGAGACCACCTTCAACAATGAGTAAAGCCTATACCAAATAGTCTATAAAAGGCTCCAGAAAGTACGTTAATATATCTGTCTAAGTCAGGAACCATGTCAATGATTATGTTTTTTATAACGAAAAAGATAGCAGAAGAAAGTTATAATTCCTACATTTGTCGACATATTATTATTAGGACTGTTCTTAATGGTGATAGTGACTTATTTTACTTGCCTTATTTCATATGGGTCAGATAAAAGTCAATTATTTGGAAATGCTAATGTTGTGGTAAATTTTATTTACAGCCAGGGTTTGATCATAACCTTAGATATCACCATGGCAACACTCCAATAATGGTAGCATGCAAAGTTGGTAATGTTGATGTAGTTCTGTCCCTGTTACAGTCTGGATGCGTCATGTTACGAAGTTTCCGTCAGTCACATGTCTAATGTCCTTGACCTCATTTTCATGGTTCAGTGACTATTTGAAAAAAAAGTTTAGATTTTTTGTAATGTTAAATTCTCTCTTATAAGTAATAGGATAACTATATTTGGTATGTGCTTACCTTGCAAGGTCCTCATGTCCGTCAAGGAGTTTTCACTTGACCTTGACCTCATATCATGGATCATAACAAGGTTGAAGTTTGGTGGTCAAGTCCATATCTGAGATAGTTTAAGCAATAGGTCTTGTATATTCGGTGTATGGAAGGACTGTAAGGTGTACATGTCCAACTGGTAGGTGTCATCTGACCTTGACCTCATTTTCATGGTTCAGTGGTTATAGTTAAGTTTTTGTGTTTTGGTCTGTTTTTCGTATACTCTATGCAATAGGTCTACTATATTTGGTGTAAGGAATGATTGTAAGTTGTACATGTCTGGCTGGTAGATGTCATCTGACCTTGACCTCATTTTCATGGTTCAGTGGCCAAAGTTAAGTTTATGAGTTTTTTTTTTCTATTACTTATTGCAAAAGGTTAACTATATTTGGTGTATGGAAATATTTTATGATCCATATGTCAGTAGATCAGGTTTTATTTGACCTTGACCTCATTTTCCTGGTTCATTGCTCAGTGTTAACTTTTAATACGACTGCAAAAAATGAAAATTTTGTTGTCATATATTGGTATGACGTTGGCGGCGTCGTCGTCGTCTGAAGACATTTGGTTTTTAGTATAAGTGAATAGAAATCTATGAAATTTAAACACAGGGTTTATGACCCTAAAAAGGAAGGTTGGGATTGATTTTGGGAGTTTTGGTCCCAACAGTTCCTAAACTGTGGCCAAAAATGTCCAAAATTAAACTTTGTTTGATTTCATCAAAAAATTAATTATTTGGGTTCTTTGATATGCCAAATCTAACCGTGTATTTAGATTCTCAATTTTGGTTCTGTTTTCAAATTGGTCTACATTAAGGTCCAAAGGGTCCAAAATTAAACTTTGTTTGATTTTAACAAAAATTGAATTATTGGGGTTCTTTGATATGCTGAATCTAAATATGCACTTAGATGTTTGATTATGGACCCTGTTTTCAAGTTGGTCCAAATCGGGGTCCAAAATTAAACTTTGTTTGATTTCAACAAAAATTGAATATATGGGGTTCTTCAATATGCTGAATCTAATTATGTATTTAGATTTTTAATATTTGGGCCCGGTTATCAAATTGGTCCACATTGAGGTCTAAAGGTTCTAAAATTGAACATTATTTGATTTCATCAAAATTGAATTCTTGGGGTTCTATGATATGCTGAATCTAACCATGTATTTAGACTTTGGATATTGGACCATAATAGGTAAATGTCCAATTTAAAATTTTAAAGTTTTTAATTTTTAGTTCTTAGACCACATTCATTCTGTGTCAGAAACCTATGTTGTGTCAACTATTTAATCACAATCCAAATTCAGAGCTGTATCAAGCTTAAATGTTGTGTCCATACTTGCCCCAGCTTTTTAGGGTTCGACCTCTGCGGTCGTATAAAGCTGCGCCCTGTGGAGCATCTGATTGTTTTTTTATCTGTTTTTCTTAAACTATAAGCAATAGGTCAACTACATTTGTTGTATGGAAGAATTGTCAGCTGTACATGCCTGCCTAGCATGGTTCATCTAACCTTGACCTCATTTTCATGGTTCATTGGTAAATGTTAAGTTTTTTTGGTTAACTTTATATGACAATAGTCATAAAGCTTTATATTTAGGACTATCAAAATACTATCAATGATTAGTAAAGAAGGCGAGACATTTCAGTGTGTGCACTCTTGTTTTCAAGAAATTATGCAACTTGAAATCACTTTACACTAACGATAACTTGTCTTTAACTGCGAGAGTGAAAATAGTGGAAAACCAAATATATCAGAATTAACTGAAACTGGTTTATTTTTCCAGAGAAGACAACTCAGATAATGATTCTGGAGTTCTGGATACTGACTCTGTAAGAACTGATAGTCAGAAAGGTATGTAATAAAACTACAATAGTAACAAACCTTTTCATTCAATTTCATGTTTAAAAAGAAATACAAAATTTTTTCCAGAAAAAGTCAAGACCACTCAGGTGACAGCTTTTAACATAAAGCCTAGTATTTTTCTATCAATGACTGGTTAAGTTCATGTTAAACTTTGAAGGTAAACATGGCTTGTGTAAGAAAATGGTGGTTTGCTGAATTAATAAACACAATACAAAAGTAAGAATTAAAAAAAAATGGTTGAAATATATTTTATTGTTAACTGTACAACATAAAGTACTTTGTTTTATTTGTTGTAGGTGAACCTCATTATACTTATTATCCAGTTGTGAGAAAATCTCCAGTAATGAGGTAAGAAAGTTGTCTTCCACTGAGCTTGCCTATAGATTTATTTCTTTGCTGTCAGTTATAAGATTTGAGAATCTTCTTTCAATATTGACCATTCTTCTTCATATTATAAATATGCATTTGTGGAAATTGTTTTGGACAACCAACAATAAAGCTGGCAGCTATGATATAGCCAAGTGTTGATGAAAGTGGCATTAAACATAAATCATTTAATCAGTGTGTTTTTCTTAACCAAGGATACATTAGGCCAGGATTTTTTAATTTGTTGGTTTACGGATTCGCCGACCCAATTTTGCTGATTTCCAGAATAAAAATAAAATTGACTTTTCATGCTTTTTTATTCCCGCCGACCCTAACAAATGCATTATCCCTGAAAAAAAGGATTTGTTTTTTCCAGTGGACGAGTCTATTACGTTTTTGACACGTTGAAACTTATTTTCGTACAACGTTTTACATTTCTTTTCTTTATCAGTTATCGTGCTTGAAGATCATTATTCACCAAGTTTTCTGGAATTTATTAAGAGCTATGAGAATCTGTTTTTCTTGTTTGTGAAATGACGATTTAATTTTGTCTTTGCTCGTGCACACCCCCCTTTTTTACAGGAAATTATTCGACAATGTCCTGCGATGTTTATGACAGCTGAGCAATAATATTTCATCAAACTTAAATTTAAGAAATGATGACAAAATAGCATTACAAACATATTGTTAGAAAGGTGAAATATATATTTATTTTGCATATTTTTCTGTCTTGAAAGATATTTTTTTTTCTTTTTTTTTTCCGACCAACTGACCATCCTTTTTCATGGGGAAAATCCGTAAACCAACAAACTAAAAAACCTGGCCGTAATTTTCTTACACAAAAAATACGGATAGAAAGTGACATTAAGAAATACCTAAAAAAGAAAGAAGAAAATACTTATGTATATGTTACAGGCATTTTCTAAATTTAGGCATTTTGTAAAATGCCTGAAAAATTTAGGCAATCTATAAAATGCCTGCAAGATTCAGTCATTTTACATAGTGACTAATTTTTCTAGGCATTTTACAAAATACCTTGAAAAGTTACAAGGCATTTTACAAAATGCCTGAAATTATTTCAAAGAAAGAAATATCAAAAATAAAAACACAGAAAGCTTTGAACACCAGAACGGTTTTATTTATGATAATTATTACTGAATGAAAAAAGAAGAGTTTAAAAACTGAAAAACAAATTTTACTGAATTATTTAAAAAAAACTCGACAATTATTTATCATTTCTCAAAATGTTATGAGATATTAAATATTGTTATATGTTAGTAAAATGCAATACTGTTTTCACGTTAAGAATTCTTCATTTTTTTTATTTTTATTTATTGCTGTTCTGCAGGTGGAATTTTCTGTCCATATCCAAAATACCTTCATTTCAATTGCAAGCGTCTGTCCTTTATTCGGGTTAATCCCCTAAAGAACTAACCCATATGGACTATAACCAATTTGTTCTAGTCTAAAAAATGTATGACATATTTGCGACTGAAACAACAAACAATCAGTCAATTTTTTTTTATTTCTCTGATATATTCCTGTTTTATTTTAATTTACTTTTTTTAACCCAGAATTTCTAAAATTTCTATTGTAAATTTTGTTATATTGACAGAACAATGTGTCCTTCTGCCATTTTGACAATATAATCACAAATTCACTACTGGTATCTGAAATACAGAATTAGTATGTACTTTATGTAGTTTCACAAAAAAGTACACATCATCTGATATACCACCCTTTCCAGCTGGTTTTTGAAAAATAAATTAATTCTAATGAACCATAAGTTATTTTCTTTGCAATATATTGTGATTTTGTCCACTTTTTTCAATGATAACCTTCTTCTACAAATTGCCTGAAACTGAACAGGCAATTTGTAGAATTTTGCTTCAAAATTTCAGTCATTTTACAAAATGACTAGGTATTTTTAGTCATTTTGTATAATGCTTGTCAAGGTTAGGCATTTTACAAATTGCCTGAGTATTCAGTCATTTTACAAAATGCCTAAATTTAGAAAATGCCTGTAACATATATAATGAGAAGTATGACAGATGCATGTTTTGAATAAAATTATGTTACATAAAATAAAGATGACCATGCCAAAACATAGTCATTACTCACATTCTTTTTGCAATCAAAATCTTATGCATGGTACTGGCATGATATATAGATCTTTCAAGGTTTATCACAACTTTTGAGATACACTGAATGTAGTACATTTATCATAACATCCTATCCATGAACATTCCCAGAAATTTATTAATGAAATATCAGCTTAGATATTCAAGTTACTAAATGATGTTACACTTGTCAAGAAAATCACTTAACTTTTGCAAGGTGCAGGAATCTAATATATGTTCTTATAATTATATCAATGATATCATTGTTAAAGTCATCTGTAAAAATTGGAATTGTTTTCCTTTGTTTAGGTTTATCTTCTAACAGATGCTTTAGTTAAAATAATTGTTTTGACATTGCACTGTTGTCTATTTTACTTCAGTATAGGTTGGTCTTCTTTTGCACTGCTCATTTTCAAGGGTTGCTGCACTTTTTCTAATCTTTTCTAACTTACATGTTGTAGATCTGAGATGACAGAAAACAGAAAAGTTGAGTCTTTACTGCAGGATATTAGTCGCCCATCAGGATTATCCATATATCATGGTATGGTACACCAAGTTTTAAAATACAAATGCCATTTATATACCTTTTTGATACACAAAATATAGTGCATTGCTCATAACATTCTATACATCCTATCCATGAACATTTCCAGAAATTTATCGATGTAATATATGCTCAGATATTCAAGGCACAAAATAATGTTAGATTTGTCAAGAAATTACATATCTTTTGCAAGGTGCAGATATCTAATATCTGCTCCAAAATTATAAATGATGTCATTGCTAAAGTCATCTCAATTTAACAATTGGAGTTATCTTCCTATGTCTAGAATAGCTGTTAAATCAACTAAAATTAATGCAATATTTAATTTTACTTTCAACTAACAAAAATGAAGTAATCTTTTCCGTTCAGTGCTTACACACACTTTGATTCCTTAATTTTTAAATCACAGTAATCAAACTCTCATTTTTGTTCTTCAAACATTGCAATAATAAATGCACACAATAATTTCTGAATTTACAGTATATTATTTTTGTTTGAAACAGATGGATTCATTAATCATATTTGTGCTGTTAATTCCATGGATGGTTCAACTTCACTGCATACTTGTCTACTCAAGGGAGACAACTTCAGAATAATGGAGTTGTTACTAAAAATAGATCCCAATGATATGACTGTCAACATTCAACATATCTCAGGGTTAACCCCTTTACATTTAGCCTGCCAGCTAGAAAGGAGGAAATGTACAGAAATTCTTGTTGTGAGTATACTGCTTGTATTTGATAAGTTGACAACATGATACAGTGAAACCTGTATAAACTAGATCTAGCATAAACTGAAAACCTGACAAAATCATGTTCTTAAGTCCAGCCAAATCAAATGTTATACATTGTGAACCTTATTAAACCAAAAATCTGTGAAGTCCCAAAAAGGTTTGGTTTAAACAGGTTTCACTTTATTTGATTTCAACAAAGTGTAAATTAACCTTTCCCTACCCTTTGTATGAATTCAAGATATATGAGTGTTGCTACTAAAGATAGTTTATATTTATCAATTGATTAATTTTAATGCACGGAAAATCATTTTTCTTCATGAATACTGGCAGTTGCAAGTTTGATTCTCAGCTAGGGCAAAGAAAGACTTTAAGATTGATGTTTGTTGCTTTTATACCAGAAAGTTGGTGTGGAACTGTGTGAGTGGGCAAGTTGAAAATTTTAAGCTGTCTTCCTGTCTAGTACAAAGCAGGATTTTCTAATATAATATGCACATGATAGATAATTCTGACCTAAAAATTAGATTGAAAGAAATAAGAAACCTTACTTTTTATGAGTTATTTTGATCATGCATATATTATTTTTTAATATAGAATTGTCCAGAGACTGATTTGAATATTCCAGCGTTGGATGGAAAACTGGCTGAAGAGATGACCAATAACAAACACATTATCAAAATAGTTCAGAGGGGTAGACGGGGACATCCTGTACGGTAAGATAGTATACTATTAATCAATGAAGTTAATGTCATACCTGGGAGGAAAATCAAACAAGACACAAAAATCCTACATTCTGTCTGTGCCATTAATGAACTAAAAGTTCAATCCATAACTTTGTCAAGCATTCAATGAACTTATGAAACTTGAACAGAAACTTCGTCTTGATCAAAAGACAGTATCTAGAAAACAATATTTTAATATTTTATATAACTTGTTCGTTTTAATTGATAAATGGACCTAGCTAGACTAGTTATTATTTTGATCCAGTCTAGGGTTAAATTTTTAACACATACATTTCTTGCTTTGAAATGAAACAATTCAGAGGTAGTTTATAGATAGATAGATAGATAGAGCGATAGATATTTTTATTTTAAAGTACAACTTGATTCATATATATGAAATACAATATATTGCAGTTTTAAATAAAAGCATTCAATTAACATTTATAATAATACCAACCAGGCTTAAGAGGCTTATGATGCACTGTCATTCATGTACGAAAAATTATATGAATAAATTTCAAATCCATTAATCAATTTTATATCTGAGGCTTAATTCTTGTAGATACAATGAAGTTTCAATATATCATATTTAACTATATATATATTTTTATCCAAATGTTAGTTCAGTGCCACTGATGTTCAAAGATTTTGTTAGTTTTCCTGGTTTTGAATGACATGAAAGATTGAATAGTTGGACTAGTGCTTAGCATTATCAAACTGTACTGATTTCTTTATGTGTTCAGGTTTCTATGTTGTGTTGTGTTTTGTAGACTGTCGTTTTGTCCTTTTGTTGTTTCTCATATTTTGCCATGGCGTAATCAGTTTATCTTCAATGTATGAGTTTGAATATCATTTTGGTATTATGTGCTTCTTTTACATGACATTGCAGGCAATTTCTTTTTTGTACCCCATTTATGGTTATTATGTTGCTTGGGCTGGGAGTCCGATTTTCCCTTTTATCTGTCTGTCTGTTCGCCTGTCTGATTAAAGTTTTTTGTTTTTGATGAAGTTGATGTCCAATCAAATTGAAATTAGTGCACATGTTCCTAATGATCTGATCATTCTAATTGTAACGGACAAATTACAGTTTTTTCTGCAATAGCACTGTCCACTGAACATAGAAAAATAATAGTGGGAGTGGGGCATTAATGTACTATCGACACATTTTTGTTTGCAGACCTAAAATGTCTTATGTATTTTTATGTTTGCAGATCTAAGCCATCCTCAAAGTCTCGTTCATCTTCAGTCACAAATGATTCAATATATACACAGCCATTCCAGTCAGAAGCCCAATCTACCATCAATTTGGAGAAAGTACATTCCCGATTTGAAGCTATGAAACTAAATTTACATAAACATTTGAACCAGGAACAAACTTCATAATTATCTGAACTGGAGTGCATTTAATACCTTATTTTCCACATAACATTTGTAAGATTGGTTGATATTAGTACTTGGACAATTCATGCAAGTATTTATTTATGAAAATAATTTATGTTAATTCTGAATTTTTTGTTGTTATGATGGCAAATTTTATCTGTTAAAGCACATATACATATCATAAATAAATGCATACAATACTATATTGATTAAGACTTTATAAATATAATTAGGAATTTATTTAATGAATTTCTTGTCATGTAGCATTATCCATTTTGATAAGACCACTATTGAAAATTTTAAAGGTAAATTAGTTTCTGGCAATGTAAAAAGCATAACATATCCTTTTATTAAGGATCTTAAAACAAAATCTGGGTGTGAAATCACTGAATTTAACAAATAATTGTTTTATGACAGCTGCCATTGATAGGTTAAAAACTGCTTTATGATCACAATTACCCCTTTTACCCTTGTAACAATGCTAGAACAAACCAGATCAGATGTAAGAGAATGTTAACATAATGCAAATGGCTATTGTAAAATAATGCTTGTTAATTTTATCTGTCTTTCCTCTTGTAACTTTTCATATTTTCTATATCTCCCATAGAGCTGAATAATTTAGCACCTGACTTGGCAAAAATAGTAATCTTAATGTGCTTTTTAGAAACATTTTGTAACAAATTATCTTGTTGGAGAAATCTTTTGTCACATACATAGTTATCTAAAATACAAATTTTGTTAATTTTTGTGTTTTGCAATGAATGTAAAAAGATTACCAAGCTGTAAAAACTAAATTCTAAAATATAATTACTGATGTCCGACATTTTAATGTCTTCCCGACGTTGTTTGGTTTTGTACATTTTTTTGATTTTCAAATTCAATGGGCCAAAAAGGTTGCCCTATTTTATATTTTAACTTTGACTCTTCCTTATTCAATTGTGTTTTAAAAAATATGGATCAGCGGAGATGATCATTGATTCGACTAGATTCTTTTTGATATAATAGTATACTTTTCATGGAACATCAGGTGCTCTCCGCAGTGGACCTCGGTTGATTATTTTGGGGACGCATATTCTGGGGAGGCATGTACACTGTCTTCTGTTCTCAAACATGGATACACTTAAAATGGATCCCTTTTTTTTCATAAATAATTGATGTGATACATAACAGTAATTATATTACATAATTTTTGTCGAGCCTGCAACTTTTGTTGCAGAAAGCTCGACATAGGGATATGTGATCCGGCGGCGGCGGCGGTGTTAGCTCATTTCTTAAAAGCTTTATATTTTAGAAGGTGGAAGACCTGGATGCTTCATACTTTGTATATAGATGCCTCATGTTACGACGTTTCCGTCAGTCACATGTCCAATGTCCTTGACCTCATTTTCATGGTTCAGTGACCACTTGAAAAAAAAGTTTAGATGTTTTGTAATGTTGAATTCTCTCTTATTATAAGTAATAGGATAACTACATTTAATAGGTGCTTACCTTGCAAGGTCCTCATGCCCGTCAGACAGTTTTCACTTGACCTCGACCTCATTTCATGGCTCAGTGAACAAGGTTAAGTTTTGGTGGTCAAGTCCATATCTCAGATACTATAAGCAATAGGGCTAGTATATTCGGTGTATGGAAGGACTGTAAGGTGTACATGTCCAACTGGCAGGTGTCATCTGACCTTGACCTCATTTTCATGGTTCAGTGGTTATAGTTAAGTTTTTGTGTTTTGGTCTGTTTTTCTCATACTTTATGCAAAAGATCTACTATATTTGTTGTATGGAATGATTGTAAGGTGTGCATGTCTAGCGGGCAGATGTCATCTGACCTTGACCTCATTTTCATGGTTGAGTGGTCAAAGTTAAGTTTTTGAGTTTTGGTCTTTTTATCAATACTATATGCCATAGGTCAACTATATTTGGTGTATGGAAATATTTTATGATCTATATGTCAATCGCACAGGTTTTATTTGACCTCAACCTCATTTTCACGGTTCATTGCTCAGAGTTAAGTTTTTGTGTTTTGGTCTATTTTTCTTAAACTATAAGTAATAGGTCACCTATAATTGTTGTATGAAGCATTGTTAGCTGTACATGTCTGCCTGGCATGGTTCAACTGACCTTGACCTCATTTTCATGGTTCATTGGTCTTTGTTTAGTTATCTTGGTTAATGTTAAGTTTATGTGACAGTTTTTAATAAAGCTTTATACTTAGGACTATCAACATAATATCAATGATTAGTAAAGAAGGCGAGACATTTCAGCGTGTGCACTCTTGTATTAATGAACCCATTGTGAAAATCTTTCGTTCATTACTCTCTAGACAGACACTTTAGAATTAATATGGCGACAATGAAACATGGAGCAGCAATATGGCTGTTATGGGGACTTTTGTTTTTGGAAAACAGATACATATTAAATTTATTAGTGTTTATCATTCAATATTAAAGCTAGTATATGAAGTTGAGGCACATTTATATAAAGATTATCAGGGTTTTCTACAGATTGATTTTGTAAAATATCAGCTATGAGCCACAAGTCCATATCTCGGATAGGTTTACTATATTTGGTGTATGAAAGGATTGTAAGGTTTACATATCCAACTGGCAGTTAACTGACTTTGACCTCATTTTCATGAATCAGTGGTTAAATTTATGTTTTTTTTTTGTTTTTTTTTCACATACTATATGCATTTGATCAACTGTTTGGTGTATTTAAAACTTTTACGATGTGTGTGTCAGTCTGGCAGTTTTATTTTACCTAGGGCCCATTTTACAATTTATTGCTCAATGTTAAGTTTTTATGTTTTGGTCAGTCTGTTTTTCCTGAACTATAAGCAGTAGGTCAACTACATTTGGTGTATAAAATGATTGTGCTTATATCCTCATGGGTCCTTGTCAATATAAAGTTTTCAGGGTTTGGTCTGTTTGTTGTAAATAAGTAAACTTTTCGATTTGGAATGATTGTAAATACATGTTTTTGTGACTTAGTTTTTGTGACTTTGACCTCATTTCCTTGTAATATGTTGAGGACAATGCAGTAAAACGTTATATTTCTGACTATCAACATAGAATCAATGATCGGTTAAAGGAGCGTGACAGCGTTTACACACTTGTACTATACTACATAAATAGTTATAGTATTGTGATATCAATTTTAATGCAAATGTCTAATTATTTGTTTTTTTGAAAGAATCAAATCTCCTATAAACGTAAAATCACAAAAATACTGAACTCCTTAAATGTCAAGATGTACACATAAAAGTACCAAGATGTGTGATTTCCAATTAGGCAACTATTCATTAGAGACCAATTGACAAAAAACGTTAGGTCATCGTACTGCCATCAACTAAGGGAGCTACCATTTGATTTTTATGGGGGGGCTAGGATGAAATTTGAAAAAAATAAGCAGGACAGGAGTTTTGAGTAAAAAAAAAAGGCAGGATGAGAAACTTGTTAAAAAAAAAAAGCAGGATGACAATTTGTGTAAAAAAAGTCAGGATAAACTAGTAAAAAAAAGGCAGGACCGAATAGAGTAAAAAATAAAAAGGCAGGACAGAGATTACAACTAAAAAAAAAAGCAGGACAAAATTTTTCATCCTAGCCCCCCCATAAAAATCAAATGGTAGCTCCCTAAAAGCAAAATACATGCAACACAGTAAACTAGAAACGGTCCGCAAAAATTAAAAATATAACACGATTGAAATAAAAATAATTGGTATGATTTTTGTACAAAAGAGGGGCGAAAGATACAAAAGAAACAGTCAAACTCATACACCGAAATTAAACTGACAACGCCATTGATAAAAATGAAAAAAGACACACAGACGAAGAAAAGTACACAAAACACAACATAGAAATCTAAAGACTAAGCAACACGAACCCCACCAAAAACTGGAAGTGATTTCAGGTGCTCCGGAAGGGTAAGAATATCCTGCTCCACATGTAGCACCCGTCGTGTTGTTCATGTTATTACGAATCAGGTAAATAGTATAATTCGGTAGATCACTTTCGTAAAAAGGGAAGGGGATTGTAGTTATATTGTAGACATAACGAACACATTCGATATCATCTGTGACACGGCTATTCAATAACGGTCAAACCACTCATGATAGCGTCCGTAAAAGTAACCAAGGGATGATCTCAACTTCACCATTTGGAAATCTTGGTTTGATAGGAAATACAAGCCCGGGAATATCGTATCAATTGGGAGATGTTCAGACGCTGCTGGAATGTTGCTACATAAAAATGGAAAGTTCACAATTGGGAAGCTGATATCATCTCTTTTGTCAGAAAGTTTTGTTTTCAACCGAGCCTCATTGTCAATTTCTGGATGTAAGTCAAGATATGACGCAGACTTAACTGTATCTGTTGTATCTTGTACCTCTATTTCGATGGGATAGATTTGTTCAACATAGTCACTAATTTAGTGAGAGAACATCATCTATATAGCGGAACGTAAAGTTAAAGGATATTGCTAACTTCTTATCTTTCTTCCTCAGAAAAAGCTGTATGAAGTCAGCCTTATAATAATAAAGAAACAAGTCGACAAGAAGAGGGCACAATTGGTTCCTCCAAGCGTTACAAATATGCTGTCAATCAAGAAATCAAGCATCTTGATAATGTCAGTTTCAGAGCCTTTTCAGTTAGGAAGTGGTATATACGTCTTCTTTCTCGCATTAGGCCGATTGATTAGTATAATCTTTGACTGAATCCATCAGTATTTTGAAGTTGTATTTCCAATTGATAGATTTATACTCATTGGTTGACATCGGCTGTTGTCTGCTCTATGGTCGGGTTGTTGTCGTTTTGACACATTCCCCATTTCCTTTCGCAATTTTATTACGATATTTCGAAACTTTGGATAACACATTTCGCAGCTAAGTATTATTGAAAATATAAAAAAGAAGATGTAGTACGATTGCTAATGAGACAACTAACAACAAGAGACCAAAATGACACAGAGGTTAACAACTATAAGTCACCGTTCGGTCAGGTCACCGGTAATAACGTGGCCAGCCGTATTATATATGTTATATATGAATTGGGAACCAACACACGTGCAATAAGGAGGTTTAGACTTGAAGTCGTCAGTATTGAGATCCTGCAAAACATGTTGGTAATTTTAGTTGCAATTTGTTTGGTATAGGTAGAAGAAATAATTGTACAAACTGTACAAACTGATCTTTTAAATAAGGAGGTATTTTCGACTGAACTTATTTATGATTAAGGATATAGCCCAAGTTGACGCCGTCAATACCTTTGTTGGCAAATGAAAGTTTGAAAAAAGATTTTTCTCTTTTTCATCTTTTCCAATGCGAAGTGGTTTCAAACGTCTGTGACTTGCAATATCCGAAATGATAGCTGTAAGTTTGTATTGATTCGAATCAGTGTTTGTAACAGTGGTTTCCAAACATAAATTGAACAGATAATGACGTTTTGAAAGGGGTAATGAATAAAGTTTTGTGCGAATGTGATGAATCGGCTTTTGTACTAATGACAGCAAGTAATTAATAGAGATACCATGTAGAGTAGGTCTCTGGTGGTGTTTAATTAATATGACCATGACTGCTTCTACTAGTATTTTATAGATATAGTTTTGTTTGTGGCTAACAGTCATAGACAGTCTATGATTACATATTATGACATAATGTATGTGTAAACCTTCGTGGATTGAAATGAACTTAGGAAAGAAGCTAACCTTCATGCTCTAGAAATACTATCTTTAGAAAAAAGTGTGATTTAAAAAACAATTATGTACCTAAATATGCTAAGTTTAAGATAAATGAACATACTTTTGCATTCGATATGACAATCGTACACTGATAGCAGCAATCCTTTTTGAAATTTTAATACGTATATAAAACGCTAGCTAGAGAGTCTTGTAAATGATGTCATTAAATATAATGCACGCTATAGAGAAAGTGACAGTCTCTAAAAAAAGTTAAGTATTCATACTAAACTTTTCTAATGAGTGTGCATGTTGCCTAGCAACCCATAACTTATATCCATATCGTAAATACTGGCCTATACATTAAAACGGTAGTCATAATTAACCCTATTCAGACTGGCCGACGACATCCTTTACTAAATTTTGTTTTGTAATGTGTCCTAGATATGCATGATTATAGTAATCAAAGGTACCAGGCTTATAATTAAATACGCCAGACGCGCGTTTCGTCTACAAAAGACTGATCAGTGACGCTCAGATAAAAAAATTAGAAAGCCTAACAAATACAACGTTGAAGCACATTGACGGCTCAAACTTCCAAAAAGTTGTGCCAAATACGGCTAAGGTTATCTATGTCTGGGATAAGAAAATCCTAAGTCTTTCGAATGAACTAGGTGCCATTTGAAGTTAAGCACAACATTATTAATCAATAACTCGACCAATTAATCCTGTCTTCCTTTCTTTCTTTCTTTCCTTCCTTCATCTTTTTATTCAACTAATTAATGAACCCACACATCAATTCATCATTTTTGTTGTTCTTGCCGTATGGTTGCTGGTCCATTGTATTCTGGGATCTATATGTATCGCACTATCCGTTTTACATGACACGCGTATGTACAAATCATTTGCAGTATGATAACGAAGATTCCGAATTGTTAGAAGATCTATTACGGATGAAATAGGAACAAGTTTTAGAAAATATTTTTTATTCAGGATCACACAATAAAAAGACAAAAGAAATTTCAAATATACAATGTATTTCAATCCATGCAATGAAGAAAACCAAGACAATTGATTGATAACAGAGATAAAAAAAAATACACTGTTTTTTTACATCGTCCGGAATAAAAAAAAAACTACAAAGACGCATGGATACTTTGCACAGTGTTGTCAAATTAATGTTTGTTCTGACATCACAAATTAAAACGAAATATGTTTCTTAGGTTTATTCATTAATCACGCAGAATATATGTACATGTAACCTATTAAAAATAACATTTATATTTAACAGCAATTTTCATTCAGAGTAAAATTTTCTGTCTTCAACAGAATTGTCAATACAACATATTGTTTCATAAGAAAAGTTTTTGGTCAGAAGGTCATAAATGTATTCATCATATATTCACACTATGCTTTTCTCTTATAATTGTAAACTGTATCACGCACTCCAATAACTACTGAATTGGTTAAGTGATCGTAACAAATACGAGAGTCAAATGGTGACGTGTTGATATTTGTAATTACTACTTCACTTTTCTTGCCACTAGAATCTACCTTGAGAACATATCCCGAGTTATCATCTTTCTTTCTGCATAGCACAAGCACATTTCCTTCGTTATCCATGGTAACATCATTTAGATTTGTCATACTCGGATCGGTATAGGTGAATACAATGGTACCATCTCTAGCAATACAGATCAGCTGACTATTTTCACTTTCAATACAGTAGATATGTTGTGAATCAACATCGTAACACATATCACATGGCGTAAAACTAAGTGGTATATGTCTTTGTACACTTCCTGACATATCAAGTACGACAATACCAAATTCATCACCGATAAAGAATCTGTTTTCTATGTATATAAATGAGTCTACTTTATAATTTATTGCAATATTCTCAACGTATGGAACAACTCTTTTTTGAATGCCAACTATATTCACATTTTTGTTTTGCAGTGAGACCGCAACATTATTTTTGTCCACTAAATGCATCATCCTAGGATAGTCTTCTAAGTGTACAACATGTCTTTGTTTTCCACTGACTGATAATATCATTATATTTGGTGTGATATAAAAAGCTAAAATTAACTCGCGAGATGGTAAATATTTTATATCACTTATTATTTCGTTTTCCACACAGAATTTATGGTTCAAAATGAAACTATCACTGATAAGTTGCATTGAGTGGCTTTGATACTTGTTCTCGTTACAATGTCTTCTTGAACAGTCCTCACATAAAACAAGATTGCAATCATAGCACTTGTACACCGACATGCTTGCACAGTTACTGCACCTGCATAACAAAAATATATAAAAGACAGAATGAATACTGGTATTAAGGGCATACGATACAGTTACAGGGAGGTAATGACGTTGCTAACGTAAAATGTTATTTTCGCGACGTCAAACTATGACATATCGGGAAAAGATGCATTTTTCGACTGATTTTTATCATTTAAACTGATTTAATTTGAAAAGGAGTGCATGGACCCTTATTTTTTAAAACGGCAATTTGTTTCATTTTGCAAGGAGATTATGTGACCCAAATTTTATAAAACTGTAAATAGAGGATTTTTTTTAATCTTGATAAACATGCAGCAAAAATGACGTTTGTTCCTCTATTCATGAACATTTGATAAAAATGAGTTATTTTTGAAAAAAAATTGCATAATTTTTAATGACACTTATAAAATACAGAAATTACCGATTATTTAACAAAAAACCATTTGTGTTTATCTTTTATAACAAAAAAGTTATGTCTTTCTTTCGAAAAAGAAAATACGGACACAAATCTGAATTTTGAGCAAATATACAAAATTTCGACCTCATTTTACTCAAAAAGTAGCACATGAAGGTATATTTTTTATTACATATTTGATTTAATCAGGTAAAAAATAGCCTATATGCAAATTTTCATCAACTTGTAAATACAGGTTCAAAACTGTATCGTATGCCCTTAAGTCTATTTTTATCTTAAAATAAATAAATTTTCCAAATGAATGATTTGAACTTGATGTTAAAAAATTGTCTTAATCCGCACGGTTTATAATATAATTAAAAACAAGAAATGAAATGTTTGCAGCAGTTGTGCAAACAAAAAGTTTGCAGGAACCCTTTGAATAATGTTTGCAGGAACCCTTTGAATAATGTTTGCAGGAACCCTTTGAATAATGTTTGCAGCAAGTTTGCAGAAACAATTATGTTTGCAGTAAGATTGCGGGAAACACTAGAAGATAAGGGATGTTCGCAGCTAGTTTGCAGATATCTTTGGCAATTCTATATAAAATTGAGAATGGAAATGGGGAATATGTCAAAAAGACAACAACCCGACTAAAGAGCAGACGTCATATATGTTTGCAAGAGCATTGCAAGAACTACATACAATGACTGAGCATGCATATTGGTAACTTCCTGGAAGATAAAGATTTGAAATATGGAAATGTTAATGGTGTTTGAGTCATGTTATATATTAAATTTCAAGGAGACATTTTAGTTAGGAAATTAAACGTTTAGTTTTCAAAGACATTACTTGTAAGTACAAATTCTTCATAGAAGTGTAAACTTATGAAATTCGTCCCCTCTATAAATACCTGCATGAAGGTTAGAAAAACATTTTCAAACATGTAACCATGAAATACACAGTACTTTCTAATATGTTTAGAGATTGTAACTGATTAAATATTATGTTTTATGTATTATATAGATTTAGGAAGATGTGGTATGAGTGCCAATGAGACGACTCTTCATCCAAGTCACAATTTATAAAACTAAACCATTATAGGTCAAGGTACGGTATACTTAGTAGTAAATACAGATAAATTGTATGTGTAATACAATCATTGGCAAGCGGGCTGTATCAGCCACCCGTGATGATATCGATATCAGCACGGTTGCAAAGGCTTTATAACACATTTACTCTGTATGACGTCACGTCATCGATTGCAGTCACTGTTGCAAAGGCTTTATCGAACCCTAATCTGTATGACGCCATGTCAAACCTATAATCTGCATGACGTCATTTCAAACCTCCTTATCTGTATGACGTCATGTCACATAAAAAACATCTACGTGAGGTCTATGTATATAATAAAGTGTATATGATATGGCTTTTTCAATATCACACGCCGTATTAACCCTCAACCAATATAAACCCTCGAGCAGAGCTCTTGGGATTATATTGGTGTCTTGGGTTGATACGGATCCCGGATGTGATATTGAAAAAGCCATATGATATTCTCTATGTAATAAGTCGATTTGATTTTTGTGATAATATTGATTTAACTAGCTGTATATATGCAAAGAATTAATTTCAAATTTAATCCTTTTTTTGTATTTTAGATAGTCATGCATGCAATTCATTTGAGAACCTACTTGAACAACAAACAAACTTAAAATTAATTCTTGAAATGTTTTAACTTTGCAAATGATGAAGTATTTGAATTATTGTAAGTATGTACAAATGTATGTACGTATGCATCGTAAAGGAACAAGATAAAGTAAATAATTGCCATCTACGTTTTCCACCAGAGACTGTTTTCTTTCGAAATTATATAAATATAATCATAAATTTTCATCCATAGAATTAATTTTATTTATTTGTTAAAAATACTGATAACACATTGTGTTGAGCTTCGAAACATTTATTTAATGCGATGACTTGAATTAATTTCTGGCTGTGTTTTTTAAAATATTTTCGTGTTTTCAAACATATATACATACATGTAAAGCAAAACTTACTTTATGTAGCCTTTGTTTTCTACAAAAGAATGCATTATAACTTAAATAAATGAACATGTACATGTAGTTGTTTTAAATCAACAACAAACATTTACCATCAACATTTCACGTGAAAACAATTCCATATCAGATTACGGAGAGGGAGAAATATTCTTTCCAACAGTCTTACGCATTTCCTTTGAATTGTGTGCTCACAAGTGTTAAAAAAAGTGAAATATGTGTTCTATATTATGTGTTACTGTAACAAGTAAAAATCTATTTAAGCGGGTTCAAATACTTTCTGGTTTGTGTTTGCAGTTACTTTTGTCATATATGTAAAGTGTTTAAGCTTTTCTTAAACAGTCTTCCATTTATACAAAAAACAAAACACTTTTATATAAGCTAGAGGCTTGAACAGTTTCCGTATATGAAAAATTGTGAAGTAAAAACGACCGTATTTGTTCATATATTCTTTTTCTTGCGCAGTGTTATTGTTTCACAATATTGAACGTTAATTTGGATTTGTACAATATATATATTCTGTACCATATGAATATTTGGACTATACGCGTATAGTCATGGCCATATGTGTATATAGTCATATATAGAATGTGTATATTACGCGTATGGTCTGGTAAATTAACACGATGAATAAAGACAACAGTAGTATACCGGTGTTCAAAAGTAATAAATCGATTGAGAGATAACAAATTCGGGTTACAAACCAAAACCGAGGGAAACACATGAACTATAAGAGTAAAACAAAGGAACAACAGGAACACAAAAAATGCAACGAAAGCAAACACCAACACACATAGAAACGAACTATTTGATAATTGCCATATTCCTGACTTGGTACAGGACAATTTAAGAAAAAAATGGTGGGTTGAACCTGGTTTATTGGCATGTCAAACCTCCCGCTTTATGACAATTTAAACAAATTATCGCTAAAACACTACGTAACAGAAATACAGCACTAACACACACAAGAACATTTATAACAGAGAAACGCACAAACAAATAATATAATAGTCGGCACAGCATGCAAATCGCAGAACAACAACGAACATATTCCATCAACGACAAACACCATTGGATATAAAAAAAAACAGTGACGCGCTTACATAACTAGCATGCAATCTTGAATTTTATACAATTATTTTTATAATATTCGTTCAAACAAGTTTCATGACAATGATGGCATGGAAAGGTAATTTTATTATTATGTGGACTGCCAACGATAAGACATAACAGACTATCCAACCGAAACCATAACTGAACATCAAAAATTAATCCATGAATGTTGGATGTACAAAACATAGAGACACGCCGCAGAGCAATGCAGCGTTGAAGCGTTGAAATGTAATCTTTATTTACTGATATGGCAATCTTTGTAACATTGTTAACGAATGAAGTTGAAACGTATTTTTTAGTAATTATCAAAGTCCCGAAATGCGCTAAGCAACACAATGGTGAACATATGAAGTGTAAATACCATGTTTCCAAAAAAGGTACATAGAGAGGGAAATAAAAAATATTTTTTCACATGTAAAAATTAGGGGGAAAAAAATTGAAAATGATATATAAAGACAATTTTATATTTTCAATGCAAAAAGTAACTTACTGCGTTCTTCTTCAACCTCTTCTTCCTACGGAATAAACAAGTGTTGTTGTCATTTGGAAAATCAGAATTATTTTTTTTTCTTTTAAATTTCGTTAACTTGAAACATCAAACGGTAGTATATGGGAAAGGAAATACTGACGTTGAATGAACAAGGCGACATTCATCATATTGTTTGCCGAAAAGTTGAGTGAATCAAGGAAAGGCTGTCTCTATTGCATCAACAAATATGTTAAACGCAATATATCATTCAATTTGTATAATTGTAAAGACATTTCCCAGTTCGGGCATTACCATGTACGTCGGATCTGGCAATTATGAATTCTCATCAGAACACAGTTCAAATGAAACAGAATTCAGTATAGCAACCGAATAGAGTATTGTAATACATTTTGGACTCAACAACCCCGACTGCGTTTTTTTTCGTTCTTATATGGTCTTTCCACTTTTCCGTGGAAAGACCTATTGCTTCAGTTCTGATAACATTTTTATTCTTCCACCTTATTTTTTTTCCTTACGCTGTATTATTTTTTCACAAGTTGTCGCTTTGATATTTGTTATATGATTATACGCTTCTTGTATGAGTATCTCCCCAACACAGTTTTTCATGTGGCTACTACTCCTTTGCAACAGTAAAAGAAACCGACAAATGTGTTTTACCAAATTACTCGCTATATCTTCAGGATGTTGAGTTTAGTTTTGGCCGAACAATTCTAGAGACTCCATATGAGAGTTATTTCCCCTCGTGCATTTGATTTGAGTGATATGCATTTGTAACTGGTAATCCATAAATGATAGAGATCCAGAATATTTGGATTTGAGGTCTTTGGTCCAAAAACTTAATAAAATAAGGTCAATGTCAAAGGTCACGGTCATATTCTAAATTTTTATTTTGGCTTATTTTCAAAAACCGTATAAGATTATCTTTGCTTAACTACTTATGTATACATGATAACGCCATAAGTCTTTGTGCATTAGGTTGCAAGCCATACGATCTTGAAAAGGCCAACTATAGAAGTGACCTTGTGTAAACCGGAAGAAGCTATTTTATTGTACTTATCAAATGTAACATTATATAGAACCATATATTTTTAACATCGGTATCAAGTAAACTATCGAATTTTACCGGAAGTGACATTTTTTAAACTGGAAGTAACAAGTTATATTCCATATTTCAAACAAAAGTGTATAGAAACCATATGTTTTTATAATCAGCGTACATCAAGCTATCATTTGATTCTAAAAATTGCATTTTAAACCAAATACCGTATATCGTTTTTTTTTCGTGTCGGCTTTTTTTCTCGATTTGCATAAAGCAACCAACAATCAATCAATCGCGATTTGATGACAAAATGGGCAAGTTAAATTTTCACTGTGTATAATTTTCGCTGAATGGAAAAATTCACGCGAAAAAATAACTGTATAGTATTGTTAAAGTTGTAAACAACATAAACTAAATCACTTAACAGTTAATCTATATCAAATAAATATGAGTACTACAAACGAAAATACACTTTCAAGGAACGTAAAATGTTTACATTGGAGTATGATAAAAGTTTAAGGTTTTGATCATTACTGGTATACACATACCCGTGTAAATGTAATTTATTTTATTTTTACATTACATGCAAAATGTTCTGGTATTGACACCAATCAATAGAACGTCGCTAATTAACATTTTTAACATGTCACTGATTGCTTTATGTCAAAAGGTGTGACATGTATGGTTAGCCAATTAATTATTATGAAAACAGAGATTTTAATTAAGTTTGTGATCCGCCGAACAACACAAAAGACTCGATAATTAACAGTCTTTCAAACAACAATAAATTTTGGAATATGCAGGGAAATTTACGCGGGGTCAAATTTTTCGAGTTTCTTTAGGTGCCACGAACAAAGCGAAAAGTAACCACACGCAAAAAAAACCCCGATAAACGGTACTAAGATTAATGTTTTGGAGGAAAGACCTTCAATTGTTCTCTGAATAATTTGTTTTTAATTTAAAACATTTCTGTGCTCAGTTTATTGTTTTAAAGGAGTAGGTTCAGTATGACCCCTTTTTGGCCCCAAAATATGGCAGTTTTACAAAATTGTGAAAATTTAATCTTTTAGTTATTTACTGGAAAGTAGAAGGCTTCTGCTACATAAATATGGCCTGTTTTTGACAATACAATGCACATATATCGGGTACTAGCATCATTAAGTCATGCTAAATTACTGAAATCTTCACAATTTTAGCATTTTAGTTAAATTTTAGACGGTTTCCGTCTTAAATGAAAGTGGCCGCATTCGTGTTCATTCATAATACTGAAATGTAAGTTGTATTTGATGATATAACATAACATATATAAAGGTTGAGGATGAACACGGATGCGGCCACTTTCAATTTTGACAAAGACCATCTGAAAAGTGACGTTTTTTTTGCATATTTGATAGATTTTTCATATTTAAGCTTGAATCGGAGCGTTTTTAATGACTAAATCAGTTAAAATCTTTCATATAAACTAATTGAATCAATTGAAATAGACACTTAAGTGTTTAAAAAATGTCCAAAATCTTTCGTTTGATGAACCTGAAATTTGAGGGCCAAAATCGGCCCTTACCGGACCTACTCCTTTATCGTAAAAATTTCATCGGCCCTAAATTAAACTGTTGTAAAAGTTAAAGTAATCATTCGAAATTTAATTAAACTGTCCTAAAAAGTATACATTTTGTACATTCAACATTGTTCAAGTGAACTGGAAATCAGCATGATAATGTCTTTTGAATGTCAATATAAACCATTAAATACACACGAATCTGTCGTATTCACTTAGAAATGACATGGGTTCCTTAAAAGGTAAAACAAATGTAAAGATAACTACACAATTAAACACATTTATCGTTATCTGATGCATCCCACATATTTGAAAATATATATAAACAATAGAACACATAGATTTCCCTTCATAATTAAAATATGTTTTGTAATATACATTTCTACATTTCTTTTTAATCTTTTTTTGTTCAAATATATATTGGTATCCACACCTTTTAATAAATCAATTGTGGCTTTCAATTAAATAAAAAAAAAAATTATAAAAAAAACCCCAACCAATTGCAATCACCCAGTCTATCCTCACACGTTGACACTAAGATTATAAAGGTATTCTATGCAAGCAAGATTTGTTTTCACTGCATTCTATCAACGTTTTTGAACAATGATTTTATATATATGTGACTTCTTAATAGTAGCGTTTATATATATCTAAGTTATGCATATAAGTGAGAACACAAAGAGAATCGGTCAAGATTTAGGGCGGGGAACATAACCGATGGACAACGAGTGAATGAGCAATCAGGAGCAAATAGCTCATCTTGTAGCGGGCAGATTAAGTCTCCTTAAAAGATTTGTTCTCGTTACGATAGCGTACAATTGGACGAAACCAAATGCCCGTCTGCCGTAAAAGTTGTATGCCTTGCATCTTTGAAAAATTTGTTTCAGCACAGTTTTTAAGGAGCATTTGCAAGTAAATACGCATTTACATTTTTCCTAAATTATTTGTGAGAAAAAAAAATACGTTTCTTTGTTAAAATTTATTTAAATCTCATAATTTGCATATAAAACCTTAATATTTTAATAGTGATTTCTATTCAATTTTCGTGTGATGTAAAGCTTGACTACAAAACCTTATTTTCTATAACATTCGACATACTTATAAACTTTTCAATGGATTTTTAGTTTGTTACAAAAATTAATAAAGAAAGTTGATGAACCATGGTTATGTCAAAGAATAACTCGTCTTTTTATTTCTAAAACAAATTGCTTGAAGGTTTCAAGACTTAATAATACATAATAAAATTGAGAATGGAAATAAGTCCACGTTACAATGTGTAAACAGTAAACAATTTTAGGTTAAAGTAAGGCCTTCAATACGTAGCCTTTTCTCACACCGAACAGCAAGCTAAAAAGGGTCCCATCAATGTTCATGTCTAGCGAAAAAAAAAAAAAAAACAATTCGAAAAGGAAAATCAACTGTCTAATCTATTTAAAAAACAAGAAACGAGAAACACACATGAACCAAATCAACAAACGACAACCGTAGAACAACAGGCTTCGGACTTAGGACAGTAAGTTTTGAAGTACAATTATAAGAACTGACGTTTTCTGCCATCTTAATTACGAGTTAAAGTGTTCGTTTTATTTGTCTTTGTATATTTTAACCTTTACTGTTTAGTCTATTTTTCGTAGTATCCTTTTATGGTTGCTTATAAAAAAGAAGTTGTGGTATGATTGCCAATTAGACAACTCTCCACAAGAGACCAAAATGACACAGAAATTAACAACTATAGGTCACCGTACGGCCTTTAGTATTTATGTATCCCGTCATTGTGTTATTTGTTATGATCCTTTTTGTCCAATTTTTGACATTTTTGCCTATTATGTCTGTTTGTTTTGCTCACACTTTTTTGCCAATGTAATGGAATTTATACGACTGTCAGATACGTGAGAGATTTCGCTAGCTATAAAACCTGGTTCAATCCACCATTTTATACATACGTTCCATTCGTTTGATGTGTTTGAGCTTTTGATTTTGCCTTTTGATAAGGATTTTCTGTTTTGAATTTTCCTTGGAGTCAGGTGTTTTTTGCTATTTTACTTTTTACTAACTTCATGAACATACGGTCAATACCTCTGTTGTTGGACTGTTTATTCATGAGGGTATTATCAACTCAGCAGTGTAGTCAGTTACATGATTGACATCAAATGTTATTTTTTTTTTAATTCTTCGTTCATAAATTTAAAATTTACTATGCAAATAAATCTCCAAATCCCCCAAGAAAATTTAAGCATTCCGGATGAAGCTTCATACAGAAATCGAATGCACGAAATTAAAAATGGGGTAATTTTCATTGAATGAAATAAAAGACATTGAATGTTTTGTCAAACTTTTAGGCTGATTTCAAGTGCTATTTTTATTAATTATTTATCAGTCTTTTAATGCACGTATAATTCACGTTTTGGGATTCGAATTTTGTTTCACCTGTTGATATCTGCTAATCAATCTCCCATCGAAACAACTATATCAGTAATAGTTATCCCATGAGGACACAGCAAGTCCGAATGGGATTAGATAAAACAACATTTACGCTTCATAAAATCTAGTTTTGAATGCCACAAAATCATTATATAGATATAGGAAGATGTGGTGTGAGTGCCAATGAGACAACTCTCTATCCAAATAACAATTTAAAAAAGTAAACCATTATAGGTCAATGTACGGCCTTCAACACGGAGCCTTGGCTCACACCGAACAACAAGCTATAAAGGGCCCCAAAATTACTAGTGTAAAACCATTCAAACGGGAAAACCAACGGTCTAATCTATATAAAAAAAACGTGAAACGAGAAACATGTATAAATTAAATAAACAAACGACAACTACTGTACATCAGATTCCTGACTTAGGACAGGTGCAAACATAAAGTATAGTATACTTTATATATTACTATATAGTATATACCCATTATGAGCCCCGAACACAATGTTTAAATATCTTAAATTAAAAGTGAGTTTTTTGACATTTTGAAAGAGACTCGGTTTTATGTTTTCAACACAGTTTTATAACATTATGAGAAATGAGAAATTACAAACTTGAATAAAAATATATTATCAGAAAGACAAAAGAAATAAAAAAAAATAGAAATGCAAATCTTAACAGAAGAAATCTTTACGGAATTTGGAAAACAAGAAATAAGGTGTTAGAAAATTAAGGAGGAAAATATGAGGGTGTTTGACATTTTGTCTAAAATGTAATGGATAGAAAAAAAACTCGCAGTCAAGTTAATGCTGTTATACGGTAAATTGGCTATTTATTCATAAAAAAGTCATTAGTATTTGAAATTATTTTGAATTATTCTCAAGACACTTTCATACCCAGAGCTTAATGTGATCATCCCTTATATTATCCAAACTTTTAATTCCTGGTGTCTCAGAATGGTAACAGGCGACATTAAAAAATTGCGTGTGAACCTTCACCTTTACGAGCCCTGACCACTAAAATAAACTTCACTAAAGATGAAAATAAAGTTGTATTTGGTTGAAAAAGATGTTATCTTTCCTGCAACAGCTGTTTCTTTAATAATATATGCCCCTTTCTTAGAAGAAAACAAAAATAATCTAATCATGCCTACACCAAAAACTTCCATGTCAATTTTAAAAAGGTTGTTTTCATTTTAAAAACAAGAAACAGCAATTTCGGTATTTCTTTTCAAGTAAAAATTTGTTAATAAGTTTTAATGAGATCAATAGATGTTAACGGGGTGCACCAATTCAATCTTTATAAATGATGATACACAAGTCCTTTCGCGGCGGCATGTAAACAAAGAAATGTTTCAGATTCGAGTATTCCCCTTTACGGTGTCAAAGTGCCGGGAAAAAGTAAAAGATGTTTTTTGACCTGAAATGGACACATTTAAAAAAAGAAAGATGTAAAACAATGTTATTTTTATTATTTTTATACTTGAATGACTTAATCAATCTTAAAATAATTACGGTGAATATGAATGTTAGACACCATATATTTTGTAAGAACTTTCGTTACCTTGTGTTAATTTCTAACGCCACATATATGAGACGCCTGTGAATATAATTAACTTTTTACCTACTTACTTTTATACCTCATAGCGTTTTTACGACTTTAAGATGACGAACGGCAATAACATCTTTCTAAAAACAAAACGTTTCTTCTGATAATAAAAGTTCGTATGAAGCCCATTCTATCAAATTCTTCGTGTTTTATAATAGTCCAGTCGATTCGTGCATGTTTTTTTAAGAATAGGGGGGTTGATATATAGCATGAAACTTTGCACAATTGAAAATCTATAAATGGTAGTCAATATAAGCTATTGACCCAAATTGAAAAATCTAATATTGCGGTCATTTTCAAGTTGGCTGCCAATCATTTAAAATTTCGCCAACATGTATAAATTATAGCAAATAAAATTAAAATAAATTTCAAAGGCATATAAAATGTAAAGTTTAACTTACTTTTTTAGTCAGTCATGGCGGTATATCAGACTTTACACACTTTTTTTACAAGTCGGAAAAGTTAAAAATGGCCGTCAAAAAGGGAAAATGAACTGAAAGGGAGTAGGTCCAGTATGACCCCTTTTGGCCCCAAAATATAGCAATTTTACAAAATTGTTAAAATGTAAACTTTTAGCTAGTTAAATGAAAGTAAAATACTTCTGCAACATAAATATGGGCAGTTGTTGACAATACAATGCACATATATCGGGTATTAGCATCATTAAGTCATGCTAAATTACTGAAATCTTAACACTTTTAATATTTGAGTTAAATTTCAGACGGTTTCCGTTCTTGAATTGAAGTGGCCGCATTTGTGTTCATTCTTAATATTTAAATGGAAGTTGTATTTGATGATTATACATAACATATATAAAGGTTGAGAGTGAACACGGATGCGGACACTTTCATTTTTGACAAAAACCATCTGAAAAGTGACATATTATGGCATATTTGATAGATTTTTCATTTTCAAGCTTGAATTTGAGCGTCTAAAATGACTTAAGCATTTCAAATCTTTCACATGAACTAATTAAATCGACTGAAGTAGACAATTAAGTGTTAAAAAAAATGTCAAAAATCTTTCATCAGATGAACCTGAAATTTGAGGGCCAAAATCGGCCCTTACCGGACCTACTCCTTTCTTTCATCGTATTGCACTTTTTTATATGGTATTCTATGGATTGTGTTTTCATGATACATCGATTTTGCTTTCATGACAATTTTATCAAAGACCCATTAAGTAGAAAGATTCGAACGTCTTTAGGACACATTTAGGATTTGTTTGACTGTGTACCATCTGTCTCACAAATAATAATTCATATGTTCCACTTCTCCTAGTCCTAATTCTTTCTTTGCTTACAGTTTGCAAGAAACTACACACCCTTCTGGAACAACTGCGTTGACCCCTAGTTTTAATGAGAAAGGACTGTGATGCTTGTGTTATTTGTTCTTTATATGTCAATGTTTGTGTTGTCAGCCAATGAAAGTCGAATTTATCTATCGTACAGGCATATACAACCTTATTTCAATTGAAACTTTCATGTTTGGTCAGATGTTAGATACTAACAGTTTGCAAGAAACTACACACCCTTCTGAAACACCTGCGTTGACCCCTAGTTTTGATGAGACAGGACTCATATTTGTTATACTGTGAATTTAGTGTTATTTGTTCTTTATTTTTCAATGTCTTTGTTGTCAACTAATAAATGTAGTAATTATCTATATAGTACCTGGATGGAAAACCTTATGACAATTGAAACTTTCATATTAGGACAATTTTTACATATTTTACATATACCAACATGTTGTAAATTTGGCGATTCTAATATTGAGTAATCAAGCTCTTTAAACAAATTGGCAGCGTGCCCTTCTTGGGCAGCTATTCCGTTTAAGCTGCCTGCAATACAAACTATTTGTAGCATTCTCTAGTGGGGGAAAAAACCTACAAATTTAAAAACAGACAAACAAATTCCTTATCTGCAATGTTCTCAACATTTTTACATTTTTGTATCCCAAATGTCACATTCAACTTGAAACATAAAAACGCTAGATGAAATAACGCAAATTTGATTCTCAACATATCAAATATATATTTGCACCCTTTACATTGAATTTAATCCCTTGCCGTGACGTCGTCCTATTCAATTACCTTGGTTTCTTTTTCTAGAATCAACGCTCCCTAAATCTGTCGCTGATATGGATTTACCAAATTATATTGTAACAAAATCGTCGTTCCTCAAGTTAAGTCTTTATTATTTTGTTATTCTTCACATAGGCTTTGCCAGATGGAGATATGTAACACTTTGTACAAATTTATAAGTCAACTGTGATTAACGAGATCTTGAAAGGAACAGCCCCCCCCCCCCCCCTAATTTGCGAGTTCAAATGGTTTTATTTATACGGATAACTGACTTTTGTTGTTATGTAAATATTATGGAAAGTAGGAATAATGATGCTTTAAGTTAGGGATGTATTTACCTTGACGATTCATGTGCATGTATAAGAATTACAGCTTATACATGTTCAAGTTTTGACCGTTTACCATTCTTGTTTTGAATTTATATTCGGAACTCCCCTCGATTGTTCATATCAAATGAAGTACATAAACTTTTACCAATCGTTCCGAACATTATTTTGGTAATTACCAATTCCGGTTTTGGTAGTTTAGGTATTTCTCACCACTGGTAAATGGTAAACCATTTAGGTAATATTTTACCATAGTATAAATACTGAGGAGAGAAAGGAGAAGGCTCAGTACGACTTTACCCTGGGCAAGTGACACACGCTAATTCCAAGCGATTGAATAACCAGAAATAACCAGACTATTTCCGTATAATGTTGGCTTGTTAGTTCCATAACAAGTTGTATTTAGAGAATTACTTCTCGAGAGAAACGTTATCAGTTTTGACATTGAATTTCCGTTACCATTTGCCGATTACCAAACTATCTTGTTCGTAAACTTTCTAGGTATTTATGTATTATAGTTCCGCTATCCATTTTCTTTACGATATTCTAATAAAGTAAGGTATTTATTTGTTAAACTAGAATCCTGTTACTTAAGTTATTTATTATGTCTACGAATTGCTGATATTTATTGCACGTATAAAATACAAGTTGATTTTTATTCGACGAGTCTGTTATTCTTACAAAAACCTAAACGGAACCAAACTAAGATCTATCAGAATACCACAACGTACCACAAAACCTATACAGAACCAACTGTAGATCTACCCGAATACCACGATACCAGAGAACCACGTTACCAAAGAAGAGTCGCCAGTTATAACTTTAGTTCATATATTCCAGTCTTATAGCAACACACTAAGGGTTCCAATATTTATAGTTAACACCAAAGCTTGACCGCTCGGTTATCGTTACAATATTCAAGTGTTTCCTTTGTGTGTCTTATTTCTTAAAGTTTGAATTGGTTTATTTACTGATTTCTGTTCACTTATGTAACGAATTTTAAAGCTTACCTTTAACTTTTTAAATATCTAAATTAATTCACTGGGAATCGATCCCTCCTTAAAATCTGTTATGTGTGTCTGACATCAAAACATCGACGAAACCTCTCGGCAAAAAAAAATTATATGCATTTTGTTCATTTGGGCGCATATTTCTTTTTTTTGAAGAATCAACGTTTATCCATTGTATATATACTACGAAATGCATTCTCCCTTTACGTTGGTTCTTATCTTTCGTCAAATTATAAGAAAGCTCTACTACTTCGTTTATGTACGTACTCCACTGTGACAGAAAACAAGTACAAATTAAAGCATACCTTGAACCAGGATCTGTATATGTCTCTGCTTGAATGCATTTCTTCATGATCTGTACATCGGTATTCAACTTTTCTCATTGCCTCATCATAACCGATTCCCTCATTGTCTAAAAAGCTGCCACCTGGACATTTAAATCTTATTTCATAGATTACATTAATACGATATCTTTGCTTAATTGAATCAACAAGATCTATCAGTCGGTTTTTAACGTAACTGTAACAAATATCTTCACTTTTTAATTGTCTAACTTGCATAGCAATTAAATTTTTTGAGAGACAAATGACAAGTATTTCACTACCAGTTTCATTTAGCTGAAATATTCCCATATTGCGATGTATGCTCAACTTTCTATGACTTTTATCATGAAACAGCTGTTTGTTTTTCACAAAGCTAACTAAAATGTGATTGAAATATGACGGTGGTAAAAAGTTGAACACAAGACAGAACCAAGAGGACATTTTGCAATATATGGTTTCATCATAAACCTTTCTTAAAATTTCCTGAAATGGCCTAGGTTTGATCATGCATGGCATATATATGTCATTTCTAAAGTCATCATTTTTCGGTTTTACAATGATGCCAAATTCTTCCATCAGTTCTAATAAATATTGTTTATGCTTTGTCAAAATCAGACTCGGTACTTTTTCAAGTAATTTTTCTATTAAAGTATCTTCTAATTTGCCTGTTTCGTCAAGTATTGCCCATTCTGGCATACCCAAAGCATCACCATTATATTCATGCGATACGAAACATCTGAAAACGTCTACCAGCCATTCTGGATCTAATGATCTAATACAATATATTCTTTTACTTCTTTGAAAAATATGATATTACCAATCTCGTGTTCATACTTGAGAAAAGAATCTAGTTCAGAAGTTTCTTGTTGTACACGAGGAAAAGAACACTCATTAGCTAAACCTTGGGCTTCAGTATACAATATAACTTTTTTGTTTTCGCACGCAAGAGTTTCTCCTCTAGCTTCAGTGTACAAAATATCTGCTTCTGATTTTTTACGATAGATTTCTTTTTCCAGAACTACCCATCGCACTGGGAGATGTTCTTCCCAATTTGTAAGATTCTTTGCCTTACACAGAATGTCATTTCGCAGTAATTCAAATTCCTGTTTATTAGCAGATGGAATCTTGTTTGACAAAAAATGCGGTTTTCGAAAATGATTTCGTTTTTTTTGAGTAGACAAAGTGTTATTTAGATGTTTCAGAAAATTCTTTTTTCTTTCTTCCCTGTCATCCTAGAAGAAATTACGATTTTGTCAAATTAATTCAAATAATTCATGACCTATAAATGACTTGAACATTTTTTAATTTACACATATACATTTGCTTTAAAAATGAAAAAGAAGAGTATATTAGCTATAACAACAAGTTATTTGCAACTGCTATATATTGCAAATAAGAAAATAAATGTCAACGATAATAACGTAACACATAAATATTTTTTAATAAACCCTTTGGTATTTATATGTTTTGTACCAAAACTACAAAGAACATGTATCTCCATTGATACTCATTTACAATAATAACAACGTTTGTTAGTTATACAGAAAAAAGTAAAATCACAAAAATACTGAACTCAGAGGAAAATCAAATTGGAAAGTCCATAATCATATGGCATTTTCAAATGACAAAACACATCAAAAACGAATGGACAAGAACTGTCATATTCCTGACTTGTTACAGCCATTTTCAAATGTAGAAAATGGAGGATTAAACCTGGTTTTATGTCGTTAAACCTCTCACTTTGTTGACAGTCTCATCAAATTCCGTTATATTTTCAATGATGCGTGAACTAAACAGACATAATAAATAAAATTGTCAAAATATGGGTACATCAGTCATCATCGTGTAACAATTTTAAAAGAAACAATTTAAAAGAACACAAAAACATCTATCTACGAACACATTCATTGATTCGCGTGTCTGACGTCAGAACATTTTATACGTCACATATTTTTGTCGTTCAATGCTTATACAAACAATTTTAAAATTTCACATGGGCAATGTTAGCATACAGAGTTAAACAATCAAAAGTATGTAAGAATAAATGTCAGAAATAGACCGAGATTTAGAATAGTCCAAAAGTTCTATAGAATTTATAAGAATCCACAAATAATTCATTCCACTATATATAGCTACGCGATTGAATAATTTAGACGTTTGTGGTTCAACGTATTTTCAAATTCATAATAGAAATATATCATAATGACATATTATAGAACAATAACATACTGACGGGATCTTTTAAAGTACAGAGTCACGTTATAAGAACCAAAGAAACACAAAAAGTCGCATATACAAAACACACCAGCAAAAAATGAAAGATAATACAAACACATTGACGGGATATTTAAGTACCGAGCCACGTTAAATGGATATCACATAAAACAATCCACCAGGAAAAGTAATATTAACAATAGAACAAAGACAAATGAAAGAACAATATAACACGTTGTTAAGATGATAAACAACATCAGTACGCAGAATCTATACATCAAGACCATCATGTATTATTTGTGAAGTTGATACGGAATATTTATCAACAAGGTCTTGGTACCTTCCGATGAACTTTTTTAGAAAAAGGACGAGACGTTCTTTGACATACCCCTGGTTCATCAACTTTCTGCTCAGACACTGATGACGTTTTACAAAGCCTGAATAGGAGCTGCAAGCTCTTGAATATCGAATAAGTTAAGAAATATATATCCCATATGCAGGTGTATAAAAGTTGGTATATTGCTTCTAAGGTGGGGGAAATTTATAATTTCAAAATTCGTCTCGTTTGTCATAGATTCTGGTACTGAGATGACTGTGTAAGTCAAATTCGAGATATCAGTCTAAAATGAGGCGGAGGAAGCCGTGTCTGTTGTTTCTTTAATTTCTAGTTTTGGGGGATATATTAATGGAACCCAATCAGAAAAGTTCGGATTGTTTATGGAAAGAACATTATCAATATATCTGAAAGTGAATTTAAATAATCTGGCTTCTTTGATCCTCTTGTTTTTGACAAGTGTCTGAAAAACTCCGATTCATATGAAAATAAGAAGAGGTCGGCAAGAAGAGGCGCACAGTTTGTTCCCATAGGAATGTCGACAATTTGTTGGAAAAGTCTACCTCCAAACTCAACAAATATGTTGTCGATAAGAAACTCCAGCATACTGATCACTTGTTCTTCTGTGTAGCATGTTTTACCTTTTTGTTTGTCACTATTAACAAAATATGCCTTATGATATCCCAAAGTAATACATTTATAGCGTATGCTACCATTTTTATGTTGAAAGACCGAGATTTAAAATTGTCTAGAAGTTCTTTAGAATTTTTAAGACTTTCGGCAGGTTAAAAATCATTTTTAAAATAAACAAGAAATCATCACCAGCTTTCAAGTATTATGTTTCAAACGGTAAATTTGCACGTTATCATTAGTCATTTGCTCAAGTCAAGCTATGAATCTTCCCTTATGAAACACAAATGTAAAAATTGAAATGTAGTATAGTTTTAAACTTAGTCTACACTTAATCGATAGTTTTGGGGATAGAAATAAAACCAGTCGAAAACACTACCAGAAGTACATTTTTCATATTTCTTTTTTTCACAAATTATTGTTCGGAAAAGCCATGAAGTTTTAAATACGTTGTAAATTTTTCAAATTAAAGAAAAAAATAAAAAGTATGGTTATATATAGCCAAGATTTAAATAATTGTATTTTTCAGAAATTCATGAAAATGTAAAAAAAAATCTTCAGATAACATAGGTCAATTAATTGCCATATACCTAACGGAAAACGATCTTTCGTTTAATTCCTGTTGTATATATCCATGACATTCTTTAAACAAATGTTTAGCATAACTATTGTTGATATACATCTAAGGGAACGACCATTTAAAATATTCTGATCCCCAATTTGATGGAAAAAAATATTGTGGTCAAGCAGATGACAAAAATATTTTGAATCCAGATATTTCCCATATTTTATAGTGTTAAATTAAAAAAAAAAAGATTGATAGCGTCGAAAAACAAAAAAAAGAAATGTTCGCGCTTGGCGGAAACCTATGACTCAGACACAAAAACATAACCCTCCTCGAAGTTAAACGGTTGCTCCCGAAAGTCACAATTTTTAAAGAATTTTGACCTTTTGAAATATACTCAATTTTAAAACAATGTTGTCAACACACATTGAAATATATTTTAGCAGAATGCAGACTTTTTCAATGAAACTTTATAAAGTACATCTTTGTAGTGTGTTTTGTGTAAGAAACCGAAACTTATATTGTCGATATAATAACTAGAGTCTAGTTCAAGTGATATTCATTCAAGGTTGATTAACCTCTGGGCGTATGATATGTCGATATGTACAATGAATTGCATGTATACTGGTTTCCGTTTCCAAGACCTCAAGGTCCGCCTTAACAATGACACACTCTATTTCGGATTGAATATCTTCTTACTATAACAGACAATCGATCAAAATGTACAAAGTATCTCTCTGCTTAATAGTTAATCTATAAATCAGTTGTTACTCAGATCATATCGTCTATAATATGTCAATATAAATGTAAAGACCATAACAACAAAAATTTAGTAAATACAATTGTTCAGCGTTGAAACATTATTCCTTCATTGTTCTATCTAAAAAAAAATTCAAAATAACATGACATATTTACTCCATTTTATATGATAATACACATATAAGTAACCAAAATTATCTCGATTACTCTTCTGAACAGTCATTGCTAGTCATTTGTTTTATACAGCTGTTCAGTTTTGTAAGATTAATATAAGAAAACAAATTATTCAGCTCACGATATTTGAATTTACATACAAATTTCAAAAATAAACTCTGATATAGTTTCTTAGTCATGGGAACAAAATACACTTAAATGTTGTTACAGCAAAATAATCGCGAAGATTATCAATGCAGTATGAAACAAGAGCAATACTATATAGAACTTCCTTTTGTGGTTGCTTGGGTATTGCTTGTTATTGTCGTCAACCTTATCTCTGTTTTTTTTCTTCATATATTCAAATATACAGCAAATAATGAAGTCGAACAAGAGAAATATTAAACGGTTTGGGGTCATGAAAGATGCATTTAGCTGTCAGATCTAAAAAAAAAGTTCATTCAAATGAAAAAGTTTTATAGTATGAGTAAGAAGTTTCAGAAGGATATTACCGATACCCTTTTTCGCTCATTAAATGACAACAGACGTGTAACTCCTAATAAATATAATCTGACAAGTATATGCTCTTATTCGTAATAACCATTTTGCGAAACGTCCAATGTCAGTTTTGAGCATCCCTTTGCCGTACTTTAGTAACGTAAACATACCAGAGGTATTTTGTCGATTCCAGTACCAACTATTATAACAGGTGGATTCAGATCCATTTCGTCGTTGCATTTCATTGATGTATTCTTATCGTCTGTACAGTAGCAATGTATGTTATCGAGCCAGAAGTCAATGAATTCTAAAAAAAACAACGGGAAAACAAAACGAATAAAAAGATATGTCAAATTTAATTTTAATTGACGCACTGTGTTTTAATATATATACACATAACTATGAAAACAAAACAAACCAATGGAATAATAGTCCTTCACTTCAACTGAATCTTTACTAGCTGTTGTGCAGCTTTTCGGTTGTAAATGAAATTCAGGATTCCAAGTTTATAACAGTTTCCGTTTGTGGTATTTATTTAAGTGGGAATACTATATCTCTCATTTTATGTTTATTTTTTTTTTTCGTTTAAAAATTTGTTACTCATCTTTTAATTGCAATGTAAAAAGATAAGTTTCAATTTAAGCTCACAAAGCTCTAAAAAAAACATGCAGTTATTCTGAATCGAAAAATATTTGAGACGATGCATTTACTTTTGGATTATCAACCTGAAAACCAGTGTCCAAAAATATAAACACACTAAACAAGTTATGAATTTAGGGTCACAATCATTCTGGTAAAATTAACCCTTTCGTTTACCTTTACAAGCTATCCAAATGATAATTTGCTGTCAATATTAAAAAATTCTACTGACACTAGAATTACTTGCGAAAAGTTTGAACTGTATTTTAAATATTGTTGGACATTGAAAATAAGTATGCAACAGGCAACTGAAAAATTCAAACAATGATGTTGATGTTATGCGTGTAACAGACACTGTTTATCTACTTTGCTGATAAACTTTGTATATCTCGTTTCAAACAAATATGAAATGAAACAGGTCGATTATCTACTGATAGTGGCATTATCCACAATTTCGACAGTAACAGTTAAACAAATATATGTGAATTGCTTTAAACATTTTTAAGACCGAAACATTAGATATTAATTTGTTATTAGGGGACGACCATTTCATATTCTGTGGGGGGCAGGAGTATTTGTTTTGGATCGGTTATATATGTTTGTAAACTAAAGGGACATATTATTTATTTTCTGCACTGTTGAACTATATTAATAATATTTGAAAACAAACAATTAATTGAATTATTTTATTATAATAAATAATACATGTATAGTCAAGTCATTATGTACCATTTAATCAGAATTAATCCCCCTCCTCTGCGTAAATGAATATTTTGAAGTATTGCCAAACAAATATTTTTGGAAGGGTTTTGGAGCCGCTGAAGGCCCAAGAAGCTATAGAACAAATGAAGCAAAAGCATTCCTTCTGGGTGCTTCCAAGACCTTTTTTTAATCTGAAAATGCAAGTTATGTTTTAATCATTTTTTGACAATATTTTGGTCTCAAAGCAAAATGTATAGATTCAGTGTTAGACCTCAGTTTCTAAGGACAACATCAAAAGACCAATATGTATAGGATATAGCAACAATATAATTCACAGAGTTAAGTATGGGGTTGCTGTTTGTTTTTAAACTCTACTTCAAAATTAAATACATATGTTTTCAATAAGGAACTCCATGAATTGCTCAACATATTCATTTAACGAAGAGAATGTCAGGTCCAATTGGACGACCAATTATACTGACTGATTCGACCAGCAGAAATTAAGGTATTTACAGTTTACAATTAAACGGTTATTTACATTATTTTTGTTAACCTGTTATATGAAATCAAAGTGAAAATCGCCAATAAATTTGTTTGCTATAGCCAGATTTCCCTTTTTTGGATAGGAAAATTTCTTTGATCCTTTATTAGAGTTCATATTTGTCACACCTATTCATTTTGCCCAGTAAGTAGTTATGTTTTCTGTCTTTCCGTTATCATTATTTATGTGTAACTGATAAATTATTCAGTCAGAAATTTGGTTATCTCAAACTACTTAATTCAGTCATTAATACAATCATTTGGTTTTCAAGTTTGAATTTTTATGTTACCTTACAAATATTACAATAAGTGCTGTACAACTTTGTACTTTTTTTCACTTTCGATCTTTTATATCTGGGCGTCACTGGTAAGTCTTGTGTGGACGAGGCGCGTTTTTGGCGTAATGAATTTAAACCTGATGTTTTTTGTTATCCATTAATCATGTGTTTCTTTGTCTAATACGTTCTCCTATTTATTTGTATTGTAGTTCAGTAATATTATGTTGTCATTTCAATGTTATATTTAACATAGCCATTAAAGTGCGAGGTTTGGTATGCCACAAAACCAGGTTCAATCCACCATTTGTTCCTTTAAAAATGTCCTGTACCAAGTCAGGAATATGGCCATTGTTATATTATTGTTCGTTTCTGTGTGTGTTACATTTTAACATTGCGTCGTTTGTTTTCTCTTATTTTTGAGTGTAATTTCACATTGCGATAAGACGTGTCACGGTACTTGTCTAACCCAAATTCATGTATTTGGTTTTGATGTTATATTTGTTATTCTCGTGGGATTTTGTCTGATGCTTGGTCCGTTTCTGTGTGTGTTACATTTTAGTGTTGTGTCGTTGTTCTCCTCTTATATTTAATGCGTTTCCCTCGGTTTTAGTTTGTTACCCCGATTTTGTTTTTTGTCCATGGATTTATGAGTTTTGAACAGCGGTATACTACTGTTGCCTTTATTTACATACGGGATATCACATTCTATTGTTTCTATTATGTTGTGTGAGAGCACACATAGTTTGAAACGATCTAGGGTACCCTATTGGTCCTTTGGATCAGCTAATTTTTAGAGGTATTTAATTTGAAAATTAAGTAAATTCTTTGAATAATGTCTATTTCGGTACTAAAATTGATTTTCTTCTTTATGAATAAAAAAATAATTAACCAAAGATGAAGAACTGTATATTCCATCACTGCATTGGATACCTTAACTACATAAGTGTCCTTACAAACAACGGTATATTGCTGGGTCTTCCAAGTGCTCCACGAAACCTCTTTCTAATTTATTAACATCTATTTTATCAGCAATCAAAGCCGGGCTTCAAAGTTATTGTGAAACTGCCTATTCTAGAGGTGGCGTGAATCAGATGCGGATACTTAAAAAATTCCACAGATCTTTTAGAGTACATACAATCTAACTCTCTTTCATCTTGCAAAAGTTTTAAAACATTTGACTTTTCCACACTTTACACAAGTATTCCACATTCCAAACTAAAAGACAAATTGAAAGAATTGGTACTGTTTTGTTTCATAAAAAAGAATGGCCAACGTAGATACAAGTATCTTGTCTTAGGGAGGAATAAATCCAACTTTGTAAAGGATCACTCTGATTCAAACAAAAAATTCTCTGAAACTGAAATTATCAAGATGCTTGATTTCTTGATTGACAACATATTTGTTACGTTCGGAGGACGTGTTTTTCAACAGACTGTCGGCATTCCAATGGGAACCAATTGTGCCCCTCTTCTTGCCGACTTATTTCTTTATTAATTATTATGAGACTGATTTGATACAGGAACTTCTTAGGAAGAAAGATAAGAAGTTAGCATTATTCTTTTAACTCTACTTTCCGCTATATAGATGATGTTCTTTCACTAAATAATTCAAAATTTGGTGACTATGTTGAATGCATCTATCCCATCGAACTGGAGATAAAGGATACAACAGATACAGTTACGTCGGCCTCATATCTTGACTTACAGCTAGAAATTGACAATGAGGGTCGGTTGAAAACAAAATCTTACGACAAAAGAGATGATTTCAGCTTTCCAATTGTGAACTTTCCATTTCTAAGTAGCAACATTCCAGCAGCACCTGCATATGGGGTATATATGTCCCAATTGATACGATATTCCCGTGCTTGCATTTCCCCTCATGATTTTCTTGATAGAGGGTTGCTGCTCACAAGGAAGCTATTAAACCAAGAGTTCCAAATGGTGAAGTTGAAGGCATCCCTTCGTAATTTTTACGGACGCCATCACGAGTTGGTTGACCGTTATGGAATAACCGTTTCACAAATGATATCGGATATGTTCCTTACGTCGTAACTACAATCCCCTTCCCTTTCATGAATGTGACCTACCGAATTATACTATTTTCCGGATTTGTAATAACATGAGCAATACGACGGGTGCCACATGTGGAGCAGGATCTGCTTACCCTTCCGGAGCACCTGAGATCACCCCTAGTTTTTGGTGGGGTTCGTGTTGCCTATTCTTTTTTCTATATCATTTTTAGCCATGGCGTTGTCAGTTTATTTTCGGTTTTTAAGTTTGACTGTCCCTCTGGTATCTTTCGTCCCTCTTTTATAAACACATCCAGTCGGTTATTTTGTCATTAATAAACAAAGTCATGTGTTTCCTTGACTGTTTATAAAGTCTTCACGGTGACACTTTGTTCGTTGAATGTGTACTGATTGACTTTTAGTCTAAGAATACATGATTCATTTACTAGTTGTAAATGTAATGTTGTGCGATCGATACATAGTGTCGTTTGTAAAAAAGTATGTATGTAATCATCTGCTTTCTAACTAATTTTATACAGATTGTTCTAATTTTGTAACGGTAAAAAAAAGATGTTTGAGTGTTCAAAAACACGCCAGAATGAGTATTCGACATTTCCATATCAGCAGCAGTTAATTTAGCTGCAGACTTCGTTGGTTGATCCTTGTCGTATTTTGTTTTAGCATAAATGGGGGTTAAAGTTATGTGTTTGAATTAATTTACATGTTGTCATAACGGGTACTTGTGTAACTGATTATAATGTATGGTTTTCCTTCATTATTGAAAGATGTAAGATGACCCCATATTGCTTACATCTTCATCTTTTAGTGGATACATGTCCCATGGGGAATCAGCTCAAATCATATATACTTATCTTCATATTAAACTCTAAAATGCAGCATTTTTAGCGGGTAATGAAATCTTTACCACTAAGCTGATCAACTTTACTTTGCAAGAGCAATATAATATGTGCATTTTCGATTCCTTTCAGTAAGTTATAGATTGTTTAAGATGACAAAAGACAACCAAATGAACTCAATTTGATCATGTTGATGAAGAAAAAAGTACACGTGAATGTAAAGGTTAAAATATACAATGCTAGTAAACCTTATTAAACATACATAATGCACATAAGAATATATCAGTCATCTAAATTCTGCACATTACAGCAATGCTTTATGTTTATGTGACATTCTTTCCTTTGATATTGAAGAATTCATTTAAAGATATTCATACCTCCAATGCTATCGAATTCCTTTTCAATCATGTTTTCATATGTTTTACTTTGAAAATCTTCAGATATATCTACAACCAAAAGGTAAACAGCATTTGCACTGAGGAAGGTCTGATGTGTTGCATAGAACTCCTTCTGCCCGGCAAAATCCCAAAATGCACAGTCTGCAAATTCTTCACTCTTATCAATTGATAAAATTTCAGGTTTTTGACCGGCTATAAAAAAAATGACAAACGAAATTGTGATTGTAATGAAACCTTGAAAAGAAATACTACATTCGATAAAATAAGTAATGTGGAAGATACATACCGACAAGAAATCTTGCGGTTTACACACGCATGCAATTATTTCTTTGCGAAGAACTTTTTTTTCAGTTTCAGTTTCGTACTTATTTTCCCCATAAACATTAGAGAATTTAAGCCAAAAACATAACGTCATACAGAGCAAAACCAGTATTAAACACTTGATGGTTAGCGGCATAGAACAGTAAATATCCGTCAAAAGTAGTTTGTTTGGTGTTTGTGCAGCTAATGGACATCAAACTATCAATTTTGACGCTCATTTGATGATGAGAGTTTTGCTTTCAACGTCCAAGACTTCTATATATGTTTTAAGTTTAGAAACTGATCAACGTGTATATGCATCAATAATTGAATTAAAATTATTTGTCATATCGTATAAATAATTAAACAAACATAAAAAGATGTCGAAATTATTTCACAATTTTAAGATATTTATAATTTAATTCATTTTATTATCACAACCATTTACTACACGGCAAATCTATCAGCAAAAATGACAACTTGGTTGGTTGGCATTTCTTACCTCAAACATACGGATAAAAGTTCATTTTAACATTAATACAATCCTTGGTACTAAAATTCTACTCTAAACCTTCCTGCATCTAATGACGTGTCATCGTATTAGTAATTAAAAATTGTGTTTTCTAGTTAACAAAGTGATTTTGTGTCGTTTTCTCATTAACTTAAGGATGTTCGCTCCTCTTGTTTCTGACTTTTTGTCAGATGATCGGAATCCTCTAGTTTTATCCATGTAGTACCAATTAATTTTGCCCGCTAAAACTTACTTTTCTTTTTATTATTTTACTACATATTGTTTAAAAAGCCTTTTTTGGAAATCTTATATAATCCTTGTTAATTTTGTATAGTTTTTGAACTAAAAAAGGTGTCTATGCATATCCATAAAAAAATTATACAAATTGAAAACGTGCAGATTAAAACCCTTCTTTATAAAGTTAGCAACTAAAATTTAAATAGAAGAGACTTGCCTGTTAGTTTTGTACAAGGTTAAACAAAAAATGACTTGGTTTAACATATATGTTCGGAATCCTCTAGTTTTATCCATGTTAGTGCAAATAAATACTTTGACCGCTAAACCTTACTTTTGTATTCGTTAAATACATATTGTTTAAAAAGCCATTTTTGAAAATGTTATATAATCCTTATTATATTTTCACAGTTTTTGAAAGAAAAAAGGTGTCTATGTTTAATATAAGAAACATCTAGAGAATGTTCCCGCCAAATTCTAAATGGCATATTTTTGAAAACAAGCACATGGACCCTTCATTTTGTTCTACTTTTTTAGTTCCTTTATTTATATTCTATCAATTTATAACAGTCTTCAAACAAGCTTGTTATTTTGAAACAGAGTAGTGAACATCCTTAAACAAACATAAACGATATATAATCGTACACATTTGCCAGTGTACTGAAAGAGTACTGAATAGCTAAAAACTCAATATTTGCCGTTGATATAAATTTTCGCAATTCAGAGTTGTTCAGTTCAAACTGACAGTTTTAGTGTTCAAAATCTCTACTAGATTAATATGGCTCAAGTCACACGAAATGTACACATACATATTGTAACGAAAATCGAGCGGTCGGGCCTTAGTGTTAAATGTTTATCCCTTAGTGCATTACAATAATAATGTGTTGTGTAAGAATGCATAATATCTATGAAATAAAAGTTATTACTCTTATTTGGTAGCGTTGTACTCTGTCTACACTCTGGTAAGGTCGGTTACTCTGGTAGGTTAAGACTTGGACACAAAGGGGTATATTGTGAAATACGTTTTTGGCCTGTGAAAGTGTATGCGTGTTTTGTATGTAACTCTCAGTATTTACGTTGGTAGGACTCGTTAAATAAAGTTCAACTTGTATTTACTTTAAGATGCATTAAATATTAACAATACATACAAGTAGTATATATCTTAACAGTATTCTAGTCTAACAAATAAATACTTTATTAACCTTAGAATATCGTGAATAACAGAAAATAGATAGCGGATAAATATACCCAGAAAGTTTACTAGCTATAGTTTGGTAATCGGCAAATGGTAAACCAAATTCAATGCAAAACGATAAAGTTTCTCTCGAGAAGTTATTCTCTAAATGCAACTTGTTACGGAATTAACAAACACACATTAAACGGAAGTTAGTCTCTTCGGACATTGTAATAGTGTTGGCTGTCTGGAAAATGGTTTCTGTACGTGTATATTTAAATTGCGTGGCATTAGCGTGTGTTACGTGCCTAGGGTAACGTCGTACTGCAGTCTTATCCGTATTCGCCGCCGTATTTATACTTAGGTAAACCAATCTACCGATTTGGTTTACCGTTTACCATTTGCCATTTCGGAAAATACCTAAATTACCAAAACCGGCACTGGTGACTACCAAATAAGGTAATGACGTCATTGAACGTCATTTGAAGTAAACAATGCACAGGTGTTCCGATTGTAAAAATATAGGAATAATAATAAAAAGTTTTCGAGTTATCAATGTTTAAACATAGTTATACAAGAAATATAAAATAAGAATAGTCAATTAACGGTAAGGCAACATCATCACACAATTTTAGGGACAACAAGTTTCATTTCAAGGGACCCACATTTCGTTACAATATCATCGGTGACCGTCGTACTTCCATCTGTTGAAACTGGCCCAAAAACTAGCGTTTCGTAGACATTGCATGAATTGTAGAAAGAAATACAGTTTGCAAAAGTATAACTTAAGTTATAGGTAAAAAGATTTTACAAAGACACAGAGCTGAGTTACATCGCTACATCTGATAGCACAAACAGGTTTAGTGAGTCCAGGTTAAGCTCCATATTGGTCAGCAACATTTATAGTCTATATTTCTAGTTAGTAATATTAATTGCAAAAGCAGCCTTTCACACTTCTTTTTGACCACTTTTCAAAGTCATACAGTCATTCGAAGGTAGACCACTTTATAAGATTTCAAGTTAAATCAAATTAGCTGACTCCTTCACCTGCAGAACATTTAAAATATGTATATTGGGGTAGAATTCATAATATTTTTTAGGATGACAGATACTGATGCCAAATTCGCATATTATTGACCTAGAGTATGCCCGTTGGTCTATTAACTATACTTATGTTCTAAGATTCAATTGAACATCAGTCACAATATCTATTGATATAAGAAATGACAAGTTATTTCGATCTTACGCATAATTAAATTTTTCTGTAAAGGTGTACTTGTAATTAACTACAGAAATAAAATTGATTAATTCAATTAATGAAAAAGCAACTTAATACTTACACTTAGAAAAATGCCATATACCCGTATTTATGTCAATATGACATTTCCTTCTTTCGATATTTATTCCATCAGTACTTTTAACATCACCTATCTCTTCATTCATCAAGCGTCTTAATAAGCATGTTTTTCCAGCTTTTTCCTTCCCTACGATCATAACTCTGATATTATACCGTTTTGTTGTTCCAGTATTTGCTGCCTTGAGGAATGCCTCTCTGTCGGAGACGGACATGTTTTTTATAGTCTCTGGCATTTCTATCAACAAATTATACAAATTGACAATATGAAAAATAACACTCTTCTTTATAAAGTAAGAAACTAGAAATTTTAAAAGAAGAGACTTGGCTGTTAGCATTTAACAAAGTTCAAAAGAAAATGACTTGGTCAAACACAATATGAACACAGAATTTATTGAAAAAAAAGGTCATGAAACACATGGTATTTAAAAAAATCATCTTGACAATAATTTTTAGAATAAAACAAGTAACCCATAGGCTGTTAAAAATATCTTGTAGAGGACTCACTGGAAAATGTATTAAACAACAAAAAAATAATGATTAAATTGAGCATTTTTACAAAGATTTTCAAGAATGCCTTTAACATTCTTTAATTGTTCGGCCGAAGCTCCACTTCGAATCAATAAATAAATGAGAATATGTTCATGATTTTATGGGATCTGCAATAACCTTCATACTTTTTTTAATTTTAAAAATGAAACATAGAATATCTGTAATAGTAAAATGAACGGGCGTATCACATAATGAGTTGACATGAGCTACGCCCGAACATACGTAGCTCATGTCAAGCCGAAAGCTTTTAAGATATGAAACGTTGTTGCTATCACTAACCGGTATAATGATCACAACATTTAAAAAAAAAATTCATTGTGGATCACGAGTAAGGTTGAACCGAAAGTAAAGTTAAATGGTATATGGCTTAACAGTATCATCTTATTTCCATCGATTTTTTCGTCAGTGTGCAGGTACTTTTAAACCTCAAAAGTTAAGGGTATAAATGTAGAGAATAACACGCCTTCACTCTTTAAAAGACGTTTGATGCTTGTTCCTCGTATTGAAATCACGCTAAAGACAATCCAGTCTATAACCATGTTTCCAGTCCCATTGATCAACATCTGCTGAGAACAAAAGCACAATGAATCATGAGAATGCAATTCTCGCATTACGTATTGGTTTAATACCTGATCTAAAATCCTTTGATAAGTTATGTGTTTCTCCAGTTCAGACTTATAAATGTCAGTCAATGTTATGTCCTTAAACAAAAAGATATATGATCTCGATACAACTTATAACGTTAAAAAAACTATCTTTTATTAAACATCATGATGCTAAAATATGATATCACTACAAACCAATAAAAGGCTAAAATGGCCTATATCTGTACTCGATTGTACTAATTTTTACTCGACCAGCCTGAATTGTTCTGAAATTTACTTGATAACACTCGACTGTAGTCTGACCCATACTTAACAGTCTGAACTTGTACTCGACCAGTACTTAACCATTTTATACGAGTCTGAACCCTGCTCAACCTAGTCTGAACCATACTCGACCTAGTCTTAACCAAACTATACCTATTCTATGTATCTATCAACTGAATTTGATCAATTTAGGAAATGTATTAAAAACAAAATGAAATTTGAACAACAACTTGAAATTAAAAAATGTATTCAATATAGAATGGAAATTGAAATTTCAGAATAATCAATCATAATGTAATTTCAACACAATATTCATCAACACTTACATAATTATATAAATCTACTTTAAAATATAAATAAAACAAGCTGATCAAATAATCTATAAAATGAATTGTGACTAATATTTTCAATGTTATTCATTTTTTTTTTTAATGTTTCAGAAGTATTTTATGGTAACTGGACTATTTTCACCATTAACTTAAGCTTAGTATATATTTATGTTGTCAGTTGAGTTGAATTAATAATGCAGTGAATATTTTCTTTATTAATATATCTATATATATAAAATAGAATATAAAGCAACTTAATAAATAAAAAAAATGATACCTTTGCTTTGTTTTGTTAAACCAAGAATTTAATATAATCATGATGATAGAATTTCCATAGCAATCCCTGATAACCTTTTAAAAAAGGGAATGTTTTCCAAAGTAACAGTACAAATTTATTGCAATTAAGTAGTTTTTGTCAAATCTAGACATGGCATACACAAAGCACTTTATTATGGTTTAATTACCTAAGTACATGTGTGTTTTACAGGTTAAAAGAAAGCCCTATTTTTTAAACTCGTGTATTACATATCTAGTATATTCGAAAGGCCTCGTTATTTTAGTTAAACAGGATGTTGCAATTTTGAATAAATGTTATTTAGAATTCAATACCTCTGACCAGGTGTGATCTTATTAATGAGTTTGCCCCAAGCAAAGGTAATACTTTATACTACACCACTAATAAGAAGAACAATTTTTATTAATTTCTTTATTTTTATCCCTTTTTGATATAAGACAATAACAATCAAAACCAAGGAGTAAACAAAGACTCGCAAAACCAAAGGACATTTACATCAACAGTTATAAATAATCATTAAGAAACAACACGAACTCCACTAAAAACCGGGAGTGAAATCAGGTGCTCCGGAGGGTAAGCATTTCCTGCACCGTATACGGCACCCGTCGTGTTATTTCTTTGTTCAGTTCGGTAATGATGGAAGGTTATTATGACTGAAGAATATCAGATATGATTTCTGACACACTTTTGTCATAATGGCCAATCAGCTCATGATGGCGACCGTAAAATTTCTTGAGTGATGACCTTGATTTGATTGCTTGATAGCCCTGTCTTAGCAACTTTTGAGAAAGCAGTATTCCTCGTTCAACACAATCAGCGTACTTTGAGCTAGCTCTAGAGTAACGTATCAATTGAGACACATATACTCCAAATGCTGCTGCCGCTGGGATGTTGCTACACAGAAATGGAAAGTTGACTATAGGAAAATTAAAATCATCGCGTTTGTCGTAAATTTTGGTATTCAACCTACCATCAATAGTCATTTCGAGAAAAAGGTCTAAATATGAAGCAGATTTATCTGTGTCGGTAGTATCTTTAATTTCAAGTTCACTTGAATATATATTAAATGTAAGTGATCACTGAATCTATTTTTATTAAGAGACAGTACATCATCAATATACCGAAAGGTGAAATTAAAAGACTGGGCTAATTTCTTTTCTCCTTTCTGTACAAGCGCTTGGATAAATTTTCTGCTTCATAGGAATATAAAAACAAATCTGCAAGTAGAGGAGCGCAATTGGTACCCATTGGGATCTAATAATCTGTTGGAAGACCAAACCTCCAAATTCAACAAATATGTTGTCAATTAAAAAGTCAAGCATGGCAGTGATATCCTCGTCGGTATATTTTCTCCTTGACTCTGTATGTTTTTTCACAAAGTAAGCTGAATTCCAGCCCAAAACTAGATATTTAAAACGTCTAGTGCCTTTTTTGTTAAAGAAACATAAGCTGACGAGTTCTTTTAGTCAAGCTTTCAGTTTAGTATGTGGAATAGTGGTATAAAGAGTTGAAAAATCAAAGATTTTAATGTTGGTACAATGTTTTAATGATTGAGATTGTAAATTCACCAATAACTCTTTTGAATTTTTCAGTATCCACATCTGATTAACACCACTTCTTGAATATAATGATATATAATACAAAAACATTTATCCCAAATTATAATAAGAGATATATTTCTAATATAAGGTTTTCAATTAACAATTCATTGATTTTGTTGGCTGTTGTAATATATGTCAGTAAAGATATTTATTTTAACATTTTACAAAAGCAGAGGTTATTTGATCCAGTATCATACTATGGTTCAGACTGGTCGAGTATTGTTCAGACCTTTGGTTAAGTATGGTTTAGAATGGACAAATAGGTAGAGTACAGGTCGAGAATGGCTTAAGACTGTTTCAGACTGGTCGAGTAATAGTTCAGACTATTTTCAATGACAAAGATAAGGGTCAAGTACGATTCAGTACAGTCGAGTTTGGTTCAGACTGGGGTCAAGTAATGTCAAGTAAATGTCAGACCAATTCAGACTGGTCGAGTAAAATTAGTACAGTCGAGTACAGATATAGGCCATTTCAGACTTTTACTGGTTTGTAGTGTATCTCAAATTAGATTTTCAACTGTGTATTGCTGTTAAACTGATGAATCAAGGGATCGAGATAGAGTATCATCGGCTTCTCTCTTAAGAGACCGAGACCACAATCACCGTGTACCTCATGTTGTTACTTCGTTTACTACAGAAACTTGGCAAATGGCTTACTATGTATATATCGTTTATTTGGCCACCGGCAGTCAGCGAAGTTTAAAAAAAAACCGTTGTGCTAGTCATATGCGTGTTGTTGAAATATACTTGTTCACTATTTTGGTCTTATGGAAAATGTTTATTGTACTATATTCAAACCCGTCTACCAAGAAATTTGTTTTACATAAACACGTATAAAATTGAGGTTTTCATGCAACGCAATGATAGGTTTGAACGTTGTTTTCAAGTTAAACTTTATATTATTTTCGTTTTGGCTTGTATTATATTTGCCTTCGAGTTTATATGATTCGTTCATCCTATTTCGACTCTTCAAAAATCAAAAGTCTGTCCTTACTTGAGGCAAATTATATGGCCTTCCAAATCAAGTTTCGATTTCTAACATCACTGAAGAGATTAACTGTATAAAATGTAAAAATCAATCAAAACCGTAAAGTTTCAATTCCCCAGATATATCTAATAACACTAACGGTACCAATTGTTCTGCACCAGATGCACATTTCGACAATCATCAATATCCGTAGTTGTGAGAATTCTTCTGTTATAACGCTTTTTGAATTTGTATTTTAATCGAATTTCCATTTGCTTTTGTCACCGATGAGTTTTAAATACCAATTTACACAATGCCACGTTTTAACGTAGAAAAGATTTAAGTCAGGAATCTCTGAGCAAATTATGAGTTCGTTATACCATATTTTTACTATAACATGTTGAACGCATCTGGTACAGTAATATTTTTACAGTGAATGATATAACTACCATTAGGTCGATATCTCTAGTGATGGATCGTGGGTATCATAATTTAAAATTTTAGAACATCGGGACTGGCGTGAAAATACGATATTAATATATATTTTCTAGCTTTAAAATTGCTGCAATAAAATTTCGACATATTTAAAATTAGGGAATATACATTGTGTCAACATAACACATAGATCCGATGTGTTTACATGGTTTCCATTTTTTGGGGTCCCTTTTTCTTTACATTTTAATTAGGTGTTTGGCCTTCAAATATTGTGTCCAAAAGCATCACTGGAGATATATATTGCGGAATGCACATTTGGTTCAGCAAATTTTATACGTTTATGTCATGAATTCTAATAGGTCAGTATCACTGCTGGTGGACTGATAATCTTTGATGATATCATTAGTCCAGTTGCCAACACTTCGGTACTTGAATGAATCAACAAATATTCTTAAATTTAAATTTGCAAAATAAAATTAAGTTTTTTTTGTCTTTTTAAACAAATGCATCATCCTCGTCAGTGTTCTCATTAACTTTTTCTCCTTTTTTAATTTAATATACTTAGTTATCTCTTCATCCATTCATTTTTGGTAAATGTTTGAGAAAATTGTGTGTTCAGTTGCTTTGTAAATTCGTATTATATTTAGTCTTCATTTTTTAAAACAAGAGCCGATCGTGAGTCTCATAAAAAGGAAGCAATTTCTAGCATACGAAGTTAAAAGCTTGCCATCTTTATTTTGTTTTATAACTAGAACTTTACAACCTCTTTTTTACTTGGGCTGTGTTCTAATTGGTGTTAACCCTTGATTCCACGAAATTTATTTACTAATAACATTTAACGAATTTGTTATCACATAAGCAACACGACGGGTGCCACATGTGGAGCAGGATCTGCTTACCCTTCTGGAGCACCTGAGATCACCTAGTTTTTGCTGGGGTTCGTGTTGTTTATTCTTTAGTTTTCTATGTTGTGTCATGTGTACTATTGTTTGTCTGTTTGTCTTTTTCAATTTTAGCCATGGCGTTGTCAGTTTATTTTCGATTTATGAGTTTGACTGTCCCTTTGGTATATTTCGTCCCTCTTTTTATATGAAGAAACATACTATATTCAACGAAGACATTTTGTATTTGATTTTAACATATTGCTTAATTATTAACGCTCGCATATATTACCTTTCACGTTTAATTTAACATAATGCTCACAATCTTTTATGTTGATACTATAATTTCCACTATCCTCCTCACAGGCCTTTAATATAGTAAGTGTATGTTCATGTCCTAGGTGTCTATGTATTTGTCTTTTATCAGGTTTTTGAATTATCTCTTTGCTATTATAAAACCACTGGACTGGAACGTTTTTTTCTTCTGTTTCAAACTCAAATTTTGCATCTAAACCTTCCATAATTGTAACATCAACCAATGGTCGCCTAAAGAAATCTATTTAAAGAATGCAATAGAAACCATTAGAGTAAATATGCTGAATTTAGCGGCGTAGATGTCTTAATATCAACTTACTAAACAAAAAACAAAAAACAGAATACTAAAATCATGATTAAGTTTGATATAGAAATAATGTTTTCAATAAAGACCATAACGGACTTTCTAGAGTGATACACTATTCTCATATTTGAGACTGACATAAGACAGTGTTAATATATGTAGGTTCAACTCAACTGAACATTTGATCGGTATTATGGTGTTTGTGTCATATTTCAAAATACTAGTAGTGAACTTGATTGGGCCATAGCTTGTTACGAAATAAGAATAAGAAAATTCCTCCGTTGTTCCAATTTTACATGATATAAAAACAAAGAAGTAAATAATGATAATGATGCAAATAAAGCAGTGTCTTCAAAGTTGTCAGATTCACATTCAAGCACCAAGAAAAGGAAATGTTTTGTAAATTTCACGAGGTAAACTGACACAAAATAGGTGAATACTCACATTCAAAGAGTGTGTTTTACGTGAAGTGTATCTCCGTTAATTGTATAAAATTACCTTTCACAATTACTTGAATTTCCATTTGCACATTTCCAGCTTTAACGTAATATTTTCCCGAATCCGCAATGGTTGTTTTTACAATTGTTAACATATGCTGGTTTTTGTTTGTGTTTATCAACATATTCTCACACTCATGCAGGTGTTCCTTCTCCTTGTACCATTGAACTTCAATGTTATCTGTATAAACTGAACACGTCAATTCCAGTTTGTTACCTTCGATACAAATTTGTGGATCAATCTTTGAGGTAAACATAGCTGTGGAAAACCAAACAATTATTTTCCATGTTGCAATGTTTTATTTATATGATATAATATAATAAATAACAAACTTATCACCTGAACAATAAAAGTGATATTTTTTTATGTACGTCATGTTATGTCTTCATTTGTATTGCCATTTTATAGACTTAGCTTATATAAATCAAAGATTCAGATTTCCTGATGTTAAAATATTATTCTAAGTTTATGTGAAACTACCTATTCTAGAGGCCGTGTGAATCAGATGTGGATTCTTAAAAAACGATTCAAAAGATCGTTTAGAGTATATACAATTTAAGACTCTTTTGTCTGGTAATAGTATTAAAACATTTGACTTGTCTACGCTCAACACAAGTATTCCACATTCCAATTTAGAGACAAATAAAAAGAGTTGGTCCTGATTTGCTTCATTAAAAAATGCCCTACGTATATACACGTTTCTTGTCAAAGAGGGGATAAATCGAACTTTTGTACAAAATCAATCTGATTCAAAAAGAAATTTCTCTGAAACGAATATCATCAAGATTCTTGATTTCTTGATTGACAACATGTGTGTTTCGTTCTGAGGACGTGTTATTCAACAAACAATCAGTATTCCTATAGTAACCATTTGTGTTCCCCTTCTTGCCGACTTGTTCCTTTATTCATATGAAGCTGACTTCATACAGGAACTTCTAGGGAAGACTGAAAAGAGGTTAGCAGTATTCCTAAACTTTAATTTCCGCTATAAAGATGGTGTTTTCTAACTAGATAATTCACAATTTGGTGACTATTTTGAACACATCTATCCTATCGAACTAGAGATAAAAGTCTGCCTCATATCTTGACTTATATCTAGAAAATGACAAAAATGGTCATTTAAAACAAAAGTTTACGACAAAATAGAACATTTCTATGTAGCAAAAGAGGGTCGAAAGATACCAGAGGGAAAGTCAAGCTCGTAGATCGAAAATAATCTGACAACGCCATGGCTAAAAAAGAAAAAAAGACCAACAGACAAATAATAGTAACATTCCATCTGCGCCTGCACACGAAGCATACCTCTCCCTTCTGATACGATATTCCAGGGCTTGTATATTCTATTATGAATTACTTTATACAGGGTTGCTGCTCACAAGGAAGCTATTAAACCAAAATTTCCAAGTGATAAAGTTGAAATCATCTCTTCGTAATGCCATTTTGGAAGACTGTTATACAATATCCATTTCACGATTAACAACGGAAATGTTCCAATTGACATAACTACAATCCCGTCCCCATTTTTCCCGAATGTGATCTACCGATTTAGACTTATCACCGGGTTTGTAGTTACAAGAGCAGCCCGACAGGTGCCACATGTCGATCAGGATGTGCTTACCTTTTCGGGGAACCTGATATCCCCAGCCCCAATTTTGGTGAGGTTTGTGTTGCTCAGTCTTTAGTTTATTATGCTGTATCTTAAAAGTGTATTTTTGCTTTTCTGATAATTCTATTCGTATTCAGCCATGGCGTTATCCGTTTATTTTCGACGTATGAGTTTGAATGTCACTTCTATATCATCACCTCTCTTTTATCTTGTAAATAAAAGATACTATGAAAAATCATAATATACATTGCTTTTGGCGTAAACATGGGATATGCAATGGTTCAAAAGCGATAACTAGAAGAATCATCATATAACGAGAAGTGTCCATTATGATTTGCCTCTTCTAACGCATTTAGGTGTAACATTTCCAATATCGTATATACTTACCAGTAATGACAACTAACGAATTTCAATTAGAAATTATTGATTTGTGTATATATGCGTTTAGGGCGTATCTAATATCCTGTCGAGGGAACATTCCTTGACCCCTTTGTCTAAGTTTCCTCAGGAGTGTGCTACGGCCAAGAGGTTTGTGAAGCTATAGCTTGAGATGTCAAGAATATAGAAGGTGTGGGTAGGTTTTCTTCAATTCTTTATTTTATAACTTTCCAATAGCCATTCTCTCTATTCTTGATAAATTTTGCACATTATTCCCTATTTTTTACATATCAGCACTCAATTATTCTCAATTTTTTCTCAATTTGGACTTCTTTTCACCATTCTTTATTTTTGGCCAATTTTTCTCTAATATTAGCCTTTTACTTTCCATTCAGTAAACACCATCCATTCATATAACTCTTCTTATTTTATTAGAGAACAAGTCAGATTTTTTGGCCAAAACATTTATATTAGATGAATAAATCGATATATTCACAAGTATTAAAGCCAGAAATTATGTGACCGTACATATTAGACACCAGGTCCTGCTCGCACTAATATCGTTTCATTTTGATGTGATCTCAAAACTACTTAAACCAACATTTAAATTTCGTACATGTTATGACTGGTGTTTCCTAAGTGACTGACTCTTGCAATATGGGTCAAACCACAAGGATACGTGGCGATAAGGGCAGTGTTTTGCCCCACCGCCACCACCATGGTTTTTAGAAACCTTAATAAAATGATGATAACTTTGGACAATTTTTTATATTCTTTTCAAAGCATCATGGTGATGACAAAACTAATATGTATGCTTAGCACACAGCTTTAATTTATATCTACGACATATTCAACCGGTTGAACAGGACATATATATTTGTATATGACTCAAAGTGTAACGCAAGTCATCTCAACTCGTCTAAATCTATAATTACATCGATCACTGGCCTGTTAAAACTGATCTTCGAAGTAAACAAAACTGTTGAAAAACAAACAATTTATCAAAATGTTTCAATGTTTTATGTATAATTATCAAATTTATCAAATACTTATCACCTGAGCAAACAAGAAGCATAGTATCGCGTACGTTATTGTATAAATTCATATATATAGGCTTGACTAAATTAAATATAATAAAATTCTTCAGATTTTCTGCTGTTTACACATGTTACACATGATTTTCTGTTTTTTTTAACGTTTTTAATGAGTTAGGAATATGTATTCTTTAAGATCATGGCAAACCCACGATCTATATAAAACACGATGAAACGAGAAACACTTATGAACCACATCAACAAACGACAACTACTGAACAATATATATTCCTTTCATAATGCTAGATTGTTTCAATAGTCACACTTTTTAATTGAAACTCTTCTGCACATCAGACAGTAGAATTTGTACCGTTAAGAATAAAAATTTTAACTAAAGTAATACAGAAGACATATAACATACGGTTTATAATCATTTTGATGTGGTTACTTTTCATTCCTGCCACTTCTAAACAGTATGTTCCTGTATCACTTGGAGAAACATATGTAAACTCCAATTTTTTGGAGCGACCAACTACACTTTTTTGAATAAGTGTTGTTCCTGGTATGAATTGATTGTCTTTCAAAAATGAAACTGGAAATCTGTTGGTCGACAATTTGTATTTTAATCTAGCAGTGTGTCCCTCTATTAGCTGTATATCACTGAGTGGCTGGTAAATAAAGTAAACTGAAATGATATGAAATAAATTGAACAGAACAGAGGTATACCTAACAACATTTTAAATATGGAATGCGTGACAAAACTCAATGAAAGGACGCATATGAACTGTTTTATTTACCAAAGTTTCATTATTATTATTTTTTTTTTGTGTAGCTCAATCTGAATTTTACAATACTATTTTATTTACTTAAAATTTTCATTTTCAAAAGAATGTGTTGTGTATTCCCATGTATTTTTTTAACTAGTTGCAGTTGCAAGACAATTATAAACAAACATTAAGGAACTCAACTTTTAATTCCATATAATCAATTCGCAAAACAAAGCACCTCATGTTAAAGGAGAGAGTCTTCAAATGTTTGCTAATTATAGATATCAACTTCCTTCATGCATGCTGTAAAATGTGTAAGATGTGTTTTATGGTATTGTTATTTATGGGAACTTTATAAAGGGATGGTCATTATAAATTTTGAAAGCCTATCAAAACCATTGTGACATGGATTCACAATTGTCAGTAAAATATAAATGTTCATGTCAGCTAATGCAATTGTCAATTTTAGTCTTAAATAACCTATCAAAGATACCAGGCTTACAAGATATCTATAATCTATAGTTTGGTCATCAGTGATATGAAATTTGAACAAATTCTTACCTTTACGATAATACCTATCTAACAATTCATCTAAGAGTAATCCCACACAAAAGACAAGGATCGAACCTGTAAAGAAATCTGATACTTTATAAAAATTGTGCAGTGGATGAAAGAACTTGCTAAAATTACAATTTTCTTCTATGGTATGATTGGTAATTCTTATAGTATGCCATGTTTCCAATTTTCAAATAATCATCCCTCTATTTGATGAAATACAAGTATGTTGCTAATTAAGCAATACAAAAATAATTGGTTTATTGCAAACAGTAATTTCTTTCTTTGAATTTAGCCCCTCACTTGTGTCGTTAAAATGTAATTGAATGTGTCCCTCAAAGTAATTTAAAAAAATAATTGCTTTCACAGTTGAAAACAAAACAAATATTAAAAGAAACGATTCGAGTAGTCGTTCCTAACAAAAATTACAATTTAAATGTCCAATCGACTCGTTATACATCAAGTAAGATATATGTCATGAATATATTTATATACATGATATTTCCAAGCTAACTGCGACACAAAATGGATATTTGTTGTCGACAAAATACAATTAGCCCCAAAATGAACCCTAAATAACCTTTCTTTGTTCCTACACGCATGCATATGTTTTGGTATAATTTAAATTCCAATGTATCGAAAACATACTAAACAATTACCTGTGAATTGTGTAAATATGATATAAAAAAAAATAACCTTCTGTGAAGTATTTGCTTTTTTTCCAAGGGTACTTACCAATACAGATTGTAGTTAATATTATCTTATTCATCACTGAAAAAAATAATAAAATCTATTTCACCAGGTGTTAACTTATTTTAAAGAGAGAGTAGTTACCAAGGGGGCATTCGAAAAACATAAGTTCAATAGTTATTATAAAGAATTATTTCAAAACTCAATCATGTCAATGCAAAAACTTATTTTTCTTAATAGCATTATCTAAAATACTTAAATTGATATACAGTTTTTGCGATTCATGAGTAACCAATTGCAAACAACCTGCTTTTTGTTACAACCATCTTATATCTAGTGATTATTTTACTCTAATTGAGTAGATAAAAATGCATTTTACGAACACAAAATAATTTTCAATTATTTATTATACAATATGGACGTACCTTCATTTGACCTATTTCCACTATCTGAAATATACTTCTTCATATCATCGTCTCTAGTTGTGTTTGTTCTAAAATATGCCAATATCTTCTTAAAACTTATTTTTTTTAATAGCAAATCTACAAAACTTATATGTTGGTGTAAATAGAGGCAACAGTAGTATACCGCTGTTCAAAACTCATAAATCCATGGACAAAAATCAAAATCGGGGTAACAAACTAAAACTAAGGGAAATTTATTAAATATAAGAGGAGAACAACGACACAACATTAAAATGTAACACACACAGAAACGGACTAAGCATTAGACAAAATCCTATGAGAATAACAAATATAACATCCTTTAAACCCTTTGTTGATTTCACTGGGATCTTATTACACGGTGTACAAAAGCAAATGATTGGGTTGGTAATTATTTAACAAATAAATGTAAGAGATTATAAATGTGTCAATTTGACCGATAACTCATACATTTTACACCACAGTCATTCTTACGTTAGTGAGTTCTCCTGAACATATCATATTCGTCAAATTTTATTCATGCTGAAGCGTTGTATTTTAATGTTCATGTTAAACAGCATAAGCGGTTTATGACGTGATTATGCTTTGTTAAGTGGAAGCAATATTTGATAAGAGTTCAAATGGGAAAACTAATAAGACAAACACTCTCATTATTAACGGGTTAATGATTAGTTTAGTTCATAATAGTTTACAACTTAAAAAGATTTAACCAGTAAATATTCAATTACAACGTTGTTTGTTCAAAATTTAAAAAAAATTATCTTTATTCAATACAAGTAATCTTTGGAGATTATAGGTTGCACTTTGTAAATACAGCTGTTTCTCAAAACACGCCTCTTTTGGGGAGATCTTGAATATTTATAGAAAATTAAATTTGTGTACATACTTGTTCCCAGTTATGCTCTCTGTGTTCCATCTCACAGAGACATAACTTGGCAATGTTACCAGTAAATAAACATGTGCATATTGTTTACATTGAAATCTGTGGTAACCTTTCACTCGAGGTAGGGGTAGTTAAGAAAATTAGTGTTAGTTTAAACTCTGAGAAGTTCAGGGCATATAAACGTTGAAAATATGCCGCACAGCCCTATATTTTGACCTTGGAAAAAAATTGTGGTGCATATGAACTTTCAATTCTAGGATAAGATTTTTTTCAAAACTTCATAGTAAAAGTGGTATAATGGGTACATCATCATCAAAATCAAATTACGATAGTGTTCTTGTTCCACTTAGTTGTTGATAATGTCTATGTGGTAACATTTATTTAAAGTTTCTCCTCATCTATTTTGATTATCATCAATGGGATTTAAATTTAAGGTAAAAGTCTTTGATTGCTCTTATTTATGTGCCCCTGCAGTCCCTATAAGTATGATTTTTTTTTATCTCATAAGCAACACGATGGGTGCCACATGTGGAGCAGGATATGCTTACCCTTCCGGAGCACCTCAGATCACCCCTAGTGTTTGGTCGGGTTCGTGTTGTTCATTCTTTAGTTTTCTATGTTGTGTCGTGTGTACTATTGTTTGTCTGTTTGTCCTTTTCATTTTTAGCCATGGCGTTGTTAGTTTATTTCGATTTATGAGTTTGACTGTCCCTCTGGTGTCTTTCGTCCCTCTTATATAAGCATGAATAAAAGAGTTACAAGTATGTCTTACTTAGACAACAATCAACCAATACAGAAAAAAAGAAGGTTATATTTGATGTCAACATCGAAACAATCTTGTGTCTAAAAACAAAATAGTTATAGTTCATTTACCATCACTGATATGCAAAAAATTAAACAAAAATTTGAATCGACTAAAAACAACATCTCCCCTTTTAATCTCAATAGTGGAAATTTAGAATGATACTGAAAAACAGTCAACTCTTTGATCTGCTACAGCTAGTACTAAAAATATATGCATAAGTAAGATGAATAACAATTTAACTAAATGCCCACAGCTACTAAAGTAAGCTTAACATATACATTTTATGTTCAAATCAAAGATAATAAAGTCACCAGCCGGATTATACATGTTATATATGAATGGGGAACAAGCACAGGTGTAATCAGGTGGTTAAGACTTAAAGTCGTAAATATTGAGATCCAGCAACACGTTATTGTAACTGAACATCTTAGTTGCAATTGGTTTGGTTTAGGTATAAGAAATGGTAGGTACAGGCTGATCTTTACAACATTGAGGTATTTTCTAGTGAACTGATTCATTTGTGATTTATAATGAAATATATAGCTAACGTTGATGGCATCCAGACTTTTGAATCTCTTCTCCTTTCAATCTTTTTAAGATAAGATCTGGTTTGGAAAGTCTGCGACTTGCACTAACCGAAATAATAGCTGTCAGTTTTTATTAGTTTGATGAAGGGTAAGTTACAGTGGTTTCCAAACATAAGTTGTAAAGAAAACGGATTGTAATGACGATGATAACAACCGCATCTACGTCGATGAGTAGAATTGCAAATGTCATTCAGTAGAAAATGATGGACCGACATGTGAGTAATCAATGGTTACAATTTTATAACGGAATTATCTGTAATAACGATTGCGAGGTTTTTAAAACAACATTGTTTTGAACAACCTGACGCCTGCATTCATTCATGATTCTAAATATGGACCATTTTGAATCTTGAATATTGCTTACCCATGTAATTATACAGGTACAAATAGATATAAGAAAACTTGGTATGAGTGTCAATGAACTAACTCTCCATCCAAGTAAAAATTTATATAAGTAAACCATTATAGGTCAAGGTATGGCCTTCAACACGGAGCCTTGGCTCACACCGAACAGCAAGCTATGAAAGTCCCCAAAAAATACTAGTGTTAAACTATTCAAACGGCAAAACAAACAATCTAAACGAGAAACGATAAACTTGTATGAACTTCATCTACAGACGACAACTACTGGTGGTCAGATTTCTGAGTTAGAAGAGGTGCAAACATTTGCAGCGGGATTAAACGTATTAATAGTGCCCAACCTTCTCCATTTTCTTAAACAATAGAAAAAACATCACAACATAGAAATACACTATAACATATCAATTGAAAGGCTTATCTCAATCAAAAAACTAATGTATAGATTACATCCCCTTGTATTCATTGTGAATGTGTAGGTCATATCAATAGACAATACACATGTTATATTGAAGGCAATGACATCTTAAACAGCATTGCTTTGAACAACGATTCTCTGTGGAATATTTACAAAATGGCCCGCCACACTTATTATGATTTGTAACCGCTTGATATTGGTACAAATGTATAGATTAAACCCCCTTGTAATCATTGTGCATTTGTCGTTCACATCAATAGAAAATCCCAATTAATATAAAAACCTTCATGTACTTTCTCCCGAATAATTTGAAGGAACATATGCATTTAGGTCTGCTTGATTGGAAGCTGTTGTCTTTCAATATTTTGACAGTTATATAATTGCTTCATACGATCTCGTCATTAAGAGTTTATTTCTGTCTAGTCTATTCAGTCAGGTGTCAATGTGGCCTATACGACCTTTAATTATTGAGATATAAAAAAAAAATACATTTAAAAACGTTAAATTCAAGAAAAGTAAATCCAATGCAGTTCGTTTCTCAGGACTATTTTGATTGATCGGCGTATTTTATTTCGAGAGAATAACTCCAAGATAACCCTGATTATAGGGAAGTGACGACGCCATTTTGAAATCTATCATTTAAAGGGTAACGAGTTTTCAAAGTAAATACAATTATCATATTATTCTGCTGAAAATAAAGTTATTGTGTATTTGTATTACATTTTGAAGCAAATATAAAGCTTAAAAACATATGATGTTTATGTTTGCATCAGAATCGAAACTACGACGTAAAACAGTTGATGCAATAACAGAAATTCGCACTGTCTCGTGGAATTTTATATTTACAAATTGATAACACCGAAGTAATTGTTTGCATAAATGTTCGTTTCTCTTTGGGGCCTCGGTGGCCGAGTGGTGTAAGTAGTAACTATTGTAATCACTGGCAATTCAACACTGAGGTTGTGAGTTGGAACCGCGCTCGTGCGGTTGCACTCGACTACAATCTTATTTGACTAGGATTGTCAGTTTTCCTATCGAAGGGCGGTGGTTTTCTCCGGGCATTCCGGCTTCGTCCGCCAATAAAAAGTGGCCGCCGCGAAATAGCCTTAATCCGGTACTTTTAATGTGGCGTTAAAACCAAAAATCATCAATCAAATTGTTTGTCTTGCATTCTAACGACGATAGCTGTATTGTATGTTGTGCTTGGCCTACGTAAATCTGTCGATATATATACATTTACCGAGTTCTGTAACACACCGCTAGGTAAACTCACATTGCGCCAGAAAACTTTAGTTTAAGGTAGATCAAGCCTATTGTAAAATCTTACAATGCAGTTATTTCCCTAATTTTTTCACATTTATGAAATACACCAAAAACCGTCAATTGCAGATTACAAATGTATATTTAATACACAGATGCATGAAATTTGCACAATAATCCTTTGATACACCAATATTAAATTAATAACAACAAATATCCGATATATATTCAGCTTCGCAATGAAATCAAAGATAAAATTATATGAATGATGGTTATTTGTGTAGGAATACTATTTACCTTATGTAGATAAAAGCTTTGCATTCGGATACAGTCAAGTTCTTCTCTTCTTGAATACATTCGTGATCTGTAATAGAATCAACACGTCATACATTGTCATACTTAAAGAACCAAACTGCCATACAAAAAGGAACAATGTAAAAAAATAAGATAAGGATGTTAGATGTTCAGTCCTAATTTTAAATTTCAAAATATAGCCACATCAATTATAAACATCAATTTCGTAACAACGAATAAAAGTTGGCCAATGTAATAATTAAATTGATACTTAATACAAATGTGGTAACAATTCTGATCATATATAGGTATAGGAAGATGTGGTGTGAGTGCCAATGAGACAACTCTCCATCAAAATAACAATTTATAAAAGTAAACCATTAAAGGTCAATGTACGGCCTTACAAACGGAGCCTTGGCTCACACCGAAAAACAAGCTATAAAGGGCCCCAAAATTACTAGTGTTAAACCTTTCAAACGGGAAAACCAACGGTTTAATACAAGTATTAAGAAGTCATCTATATGTTTTTTTATAAAATAGGATGATAACTAGGTGTGGCTTGTGTTTTATATAAACGTTATCAATATGATTAAGGTATTCCTGGTTAACATAAAGATATTCATATGAAAACGAACTTAAATAATATTGTTCTGAAGGATACCCGTGAAATGCATGTGTTTTGTGTATTCCCCACAAAATACGTCTTAAAGTTATATGCAACGTTTTCGTCTTTTTAAATAAATGCTGGGAAGACATTTTTATGATTTTGAAAATAAATACGCATATTCGGGTTCTGTTATTTTATTACATACAAATATTTTATTGTGTTTGATTAAAATATATATTGATATACAATTGGATAGTTATATCAATTATAGGCATGATATAACTTTTATTTAATACATACCTGTAGTATATAACAATTTAACTGTATGGATAAAAATTATCCAAAGATACTTCTCGTATAATTTAAGTACGCCACAGCGAATAAAAATTAAAAAAGGCAGTCACCGTTAAAGGAGCACTAGATGTTATTTTTTTTAGCTCAATCATTAATGGAATGCAAATAGTTAACTAATAATTCGCTTTCAAAAGCCAGTATGGTTTAATTTTGTCAAAATAAGCAAACATTGATAATGAATGATTCACTTGCAAGTATGAGAATTTGATGAAAATAGTGAAAATGAATTTGACAGCTAGTGCCCTTTTAACGATGCTTATGATGATGACGGATCGCCGCTTAACACCAGTAACGAAACTTTTTTTACGTTTATCTAAATAGTTTACAAGACCTGTTTTCAAATAATCAATTTTTCAATTTTTAGAACTTTTCAGGAAAGAAAAAGGTTAACTATTAAAATATATATTTAATAACTGAATAAAGAAGTTGTTGTATAATTGTTAAAGAACCATATATCCACGTACATAGAAGTAAGATACGAACATTTTAAGTTCACCGTTCGACATTCAATGTAAACATCAAAAAAGGAAATCCAGAGAAAACATAGTACTAACAATACGATATATATAAACCTATATCTTTGTACAAAATTTGCGATGATAGAAAGAAACAATTCGAAATACAAAAAAAATAAACGGAAGCATTATCTTCTGATATGTATAGTATTTTTTTTTTAAATGTATAGCAGAAATTGAAAAAAAACCAACAATCTAATGATTTAATTTAAAACATACGTGTTATATATCATATATAATTTTAATGTATTATTATCAATCGAAAGGAATTAAAAAAAAAATCAGAAAAATATCAAATATGCACTTAGTGAGAATGTTGATTTTTTTCACGAATGGAACTTATGTGTTACCTGGTGATAACTTGTCAGTTGCTTTAGGACACAACTTTAAATGACATGAACAATCTTCCTCTGATGGGACACAAAAACATCGATTTCGAGGATTAACGATAAAATCGTAACCTCTCGTGTAGTCGCACCTGCATGTAATATCAGTGTTTCGATTCCCATTATCATAGACAACTTGTCCTTCTTCGTTACATGCTGATTTAATAAAGATACAGTTGGTACTGACATTGGTGTAAAATGTTATTGGCCATGGCTGGTAACGCTCAAACGAACAAATGTCTGCATCTAATCCTCCACGGAGTACGTGTTTTCTACCTGTTGGGAAAGATTTGTAACTCTTATGCAATCGATACAGTTTCAGGTTAGATAAATCTATAGCGAAATAATGAACGTTTAGCGTCCCGTTGAAATAAAACTGTTGTATCTGACTGAAGTTAAATGCAGCAATTTTAATCGGCCAAAAGTATCAACTTCTCAAAAGAACGTATCGAGTGATTAACTTCAACTTTGTACTTGTTGTTTGGCTTGATAACTAGTTTGATCTGAGAGTTACTGATGAGTCTTATGTAGAAGATACGCGAGTCTGGCGATTAAATTAGAAGCCTGTTACCTTTGATAACTATTTTCTGCCACTGATGGTGTACGTTTTATTTCCGAGGGTATCACCAGCCCAGTAGTCAGCACTTCGGTGTTGACATGAATATCAATTATATGGTCATTGTTTGCAAAAGTATGAATCATTCGAATTACTAAGGAATTTCTTATCCCAAGCATATATAAGCCGTATTTGGCACAACCTTTTAGAACTTTGGGTCATCAATGCTCTTCATTTTAGTCCCTGTATGGCTTTTCAACTGTTTTGATTAGAGTGTCACTGATGAGTCTTATGTAGAAGAAACGTGCGTCTGGTTTATCAAATTATAAGAAAAAAGTTGAAATGAAAAAAAAGAAATAAGTAAAACGTACCTTATAACAGTTATATTTCTCAAACACAACCGATATGATTGACAAATATTTTTTCGATCGACAAAATATCTAAATTTTATAAAACAAAATTAAGACAGCATAATTTGAATAGTTATCAAAGGTACCAGGCTTATAATTGAACTATATTGATTCCATTCATATATTCCCTCTATTCCATTAATATGTATTCACTGTTCCAAAGAAAACACGGTTTTAAATATAAACAGATGAAACCTTAGGATTGTTTTGTGTAAAATTGAATTCAAATTATTTACTTATGCGTATTATTCATTGTGACTAGTGATGGAGATTTGTCTCATTGGCACTCGAACTAAATCTTCTTATGTATATTAACATAAACTGGAAACAATGAAAGTGCTTTCAAAGTATAATATGAGGCAGGCATTACCTGTAAATGGGGACGAAGTCTGTATGAATTATTTTTTTGTAACTTAAATATTTGTTAAAAAAATAAAACGGAAATACCGTAACGTTTCCGATTTTGGTTCTGTTGTTAGGGATTTTAGTTGTGACGTTATTTAAATTATGACGTCATATGCAATGTAAACAAAGAAACGCTTTCATCAGGTAACGTTTTTTTCATAACAAAGAATTATTTTAAAAAATGAAATTGGTATTGCGTTCCTTCCTATTTATACTAGACTGATAAATATATATTTTACTCAAAGATTCATAACGAGACCGGAAAAAGGAAGTATATTGTAGATTTCTGTGCCGGTCCGGGATTTCAAAAAGGCGACAAAAAAAGATTTGAACGATTTTGAGTTCATTAGTACAATGAAAAATTCGGGAAATTTTCCCGAATTTTTTTTTTATTGAATTTTCTACTGTTATTGGGGACTTCGTCCCCATATAAAATATCGGTCTTCTAAATAAGAAGAATTTACCTGGCTGTAGAAAATCAAATATTGTGCAGTTTTCCGAATATCCGTTAATAAGGTCATTCTTTAGGCAGGAATACTTAGCCGGATCCTGACAGAAACCTCTTGAACGGGTTGACCACTGTGCTGGTTTAGGACATTTTAGCGGGAAAGCTGCACACACATGAACCTGAAACATTTTTAGTAATCCTTTTAATTATTCATCAATATCATAATACATGTTATAAGTATTGAGATTTTTTTTTGCGAATCGTTGCTAGGTTAACAAAAGCTATAAACAGGCTGTTTCACAAAACACGTCTAGATTAGAATAAGCCATAACCAATCTAATTGATCTTTAGATTATAAGTAATATCTGTAAGGGAACCACATGAACTATGTTTTAAACGGCACTATGGTGATAATATGAAATCCTAAAGCACACTCTTAGGTCTCATTGTAAAGTGCACGTCTCGATGCGATGGTTCGATAACATATCTGGTCATGCTGACAAAAGACACCATGATTGATAATTCCTGAGTCTATGGCAAGTTCTTTACACTAAGAAATTTGAATTAGTGCACAAATTATTGAAAGTATTTGGCACAGCTTTTTGGAACTTGGATCCCCAATGCCCTTCCATTTCGTACTTGTTTAGCTTTATAACTATTTTGATATGAGCGTCACCGATCAGTCTTATGTAGACGAAATGCGCGTCTGGCGTACTAAATTATAATCAAGTTACCTTCGACACTATTAATAATATTTAAGCATGGTTTAGGTACTCTTGTTATGCATGTAAAACTTGTAGGATGATAATTTTTCGTTATGTATTTATGTGACAATTCGAAGTGCTCTTTTTCTCTTTCTGTCTGTTATGGAAACCAGTAATACTTACCAGGATCAGGAATCTGAACATCATTACAGTACAGGTGTTTGATATTTTTTTTCAAAAATTACACCTACAAAACATTTCGTAATTATAGAAATGTTGAAATATAATTGTCCTAACATCATTGTAAATTATTACACTTTTAGTTGTTCCTTGATGACCATGATGATATGGTTAAAAAATCAACCCAACAAGCATTTCTTTTGGTCCCAGTTAACTTTTAAAATGTTTATATCATTTGAAAGCTCCAAAAGATCTCCCTTTGGTAAAATAATGCCTTTTTTGCAATAAAATTGAAATACCTTTTTTAAATCATTGGTGACCTATATTTCTATTTTGTTTTTCCAATAAGCTGTACTTAAACTAAACAATTGTAAAATTTAAGCGATTTCTATTTTACTAAGATATTATCTCTAATTCTCCTATTAGTTCAAAAAGTACCTTAACAAAAATGCATGCTTCTTACGAAGGCATATTTTTATCTTAAATGAACGGGGATCCCATTTTTGTATTTGATAAAGTTCATTTAGAGAAAAAAAAGCGAAATCCTATATCTAAATAAATTTAAAAAAAATATACCCGCGAGCCCCCTTAATGCACACACACAATGACTTGTATATACCTTTTCAAACGTGACACATGTGGGAATTCAAATAAGATATCACGAATGTTTAACTCAACTTTTAAGTAATGTTGGTTTTTTTTTAAACCACAACCATCTTCGCTAGACAAGGGTATATATCCGGCAGCCTTCTATCCGAAGGCATCTAGCGAAGATGAACATGAAGAGTGGTGGAACAAAAAACTCATAAGGGGAGATTAATTGGCTTTTACGAAGTGTCGAAGATTCTTAGTATATTTCGGATAATCATTATGCTTTTGGTGGTACGTTCTGTTTGCTTTACAGCTGTGATTTTGTACTATGCACACTGCACTACCAAACAAAGTATTCTAATTAAACTAGATTATCCTTGGATGGTCTGCAGGTTACGGGTTTGTGTAATGCAACTTAAAGAAAACATTTTCATGTAATGAAAAAGGAAATATACTTGATATTCTTACTTGAGCTGTGATGAGATCACAAAAGCTACAAATTTTCTTCTTGGAAACAATTGTGTACGTTTTCGCGATACATTAGATCGACAAATTGTACATACTTCTATGGTTACCAATTTTCTTGAACAATAGACTTATTCCTGTACTGTTATCTATTACATTCAAGATATGTATATATCACATTTACGTCATATGTGCAATTTGAAATCATGGGATACTTGCAGTAGAAAATTCGAGTTAAATTTTGAAGAAATGCAAAAACGAAACAATATTATAGGAATACAGTATTACTGCTGGAGAAAATATTTTTATCATAGTATTAATGAACTTTGTTCGATTTAACGGTAACGTATGTTACGTTACGCAAGGTTTTCTCTCGAGGTCTTTCAAAATCAATTATTAAGTCGTATATATTTATCGCTAGCCGCCCTGGCATTATTTAAAACGTATTAGAGCTCCATATCAACTGATTGTACGTATTCAACAACATTTAGCTGCAATTTGATATAAATACTCCGGAACAAAATATTTAAAGCAAGGGAAAAGTATTGCATTTGACGCATTTTAATTTTCATAGAAAAGTCCCATTATGAACTGTACATTAAAATAGAAATAGGATTACTCATTATACGTCAAACTGTGTTTGATTTGATTTGGATAGGCCGCCGTGTATCTTGAGATATCTAATTAATTAAACAACACTTGACAGAGTTCTTTGTACTTTTAATTACGCTGGTGGTGTCGTTCGGCTACTTTGGCACTTATATACCAATTTATTTTGATACAAATGTAACTTGCATCGCCGGTTCAAACGAAGGACCAGGTCATCTTAATATCGAACCTTTTATTTGACTTTCTTATGTTAAAATAGATACTTTCTGTGAGTATTCTGTTATCGTACAAATGATCGGACTATTGGTTCATTCGGACCGTTGCTGCCATTTTGCCAAACAAAGTCATATGGAGAATACACGCTCTCAAGACGTGTTGCTTAAAAGAGGATTCGTTTGGTAAGTGGCAAACAAGAGCAGATTCTTTGTCTGACAGGCAAATGTTTAAATCAGTTTGAAAAGATTTTTACTTTCTTATAGGACATATAATCTTCCAACAAGTTTTCCTGAGGCGTTTATTGAATTATTAAGATCAGCTTGAGCAAGCTGAATCAAATTTGATAGATCTTCTTATGATGTTTTTAAAAGTTTATACACTGATGCGTCCCTATTCAAAAATAAAAGATGTTGTTTCACAATTAGTTAAAGCATGGACTGATGACAAACATTGCTTTGTGATATCCGATGTAATGTTATAATTTGTTAAACGGTGGGGTTTCGGAAACCTATAAGGAACTGGAAAGGGTTTCTAGATAAAAGTCTTAGAAATACCCATGAAACGTTGGATATTTCTGAAGGAAAAAAATTGCTCGTTAGCATTTTCACGACCCTTTTTGTTGGTTCACTGAAAGGAAGACAACGAATAAGGAAAGATGTTTCCTTCGTAACAGGCAGTGAAAGTCCTGGAGCACGTACTATATTAATATCCACAAGTGGGGTATCTTCAGGTAATGTCAATACTTGAAACAAAGCCCTAGCTATTGAATGAAATATATCTCTCCCGTCTATTGTTTCTGTATTTAGGTCGACATTGTCTGAACCTTCTAGGATACAAGAAACAATACCATGTGGTACGTATGCCCCATCTTCAATTTTTCTAATCTCATTATCAGTCAAACTTGTTAAATATCGTCTAACTTCATTGTTTGATGCAAAAAACCTATTTCCGATTTATGTATCTACTAGTCATTTTGATCCATAGATACCAATGGATACGGTGCGTATATAATACTAATGATCAAAAAGACAATACAAAAATGTTTTTAAAGAAGGCGGCTAATTTTAATTGAATAAACCAGTGAACTGTCTTTAAATAATGGATATTCATTACATTGGCATACAACGTCATTAATCTGCCTCCGTAAAATACTAGCAGCTGCATGCAGTATTTGTTCCTCATTGCAACAGTTTTGTAATCAATGCTCAGATCTCTAAAATTTGACTGATTGTCACATTTTAAACAGGTAGCTGTCTATACGGCAGCAGACAACTTTATAGAGCTACTGTATACAATATTTCAAATACCCTTTCTTTGTTGAGGCTATATGACTATAGACTGACCAAACATATGTTTTCAGTTGAAGCCGATATATTGTTTAGCTTTCTCGGCAATCATCGGGCAAAAATTAAGTAAACTTAAGTATAGTTGTTAACAAGAATACAAGTCATCTTTTTATTGTCGAAACAAATGTAAGAAACGCTGTTCCATGTTCAGAATTTAATAGCTCTCTACTTTCTGATTTCAATTGATAGCAAATATTTAGTTATGTAAGCTCGATGGTACAAAGCTTTATTAGTAAAATTATTGTTAGTTATTTGGTAAATCATATTAATGTCGGAGATATGTGTATCAACACTAAATGCAGCTTGAGTTCTCTTCTCACAGGATTCCTTATGAACTTGTTTGACTTGCTTTAAGGCTTTACATTTTCAAAATATTTAAATAAACCAATCAGTTGTAGATACAAGCTCAGTAGAATTGGTACTTGTAGTACATTACTTTTATCCAGATAAAACAGAAAACGATAAGTTGTGCTTACATTGTACTTGTGAAAGATTTATAGCAACTGTTGTACTTTCAAATGGAATGTTTTCGTTTTTTCATACTCATCGACTAGTCTTCTGTATACTTCATCTTTTTGTTTTTCCACTGCGGTGATAAAATTTGATCTCCATTTAAGCGTTGAGCTACATAGCTTCACTGTAGTTAAATCTTGACAGACTATATGCATCTATGCCAATCATTGGATATTTTTTTCTTTATTTCAGAGAAAGGGTTCATTTTAACTGGAATGTGAAAACTCGAAATGACTTGGAAAATTTTCTACAATTTTCCGATACAATTTCTTTTTTAATAAGGAGTGTATTCAACAAAACAAAAAAAAAATGTTTTTAATTTAATAAGTTCTTAATTTCGGACGGTTTTATATTTATTTAAGCTACTCTAAAGTACTGCATCAGTTTTAGATAGAAATAGAACCGAAGTGGATTAGGAATCCCGAAGACTATAGCTAATGTACCAACATTTTTAGAAAAGAAATTTTAAGTAAAGAAATTCGTGATTTTAAGAAATGTTGAGATAAATTCTTGGTCTTGAATGAAAAAAAACCCGATAACAGACCAGTAATATAGTGTGTTCTAAAGCAGCTAGAGTACAAATACATTTTAAGATAAACATCAAATTGTACACATGAATAGGTCAAGATTATAAATATGTTCGTATAAATGTCAAAATATTTTGAAGGAATGCAAAAGCATGCGGACTTACAGTTGTACACATTGTTTTTCAATATTTCATTTCTAATTCACCAAGTTATTCTGACGAAAATAAGAGAAGAGCCTAATTTCCTTTGCTTGAAAAACATGTCGTAATTTTAGAATGTTCAAGTAATTTCTGAAATTAATGTCGATTTTATAAAAACTGCACCGTACCATTTGTGACGATAGGCAAAAGTCAAATTTAAATAATGGTTCTTTCATTTAAAAACCAAGAATGTGTCCACAGTACACGGATGCCCCACTCGCACTATCATTTTCTATGTTTAGTGGACCGTGAAATTGGAATAAATTCTCTAATTTGGCATTAAAATTAGAAAGATCATATCATAGGGTAGTCCTATAATATAAGACTCTGCAGGTTCATATCATTTACATTCAACGTTTTTTATCGGATATTTTTTTTTTACTATCAATGTTGAACCGCAGAGTCTTATTAAAACCATCCATTTTCTCGTAGTGGATTCCCAACGAATTTTTGTGGGAACTTTGAACGACAATTTGACAATGTTTACGATAGTTTTAAGTTTACTTGTGTCATTATCCTTACAAATAAATAAAATGTCTTACCTTATCATATGATGGATTTATATCCTTTTTGAACCACTTTTCAAACTGTCCCCCCCTTATTTCAAATTGTCAAGCGGGTCAAGTACGAGAAGTTCCGCAGGTCTTTCCGAATGTTAATCAGTTGTATATATTTCAGAATATTCCTTGGAAAACGAATTTTGTTTTGACTTTAAGATGATAATAAATAAAATAATCCTCATCAATAGAAAAGGAAGCTTACCATGAAATGTTTCTTAACCCTTAATAGGCAACCATTTAGTATTCATGAAAAGGTAAAGGATGATTGTATTAATGAATATTATGTCCTAATAATAACAGGAATTACACGGTGATAATTTCTCCAAAGAGTTATTGAAAAAAAAAATAACTGTGTCATGAAAATAACGGTCAAAGCTGGAAATGGTGACAATTATTACATACATGAATAAGCTAGTTAGCTTTCTTGATTTACTTGTTTTACAGATTTTTTTCATGTTGGGGCTTTGCAATTACAGCGAGTTTTTTTCATGATGGCCATATAAAACGGAGGTTTTTTTTTCTCTCGCGGAAGGCCATGTGGTATAACTGCTTAAAGTGTTTAAAAGACTGTACTGCAATTTTAGTTTTGAAGAGTTTCTACAAACACCGAGAAATTAAAATTGCATTATTTCTTGAACTTTCTTCTCTTGCTATTATTCTTTGTAACAACTCGATTTTTGCAATACAAATATTACCTCGCCAGCTATTATTATTTCTATTGATACGTACAAGAAAACGTTGGATAAATGAGAATTGGCTCGCTCACTCCCGTTGTATGAACTCGTATTTTGAAAGATATGTATCTACTCATCCGCTCTCACAACTAGAAATTAATTTCTGCTGATGCTTTACAACTTATACAAGAGAACTTTTGGTGAATGAGAATTGGCTCGCTCACTGTTTTATAAACTCGTATTTTGAAGGAGCATCGCCTCGCCCGCTCTCACAACTCGCAATCGCCTCGCCCGCTCTCACAACTCGCAATTGATTTATGACCATTCTTAACTGCATGGACAAGATAACTGGCTTCCTCACTCCGTTGTATGAACTCATATTTTTAAGGACTTGTATCGCTCACAACTTGAAATTAATATCTAATGATGTATACCAACTTACCGTAAAGAACATTTGGTGAATGAGAATAGCCCATCTCTGTTTTATGAACCTGTACTTGGGAAATCATGTATTGCCACGCTAGCTCTCACATTGCTCTCTCATGGAACATTGCAACTTCATACCGTTAGCAGCTAGCAGATTTCATGAACATTCGAACTCGTAATTCGAAGAAATGCATCGCATCACCCGTTCTATTGACTATAACACATTTGTTTGGTGAGTTTGGCACGCACGCCCCCGTTACATGAACTCTTATTTCCAAAGACATTTATAACCTCCCCAACCTCGTCCGCTCTCACAACTCGCCCATGATTTCTGTTGGTGCTCAATTAACAACTTGGAGTAGGACTTTTTGTGAAGGATAATTGGTTTGTGGTTTGTCCCCCCCCCCCTCTTCCCCCCTCCGTTATGTGAACTCGCGATCTCGCATTTGAAAAAAATAAAAATTTGACAGTTTTGTTTTGGAATTGTAACGATAAACTAGATTTCACCGAAGATTGCTTGACTAGCCCACAAGAATTATTGGGTACGAACTGACTCGCAAAATGAATAAGTTATACCTATAATTTATGTTAAAACATATTTTTTTTTTACTTTAATTTAGTTTAAACCTATTTTATTTGCAAATGTAGCAAAAGGGATTGGACACAAATTATAACAACATTATAAGAAGAAAAAAAAATACAATATAATAATGAATAATAATGAAACAACTGGACTGGAGTGAAAGTTTGTAAAGTAGAAATTTAGAATGTTAATTGATTGTTTTAAATCTTTGTGTTATTCTGATATAAGATTGTACGGACTCAAAAATGTCTTTGTTTTGCTGAAAAGAAAGGTCACTGTCACCAGCTAATAGAAGCTCAATGGATATAGCATATCTTTCTAATTTTGAAAACAGTATTTCTCTTGCTTCGTTGTGAAAAGCGCACTCTAAAAAATAGTGTATACTATCCTCAACAGGGTGGCCACAGCTGCATGCGGGACTGGGTTTAATATTAACACGATGTAAATCTGAATTTAAAGAACTGCACATATTTCTCAAACGAGTATGAATTATATTAAGTTTTCTATCCCCACAACTAAAATAGGAAGGTGGTTGTATTAATTTGGACTTCATCTTTCGTTTAAAAATATTTATATTTTTGGACGTACGTATGTCGGGGTTAAGGCTATTCCATTCAATAGTAGTGGATGAGAAAAAAGATTTTCTAGTTATGTCTAGTCTATATCCGGGTAGTGCATAATTATTACTGTTTCGCAAATCGTAGTTAGATACTTGACCAACAAGCGGGAGCATTAAATCACAGAGATAATCAGGGGCAGTCCCATTATGTAAAGAATAGAACATATTGAGCTTTCTGGACTTTCTTCTGTCCGCAAGCAATTGCCAGCCAGTTTCAAAATATATATAGCTTCTCGACTAGCAAACACGGGCAACCCAGTTACTAACCTCCCTGCTTCTAATTGAACATGTTCTAAATTGTCGGCTTCTTGTTGAGTACAACCATCCCATAACTCACATGCATATTCCATAACGGGTCTTATAACAGTTAAATATATACGAGCAAGATAATTTCTATTCAATACATATTTCAATTTTTTAAGAACATTTAATCTTGTGCTTGCACACTTTAAAATGTTTTCTATATGTGTATGGAATTTACCATTGGAATCAAAAGTAATCCCTAAGTGTTTATGACAGGAGACAAATTCTACTGATTGGTTTTGAAATTCTATTTCAATATCATCTGGGGAAGTATGGCAGGAGAATATCATAGCCTTCGTCTTATTAGGGTTAAAATTAATAAGCCAATCTTTAGACCATACTGAAATTTGTTCTAAATCGCTATTTAAGACATCGTCTATAGTGTAAGGGTTATTGCTGGAATAAGAAAGAGATGTATCATCAGCAAACAATCGAGTTAGACTTGTCAAATTATCAGCTATGTCATTTACATAAATAAGAAATAGTAGGGGACCTAAAACAGAGCCTTGCGGAACTGCTGCATTAGTATTATTAAAAGGCGAATAGGCATTTGAAACAAAAACGCTTTGTTTTCTATTTGAAATATAACTTTCAAACCATTTATACAGATTTCCATCAATACCATACGCTTTTAGTTTTATTAAGAGGCCACTATGCCATACCCTATCAAAAGCTTTCGAGATATCACATAATATAAGAGATGTTATACAGCGATCATCAAGTGACATGCATATCCTAAATTTCTATTAGCTGGTGAACGATAGAATGACCTGGAATAAAACCTGATTGAAATTTGTATAATAACTTGTTTGCTATTAAGTGATTAAATACATTTTTAAACACAATTCTTTCAAAAACTTTACCCACTGCTGATAATAATGAGATTGATCTATAATTGGAAATCAGTGATTTGTCTCCGGTTTTGAATAACGGCATGACAATAACTGTTTTCCATTGACTAGGAAACTCTGCCTTTTCAAATGACAAATTAAACAACAATGATAAGGGTACACTGACAGTATAACTTGTTTTTTTTAACATTTGATGACTAATTGTCGAGATTGTCGAGTCATTACCTGATGCTTTTCCCAATTTTAAAGTCTGCAAAATATCAATGACTTGATTTGAGTTTATATAGAAAATATCAATTTTAGAATTTGACCTAGTTAGAAATTTTGGAGATCTATCATTATTTTCATCTATTATAGTAGATATGGAACAGAAATACTTATTCAAAAACCATGCTTTATCGTAATTTTCAGTGACTAATTCGTCATTTTCATTTTTAAGTTGAGTGATATGAGTAGAATTACCCGATGTCTTAACTAATTTTTTCATTAATGACCAATACGATTTAGAATTACCAGATGCAAACTCGTCCAACAAACTATTTGCGTTTAAGTAAAAAAAAATTACTAATCTGTTGATACATTATAACTGTTTTTTTGGACAATCTAATTTTCAACTGCAAACAATATACTTATACCGGGTTTTTAATGTTGTTTTTTTTTGGGGGGGGGGGGGGGGGAGGATATCATCAAGTTAAATAAAAATAGAACCCGTATTTTTCTATTCTTTATGTTTTTTGCTGATTGTTCTCTATTCTGTTAACCCCATTCGTCTTCTCTCACCACTCTTTATGATTATCTCAATAATTGCATGACACTATTCCAGTATAAATTGGTCGTGTTTTTGTACGTTGTACTAGTATGCTGATTATAAATATTATCGTGAAATTCGTTTTGTTCACGAAATCCTTAAAATAAAGAATCGGCACATATATTTGAAATAAAATGGCGTGAAAAAAATTGTTTGTCAACTGGGGATAAACGTGATGGATTAGGAACATTATTCTAAACTATTAATGCGGTAAGAAGTTACTTTCATTCATATTTAGGTTGTTCCTAATAATTTTATTTGTTTTGGCAGTGGATTATTAATTTAAATTTTTGCTACGAGAAAAAAATACAAATTTCATAAGACTCTGCGGTTCAACATTGATAGTAAAAAAAAAATATCCGATAAAAAACGTTGAATGTAAATGATATGAACCTGCAGAGTCTTATATTATAGGACTAATCATAGGGCACATGTATACTAAGTTTCAAGTTGATTGGACTTCAACTTCATCAAAAAGTACCTTGACCAAAAACTTTAACCTGAAGCGGGACAGACGGACGAACGAACGGACAGACGAACGAACGGACAGACAGTCAGACAGATGGACGAACGGACGCACAGACCAGAAAACATAATGCCCCTCTACTATCGTAGGTGGGGCATACAAACATAATAGCCGTATGGTAGGTGGGTGCGTTAAAATCATCAACTAAACGTCTTTTTTTCAAATATGACTCTCGCCAATCAGGAGAACAATGTTAAAACTGCAAATTTGCTTTCTTGTTCTTCACTCGCCGATATCGATTTCATGCTATTCAAATATCGTGATAAGACAACCTGCACTGTGTCCTGCGTTCTAGAACACTCTGCCACCCAGACTGTACTAACGATTAAGATGTTAGTACATTGTGGCCTGATGTTTCATTTGCTCGTTAATAGAATCGAGTTGTAACACAGATTATGATACATGTATATAAGACATGAAGATGGAATTGATTACAGATTGGCTTAATTATCTATTGTAAAGGATCGAAGGATGCAGTTACAGAAATAATTATTAATTTTGAAATTATTAGAAAAAAAAGGCTCAACTCCCTCAGGCAAAGTTGATTTAGATGAATTTGGCTATTCATTTTAGGTATTTTTGTCATATAGCTCTTCAACGGTTTCGGTACTTATACATCTTCGATTTCAAATGTTTGGCTTTGAGCGTTCCTGATGAAGGTAAATCCAGAAAAGCGCTTCGGACGCATGAAATTATTAAACGTGTTGATTTCATTTTATTTTTAAATTACATCAGGCAAAGTTGAAATATGAAGATGTTTTCTGTTTTGTTTTGTCTCTGTTTGTTATGTAATTCTAGCGTTTTACAGTTTTAAATTAAACAGTGACTTCCATATGTTAAGGTTTGTGCTTTCCTATATAAGTTTAATCTAGAAAAAATAATGCAGAAGTACGAAAGAGTTATTTTCATTTATTACATTTATTGCAATGAATTACATTGATTTCCCAGTTAAATACAAACTGATAATTTCACATGTGAAATAAACGTGGTTATTTCACTCTCTGACGTCATGCAACAAAAGGCGTTGTCAAGACGTCGATAACGGCGGATAGAAACAAATCCTGAATGAGTAGAAAAAGTATATAGTTCCTTACATGTTTTACATTAATTTCTTTAAAAAAAGTCATTTGCCAATGTCATACAAAGAATAATTAATTAAAGAATTCAAATATCGAAAAATATTCAACTCGTGACCGAACAACACTGATAATTAACTCATGCGCTACGCGCATTCGTGAATTAATGTGTTGTTCGGTCACTCGTTGAATATTTTTCTCTATTTGAATTCTTCGATTAGTTATTCTATAATTATTTGAAACCAATGAATGGTTTATTGATAACATAATAGTATCTCTTATGCATTAAAAAGGAAGTAGCCATATTTTCCGATCAGGTAAAATTAAAATGATATCTATATTTCATGTTAAGTATCAATAAAACATTGAAAACAGAATAAAGGTAAATAAACTGCAAGTTCATTGTAATAAAATCATGACTAATACAAACTTATTAAGTTGTATTATTTGATTTATTACGGTATTGCTCCGTGTCTTATGAAATACTTCATCTTTACGATATTTGATAAAATACTTAGATACAATGCATACGTTTAGTTATAATAAACCAATGAATTATCAAGCATCAATATACATAGAAAATTCAATAAATATAAATAATCTGCTAGTTCATCGTCATATATTATAAACGTCTTAAGCTATACAACTTGTTTTATTACTGCATTGTAGTGCGTCGTTTATTATACATTTAATGAAATAGTTAGATAGTAAGCGTAAATCCCGTAATATTTATAAAAACAACCGTTTGGACATTCAATTGTTGTAGTCTTTAGGTTACCGTTATAGCTTATAATCCTTCAATTGCCTGATACATGTTATCTGCGTGGCCCAAAATAATGTTTTTTATCGAATAGAACGTTTGATATTTGTTTAAAGAATGTGGTAAAGATTTTCGTTTAAGGTGGCTCACCCCAATAAGGACCCAGGTAGATTTTTTTTATTTTCACATATTTTGTAGATCTTTTTATGCTGAATCCAAAAATGCAAAGAAAAAAGGGGGTCACCAGGCTCGTTTCCACCTCATATTAAAGCAAAATATGCGATTTTGACCCTTTTTCCAAACATGTCCACCCTTTCAACAATAAAGGTTGCATCAAATTCAAAGACATTTCAAACCAAGTCAGTATGATAATATTATGTGAAAAAATAGTATAATTTAAAGGGGCACTAGCTGTCAAATTCATTGTAACCGATTTGACTCAAATTCTCATATTTGGTTTATAACAATGTTAAACATTTATCCAAACTATCAAAAGTCTAAAATAAACAGTTTACAAAGCATGGGGAAGATAATAAATAGGTTCGTTTCGTGTGTATTTTAGTCCAGACGCCATCTAATTAACTATCGATTTGACCTCAGATGACCATATAAGCGATGTAAACAAAAATAAAGATACGAATAGATTAAACCAACACGTGCAATTGCATTTTTATAGGTCTGTTTGATTTTATTTTATAGATTAGAAATAGATGTTTCTCATTGTTTTTAACCATATAAGAATGATTTTATGTGCATCGAATTAGTAATCAAATGATTTACCGTAGTTTCACTTTCATTGTTGACATTCTTTTTCTTTAAATAACCAGTACACGTACAATGCATGCGTTGTCAATCTCTAGCTAGGGGTTAACTTGAAGTTCACATGAATACCGGTTAGAATGATGATGACGTTTTCACTTGCAAGTGAATCAGTCAAAAATTATGTTTAATCGCTTATTTCAACAAAATTAAAGGAAATTGATTGCTAAAAGCAAATTATTATTTCATTATTCCAATTTGATTAATGATTGATCTAAAAAAAAATCATACTTTATTTTTTTATATATATCGTAGCTAGTGCCCCTTTAAAATTTAAACGTTAACCTTGGTTGTTTTTGACTTTAAAAAAAATCCTTTTATTTTCAGATTTATGTCTATATTTTGCATTTTTTTATTTCAGTTTAAGGCAAAAAATATTGGTATAATCGATTTTTCGCAAAATTTCCCCCGGTAGATTTTTTTTTAAAACGGATATGTCAAAGCTATGAACTTTTCAAGCATTTTAAGGTAAAATAAAAAGGGGGTCACCAAAGTTACGAGCTTTTGTTTAACCCCTATACCCCATGAGGTCTGATTTTAATTCACTCTATAAATTACTTAATTGATAATTCTTAATTGATGGTTTTAATAAAATAAAGTGTGTAACTAGATCAATGAACGATAGCTGAATATAAATGTGGTTATCGTATTACTGTTTGTTATCATAAAGCGAAATTTTGATTATTTTGGTGAAATACGGTAATTTTGTTTGGCGCGAGTTGCTTCCCTCTAATTTGGCGCTATTATCGGACAACAGGAATTTCAAGGTCGCCATTGCCGAGCAGCATACTAAATTGATGAAAACGACCATGTACATGCATAACAGACATTGTTTCAAATATACAACAATGAAGGTAGAGTTATCACATAAGAAAACATAGATTTCGATATATTAGGCAGCCAAATGTTATCAGGATCACGAAAAATACAAAATGGGGGTTGTCTCAAAATACTACCTACTAGTAGTACTGTTTAAATTCACTTCAGCTGAAACCTTGCACAGGCTAAATTTATGTTCGGTGTTAAATCGTTATGGCTGGTATTTTATTTATGTATTTATTTTACCCTTAACTGTCAAGTTTTCAAAATGTCTAGCGAGTTTTGAAATATATCCGTGTGCAAACAGCCGAAGAGGAGGGATGCCATCATGGACATCAGTAGCATCACACATAACTGTCCTTTTTGCGCTAGCGTAATTGTCAAATTAGTCGTGTGTAATTATTCATCATTTGTACTATGTAATTTAGTAGTCAGCTAGGTTAAGGTCAGATGTACGTGGGGCCCTATACTTTGCTCGGACAGTTTCCACTCCATAACCCCAACTATTTCCCTTCCCTTTTATGCCCTAAATTTTCTCCCCTTACTTCAATACATGTACTTGTACTTCCATCTCCTTTCTCCAAGACGAAATAAAAAATAAAAAATATATTTCCAAGATATCCCCTTTACCCTGATCCCTCATTCCAATGTCCACTAACCCCTGTCCACCCCTCAATGGGTTTGATTGACTTGTTTGTTTTCTTCAGAATATATATATATATATATATATATATATCAAGGATTTGTACTATACAAATCATTGTATATATATATATATATATATATTTAATAATATAGTTGGCCTTCTTTGTAAATAATAACCCCTACAGTACAAGGCAGTATACATCTTATTAATGGATTAATTGGTCTTGATCAATCACATGAATTAAGTCAATATGTTTACAATTACCCCCCCCCCCCCCCCCCGCCCCTAATTCTGTTTGGTATACAAAAAAAATTCATTAGGTCTAGTATGGTAGTATCAGGGTTAAACATGTACAGAGTGTGGCCATAAGTATTTGTCACTCAAGATTTTTCACTATATATAATATTGTATAAAAACTACATTTTTTTTAATATATTTTGGGGTCATTTTTTATTTAATTTTTAAATAGAAGCAGAATTGTCACAGAATTATTAAATAAACTTTTTAATGTATCATTTTCATTTTTTTCACAAGATAAACTCAAATATTATTTTCTGTTAAGTATATTTGTACATGTACATCATGTACATTGTACATGCAAATGGAAGGAGTGCTTGGAATGTTCAACTTTACTTGGAAACTATTGGAAAAGTACTAACAGAATTTCATGAGAAGCCAGTATCATCTAGTCTTGCAATTGGGAACTATGTGTTAAGTGCTGCCACAATCAACTTCAGGAGCTAAGATCAACAATAATTTGGAACTACATGTATATGCTTTAGTGCTGTCAAAATCCTTTAAAAAATCCAATCAGAAGGACCTCCTTAACCTTCATGTTTGAATGATGAATATATATATATTGAGTCTTATTATATAAAGAAACACTGAAGAAGTATAAATAAAATGAAAATATAGAGTTGATCAGCTAATGATTGTACAATACATGTACATGATTTATAAATGGCAACAATACTTACATGTATACTAGTACATTGAAATTTAAAACAATGTTAATAAATGTTTTATAAAGGAGTAGGTTCAGTAAGACCCCTTTTTGGCCCCAAAATATAGCAGTTTTAGAAAATTGTGAATATGTAATCGTTAAGATATGTATAGAAAAGTAGAATGCTTCTCCTACATAAAGATGGGCTGGTTTTGACAATACAATGCACATATATCGAGCACTAGCATCATTAAGTCATGCTAACTTACTGAAATCTTCATAATTTTTGCATTTTAGTAAAATTTTAGACGGTTTCCGTCTTAAATAAAAGTGGCCGCATTCGTGTTCATGCATAATATTGAAATGTAAGTTGTACTTGATGATTTTAAACAATATATATAAAGGTTGATGATGAACACGGATGCGGCCACTTTCATTTTTGACAAAAACCATATGAAAATTGACGATTTTTCGCATATTTGATAGATTTTTCATATTTAAGCTTGAATCGGAGCGTTTTTAATGACTTAATCAGTTAAAACCTTGCATATAAACTAATTGAATCAATTGAATTACTAGACACTTAAGTGTTTAAAAAATGTCTAAAATCTTTCGTTAGATTAACTTGAAAATTGAGGCCGAAATCAGCCCTTACCGGATCTACTCCTTTGATCTCATAGACATTTAAGGAATAAAACCAATATATAATGTATCCAAAATTTGATTTTATCTGAGTTGGGTTTTTTTACGCCCTTTAAGTTTACAGGACTTATTATGGTATACCGTTGACTGTCCCTCATCAACATTTCAGACATATACTTAAAAATAATTAATACTGAAAGAGTGAGTGAAAAGTACATGTTATAGATAAACTATTTGCATGTAATAATTTACAAATATAAGGAGTACATGTCTGTCTGGCAATTGTCATTGACCACATAATACATTTTTATGGTTCATTGGTCAACAGTAAGTCCTCTTTTAATATGCTATATTGTGTAATCAATAGGTCATCTTCATGTATATTTGGTGTATGGAATGATTATTAAATGTATTATAATAAATTGCAATATTAAATAAGAGGATGTGATATGATTGTAAATGAGACACTCCACAAGAGACCAAATAACACAGAAATAACTATAGGTCACCATACTGACTTCAACTATGAGTAAAACCTATTCTGCATAGCTGGTATAAAATGCCTCAAAATGACAAATGATGATTATGCTATCATGTCGTCTGTGTCGTTGTCCAAAGATACATTAAGTTTCGGGACAATAAGTTAACATTAGTTTTAGTGAATTGATCTCTATAAATATTTACCAGAAGGTTCAATACCACTAAAGGAAGGTTGGGATTGTTGTTGGGGGTTATGGCCCCAATAACTTAGGAATTAGGGCCCAAAATAAGCTTTTTTGTAGTTTCCAAACAATAACCTGTGTTTTAGTGTATGACTCTCTGAAATAATGCCATAAGTTTCCATAACATGAAGGGATAGTTAGTATTGATTTTGGGGGTTATGGCTCAAACTACTTAGGAATTGGGGGCAAACAAGGGGGAAACTAGTTTTGTTTGTTTTGGTCAATGGACACATAAGATAATTTAAAAGGAGTGTAAGGGATATAATCCAACAAAACATTTTAAATACAATATTGGGTATGTTCAGATTTAGCTCCCTTACACTACATGTAAATTGTGTATAATAATGCCAAGTTTTAGACTATTTGCCAAAAAAAGGGGGGGGGGGATTGCTCAAAAGCAAAAAAAATATCAATTCACATCATATTACCAATTTTAAGTTCTTCTGTGTCAGAAACCTAATATGTGTCAAATATTTAATAACAATCCTAATTCAGACCTGTATCAAGCATGAATACTGTGTCCATTTTTGCCAAAACTGTTCAGTGCTGGACCTCTGCGGTCGTATCCAGCTGCACTCAGCGAAGCAATTCATTTTTAATGGAACAAGTCCTTATAGTTGACAGCATTATATTTTTAAGAAAACTTATTTCCATACTTTTTTCACAGCTATCCTGGTAGAAATCAATATCGTTGTCATCCCAACAAATCTGTTTACTCACTGTTTTCAAATTTGGTACGTCAAGTTGGTCTTGCAGATACATGTATATTACAACTACGATGATCAGGTCCCTCAAATAAAAACTTTTCACCATGAAATAAACTTCTTTGGCTCACAGTAAATTGTATTTACTAAGGTTGGATAGATATGTGAAATGTAAAGATAGGAAGATGGGTAATCATTGTTTATGAGACAACTCTCCTCCAGAGACCAATTAACATAGAAGATAACAACTATATGTCACCGTACGGACTTCAACAATGACCAAAAACATATACCGCGTAGTCAAACAAATAACAGGCTTAGAAATAACGTTCTTTTGTATATATCGCATATTACAAAACTTTAATTCGTGCATGCCGAATGTTCACTGGCAAATATTTCAAGGATAATACGGACGAGAACATATAGGTAAGTATCATATTATGAAAGTTATGCAAAGTAGGAGGAGCTAGATATATATGGACTGCCATAAGAAGATGAAGGGACAATGCGCTACATGTCTGCTTGGTGCATGTACGAGAAAAATTCCCCTTTTTTACCCTACGCGGCTTCGTATGTACACATCCAGCTGTAAGTAGGTGTGATATGATTGCCAATGAAACAACTATCTACCAAAGTTCAAATTTAAAATTCAATATTCTAAATTAAAAAATATCTCCTTTTTATCATCACACACAGATCGATAATAAGTTACTGGTATACGTTTCTTTGCAACAGTTAGATCAAATCAGTGTTCACAAAGAAAATTGTCATTCACATGTTTTGCCGCAATAATATCACTCCATCACTCCACTATATTTGTTTAATCAATCCTTATTAGGTTTGCTTTGAAAAACGCATGTCAAAAAGTAAGAGAAGTTAAAGTTTGCCAACATCACCGTCAATATAGCGTCCCTGTGTACTGGACGGAGTTCAGTTAAAAACCTAGTAGTAGTATAGATTTTTTTATTTATAAAGTTGTAAGTAGTGTTTGGGACTGCCGGTTACGTACGTCTGCATGGGTGTGTCCTATAGGCAGAATCCCCGACATGGTGAAACCAATAATTTTGCGGTCCGCCGCAAAGCATGCGGTATTGGGGTATTATATCATAGACCGATATATAAGGTCTGAATACTGGGTCCCGGTTACTATTGACCAATTTTCATCTACATGAAAAGGCGGAAAACAGCAAATTATTGAACTGTCGTTTTATTTCGGCGTAAAACATAATCAATTTAGTGAAATAAGTTGCTGGATCCATTAGTCTATTATAATAAACCTTAAAGTTTCTCTGATTCAATTATACTAGTTTGATGTTTTCTCTTTTTATTTTGAACTCGGTTGACATATTGATAGATACAACAGAAAATTGCAACGAACGACCGAGTACCAAATACCAAAATGGTTTTTTCAATATTGGTAGATTTGATATAAATTTGTTTTGAAATCATTAAAAAGTTATGTTTTATTTACAAATGAATTTGTCGTCGTGGTAATTTATTAGACAGATCAATTGTCCAGTATATTGATTGCTATTGTTAATCCTTAAAACATAAAATTAATTAGAACTTGTCTCTCAGCTCGGGGCAGGATCTTAAACATAATTAGTATACATGGTTTTTTTTAACAGTAACTTTAAATCAGTAATACGATTAAATTTTACGATTTACTTCATTAATAAAATTAATAATAAAATTGAGAATGGAAATGGGGAATTTGCCAAAGAGACATTAGTTCGTTTTTGATCTAATATTGTGTAGACCTACATCTAAATGTGCAACCTCCGTCAAGGCTTAGTCGGACTTTAAACGAAATGCTAACTCAAAAATTGTGAAATGCAAACCAATGTGAATGTACTCAATGTATACGTGATGGTACGAGTAACATGCTTAAAGAACAAGCAAACAAATCAAAGCAAAAGGTCGTACGGTGTTCTATAGTTGTTAATTTCTGTGTCATTTTGGTCTCTTGTGAAGAATTGTCTCATTGGCAATCATACTTCATCTTCATCATTTCAAATTGAAACACTCCACATTATTTTCGGAGACAACAAGAGAAAAGGAAAGAATAATCGGTTTCAGACTTATTCAATTCTACAATATCAAGAAGTTTTTTTTTTTAATTTTTCAATCTGAAGTTGGTACAGACGCTTTAATAGTTGATACGGTGTATTTGATTATTAAAAGACAAACTTCGCCAGGAATCCTCACAGACAAGCCTTATAATGCCAAAGGACAATATTCAATTCTAAAAGCGTAAATTTATGACTTTGATGAAAGGTTGTCAAATTGACACTCATACCACATCTTTTAAAAATGATAATGCTTCCAAACCCCAATTTAAACTATACCGGTTAACCGGCTAATCGGTCGAACGATTATCCGAGTAACCGGTTATGCAAAAGTGTACGATTTGACAACACTAGTAAAAATGTTACGTGTGCCTGTCAAGCATTAAGTCTTTTATTTAATTTGTTAAAAAATTGGCATGTTCAAATTTGTTTCGAGAAAAAACTATAGTATCAAAAATTTGCAGTGGAAAAATATTTCACATACTCGGGAATAAAATCATAACAAGACTTGGATATAAAGATATTTCATATAAAAAAGAGATTTATGACAGTAACAAAAGATCACAAAATGTTATAAAATGCCAAACGGATAGCTTGAAAATTAACCCGCCCGTGCCTTTAAAGCCTACTATACGGGTTTTACTTGTCTTTAAAGATGTACGATGACATGCAGTTGTTTACATCGCTATCATTTGTTTACTGTTAATCATTGAGTCATTGGCAAAACATGTTCGAATATTAATCTTATAGACATCATTTAATTCAACCGATATTTAAGTGAATTCAAAATATGGTGCGAACAGACCCAAGAGGCGAACGTGTATACATGATGAGAATGTGTTTTTGGAAGGGAATACCGTCGACGTCATACATGTCAGTATTTAGTTTTTATGTTTTTTTAATGTTGTATCATGTATATTTCTGTCCTTTTTAACTTTTATGCGAAAAATGAAAAAAGCACTCTGAATTTCCGACTGTACATATTTCCTGTTTTGAAGAACGTTTTGCATCACTTGTTTACATCGTCAAGGGTGCTTTCATACACTCCCGCGTTCCAAGGTCGCCAAAGCTTTTTTTGAAAAGACCCCCAAAACGGACCGTTTCCAAGGCACTCGTCGTACGAAACATGCGTTAAAATATGCGCACTGTTAAAGGGCCGAGCCACCTTAAAGCCCGGTTTAAAGCTTATGTACTATATCTGGGTTGAGGTAGTTTTTTCATTTTTAAAACTTGTAATTTTACATATTAAAAATCAAGGATTGAGGAGAATAGACGAGGTCTTGGAAGGGTATTCTTCTGATGACGGGTTAATTTTTCCTTGATAGAGTGTTTCTGCTCACAAGGAAGCTATTAAACCAGGAGTTCCAAATGATGGATTTGCAAATACCCCTTTGTACATTTTACGGACGCCATGACGAGTTGGTTGACCGTTACGAGACATATCCGTTTAACAGATGATATCGGATTTGTTCTTTATGTCGTAACAACAATCCCGTTCCTTTCCAACGAATGTGACCTAACTAATCAAAATATTTACCAGGCTTGCAATAACATGAGCAACACGACGATGCCAAATGTGGAACAGGATCTGCTTACTCTTTCCGAGGACCTGAGATCACCCCCAGTATTTGGTGGGGTTCGTGTTGCTTATTATTTAGTTTTCTATGTTGTGTATCAAGTGCTGTTGCTTGTCTGTCTTTTTAAGTTTAGCTATGGCGTTGTCGGTTTGGTTTCGACCTGTTAGTTTGAATGTCCCTCTGGAGTCGGTTTCACAAAAAAAAAACTTACGATTAAGATTGATCGTAAGTCATTAACAATTTTGTATGCTTACGAGAAATCTTAGTCGTAAATTATTTTGTGAAACTTACTCATGGTATCTTTTGCCTCTCTTTTAATTAAGATTTCATGCCCACGGCATAAATGTGATTATTAGTGATAGTTTTAAGAACGCCGTAAGGATTTTGTTGACATATGTAGTTTTAACATATGCTAAATGATGTTTTCTACTTGTACTAGCAACAACCATGTTCCTTTTATATCTATTGTGACAACTTCGAATGATAAAAATAACAAAAAATGTACTAATACTTGACACTGAATACGCAAGGCAAGAAAAGCCTTCCGCAGCAAGTGTGTTCATCCATTTTCATCGGGTAAGGTTTTGCAGTATTTAGTTTTTCTTGTATGTTTATATTTTCAAAAGACCGTCTGTTTCACCTTTCGCTGTTTTTGGTATCCTTTCTTTTTTTTTTACCAAAAGATGTATTGTCTTACAAATACTATAGGGAAATATCTGTAGATTGTAAATTGATAGACATATGGGGAAAACCCAATACGTGCTTGTAAAGTTTTAATGATATCCAAATGTTTTAATGATTGACACAAACAGTATAAAGTAAAATCACAACAATAATGTGAACTCCGTAGAAAATTCAAAACGGAAAGTGTCTAATCAAATGGCAAAATCAAAAAGCTCAAACACATCAAAGAAATTAATACATGTAACAACTGTCATATTCCTGACCTGATACACACGACATAGGTTTATATAATATGATTGTTAAGTGTTAAATCGTATTAAAAGTAAAAAAAATCTATGAATGACATTGTTCTTTTTTGGTTATAGTATGCACATTATATTCCGCAATTGTAAATCTACATAAAAACATGTTTGATGATATATTGAAAAAAAAAACATACAAACTTTCGTCTGACGTTGATTCTATATTCTATATAAGCCATTAACTGACATATGCAGAAACACAAATATGCGTTTGTTTAGGTTATGTACATGTATATGCAAATGGTTTAGCTATTACAACAACAAAAAAAAAAAACTTTACTAAACATTGTCGATCAGCAACTATTTATCCGCCCTTAAATTATGTTCTGCTAATATGAGATAAAACACTCGATTTGACTTTATTATATGGTGCATTTATCAGAACTCACTAGATAACCTTATTATTGTGTGTCTAATCTCCAGGTACATATAAACGATAATGTTTTTCTCATGTTTCTTTACTTAAGTTTTTCAAAATCGTGTAATGCAGAGATGCAATGTTTTAATACATTTCAATATTAAAAGTTAAATATTAAAACTTTCTTTCCTTGTCATTAAAAAGGTCTTGTGTATACGGCTGTAATTGTCCAAAAGTATGATTTGTATGATCTTTTTATTAGCTGGCTAAATTTCATTTAAATCAAGATGTATTGAATTTTGATTTCGGCAAGATCGACGATAAAGTATAGCCATTCTTCGATATCTTCCATCGAAACATAAGTTCAAATTATTGTAGGACAACAGTTTCAATCTTAACAATATCATAGTAGTATATCTTGCACTCGGCCTGTCTACTTGTTAGACATACGTCGGTTTACTGCCTTCATACGTTTATTTTAGGTCCCTTTTTTATTCACATTTAAATAGTTATTAGGAATTATGACTGAAAAGGTATAAATTTGGTTTATATGTTGATATGTTTTACTTGTGAACAACACATCGTGTATTGTACCAAGTCAGGAATAAGTCAATATTTTTCAAGTGGTTACGTCGGCAGATTAAGTCGAACATTTGGTTATCTCAGTTTTAATGGACTCGAAATTTTGTATTATTATATTTTTTGTCTAAACATTCAAGATCTGTCGTAGTCTCCGTTTTGAAAGTATTTTACATTTAATCCGAATTAAAAGGATTATTTGTAAGAAGAAAATAAACGCCACTACAGTTGAGGTTTTGACGGTCAATAATAAAAATTGAAAAAATGTTAAATGAATATATTTCAACTTACCGTGCAGCTTGTATGAATACATAGAAGAATTACAATTGTAACCTCTCTTTCAAATACAATGAATTTTGTATTTTTAAGGAAACGGAATGATAACATTTATCATTGATAGCGATTTTATTTCAAACATAAACTAACAGTAAGTCATTGTGTTTTTATATGGTAAAAAGTGTTCCAAGAATAGTCAATACATTTTGTCGCTTCAAAAGGAATATCATTAACACAAAAATAAAACCGTTTCCTTTATGGTACCTCAGTCAGTCCCGATCGATTTCAAGTATCATTGGTTTGTTTTGAAATTTTATAGAACTTTAAAAACCCAAAGATAATTTAAAATGTAGAGGTAGCAATAAGGAAATGATTTGTTGGTAGTTTTAACTATTCATATGTTTGATAGTATCGTCCCTTATACTAACAATGTCCAAATAAACAACAGCAAACTACATAGATAATGATTTCGGTATTATCAAAATCAGTATTGTGAACTTTTAATACGGTTAACATAAACCAATATCACCCACAGTTTGCATGACATATCATATATTTGTACATGCAGTAGTAAATCGTAAATTCTCGTAACAGAAGAATGTATTTTATTATACTTAAATCAACCGCAAATGTTTGTTTAGTTTCTAAACAAATACAATTTGATATTAAAATAAGTAACACTTTGTAATACGCGTAAAACATTTCAATTTCGAAATTAACTTTCCTAATAATTTTCAACAAAATTGAAGAGTTTTGTATGTTTCATCTTTTTGTGTACACTAGGTTCTAACTAACAAAATCTTGAAAAACGAGTGTTATTAAAATATATACTATAAATACTTTTTAACGATAGAATAGATAATTTATTAACAAGAAAAAATGTTATAAACATTGTCTAACAATATTGAATTACTACAAATTTGACAAAAATGACTGCATTTTCACTTATTGTGTAGATTAAATAATATTCCTTACTTTACCCACAATTTTATAATATTATTTTCCTCTATTTTATTTTCCTCTAAGTTCAGTTATTTTGTGATTTTACTTTTTATTCTGCTACCCTTTGTAATTTCTGTATGAAATAACTTATACATTACCTAATTGTGTAGAGTTACTTGTCTGGGTTGTCAATATAATGGAATTTAATGCGACTTTCATACACGTGAGAGGTTCAGCTAGCTTTGAAACCAGGTTGAATCCATCATTTTCTACATAATAAAATGCCTGTACCAAGTCAGGTAATAATATAGGACTTTCCATTTTGAATTTTCCTCGGAGTTTAGTATTTTTGTGATTTTACTTTTTAGATATTCGATTCCACTTAGATGCAACACAGATGCATATGATTTTCCGGCTTTTGAGTTCAACAATAAAGAAATTATGAAGGATTTGAAATCGTCGAGGCAATCAGAAAGGTTGTTTATTAAAAGGAAAGTATACGATACTTGTAGTCAAGGTCAAACGTACTAAAAGATTGAAACGAACCCCATATGATACAATAAAGGTATGCAGGTTTCGTATAGATAAAATGCAATGATAAATAGCATCATGAAGGTCTGATCAACAGACTTTATACCGTCATGGTCCAGTGGCAGTTGTTATTCCATTTCTTTATTCCTCTCGACTTTTTTCGTTGAACCTACCTATTACATTCTTGTGTAATGTGTTCTCATCTTAAATATGTAAGAAATACTTGTCATTGTACGTTAATAAACAAGAAACATTAATTAATATGCTGGTTGCTTTTGTCAGTTTTAAATAGCATTAAATCCCTGTATTTTAAATTTCTGAACAGTAACGTTAATTTGGTAAGACATATTATTGTTTTATCATATGTAAATTAGCAGTATAGTCTTGCACATTTCACAATAAAGTGTCCGGTGCAAATGTGTGATATCAATTTCAATGCTCACGACTAAGTTTTAACTTAATAGATTCAAATCTCCCTAAATGATAAAGATTATTCCAAATCAACGTGTTTTTGTACTATTTGTTTATTTTTCTCCAAGATTTATTGAAACCTGTCAAATGTTTAATTGATTCATGGAGCAACAGACCTTCTGGATTCCACTGTAGACCTATTGTTTTCCCCGGAATATGAAGGTGTTTGGGTTGGAATTTTATTACACAGACAGAAAGATACAGATCTGATCATGAAAACATTCAAAACAACATTTTGAGAAACAAAAAATAAGGTTGGATGATGAGTATCGACGTAGAACAACTTATTTTTATGACGAGTTAATTTTATATAAGTGGTGAATTGCAATTTTTGTAAAACAACTGACTTGGTTTTGTTTAGGCTTTATTCTTTATACAGCTTGATTTATTTGTAACGGTTCACTAAGAAGTTTAGAATTGTTTATCGTAAAGTTTAAAAGAAATTTTTTTTATTCTACCTATCGTTAGTTTTAAACTAACCCTGTAAACAAATAATATTCATGACCGAAAGACTAGACAACAATTTATTAAAACTACATTTGTCAATACTAAAGCTGCGTCGGATAGAAAGCGATCTTATGCAAGTGCACATATACATGTACATGAAAAAGACTTGTAATGTTTTTAGAACATTCAAATACAAAATGAAAGGTGAGTTTTGGTCTCTGTAGGGTTCGAATGACAACTCAGTTTTCAAACAGCTAAAAACTATACATAGTGAATTTTTTAACCCGAAATAGGTTAACATATATATTGATATTCATTTGAATACGGTTGATTTCTACCCATCACAGCTCATTGATATTAGGACTGAACTAAATGGCTATTTAAATATGATTTTACCTGTTATATTTATACATGTATATGCGGAAGATAAAACTGAAATAACTAGAAACGCTAATGTTGTCGTAACTTTTATTTACAGTCAGGGTTTGATCATAACCTTAGAGATCACCATGGTAACACTCGACTAATGGTAGCATGTAAAGTAGGTAATGTTGATGTTGTTCTGTTCCTGTTACAGTCTGCTGTTTACCCTCAATCCTTTGCTGAAGATGATAGCATCTTGTAATATTTTTGTATTTTGTATTTTTGTTTGTAAAAAAAAATAGGCTAATATTTCAGAAAAGCTGGTTAACTTGTTGTAGTATAAAAAAAGCATTTAATTGAAAAATATGTTCTAAGTTAAATTTGTCTTGAATAACAAAAAGAGGCAAACCTCTGTTTTTTTACCGTTTGAGGCTGAGTGCAGCCGGACTTTTTATATAAATATCTATTATATCTGGAATATATGACCGTTTTGGAAACCATGTTATAGAGAAACTTGCACTTTTTTTTATAAAAAGATTTTTCATTTTCAAGAATAAATGTAACTTGAAATCACTTTACACTAAGGAAACACTTGTCTTTAAGTGGTAAAATGAAAATAGGGGAAAACCAAATATATCAGAAATAACAAACATTGACTCATCTTTCCAGAGAGGACAACTCAACTAATGATTCCGGAATTTTGGATACTGACTCTGTAAGAACTGGTAGTCAGGAAGGTAGGTAATAAAAACTACAATACTTTCCATTCAATTGAATGATTTAAAACAATTAATATAATTTCAAGAAAAATTTTGGACCACACTGCTTTATTCATAAAGTCTTATGTTTTGCTCTTAATGAATATGATCAATTTCCTGTTCAACTTTGAATAGATACAGGAAGATGTGGTATGAGTGCCAATGAAACAACTCTCAATGCCAGTCACAATTTATAAAAGTAAACCATCATAGGTCAAGGTACGGTCTGCAACACGGAGCCTTGGCTCACACCAAATAGCAAGTTATGAAAAACCCCCAAAAATACTAGTGTATAGCCATTCAAACGGGAAAACCAATGGTCTAATCTATATAAAAAAGCAGAAAAAAGAAACACTTATGAAACACATGAGCAAACGACAAGTACCGAACATCAGATTCCGGAGAGGTGCAAAAAATTGCAGTAGGGCTGAACGTTTTAATGGTACAAAACCTTCTCTCTCATCAGAAACAATAGTGTAACATTTAAACATAGAAATACACTCTGTAAAATATCAATTGGAATGGCTTAACTCAATAAAAAAAACGTAGTACCAATTAAAAGGTACATGTATATAATGTCAGAAAACGGTGGTATGCCGTAATAATGAACAAAATAAGAACAGAATTTAAATATTGTTTGAAGCATATATTATTGTTAACTTCATAATTTGATAACATAAAATACTTTGTTTTACTATGGACGGTGAAGCTCATTTTGGGCTAGCTTTCCTGCTTGTTATATAAGTTTAGAATCTTTCTTTCAATATGCATTATTCTTTTCTTTAACTAGGATACTTGAATTTTCTTACACACAAAAATCTGAATGTAAAGTGGCCAAACATAAAACCCAAAAGAAAACAAAGGGAAAAATCTTCTGTTGATAATTGTAAAGTGTGACTGATCTATGCATGTTTTGAATACTATTATGTTATATAAAATAAAGATGAACATGTCAACACATTATTATTAATCGCCTACTTTTTTGGTAAAGATTGCATATATGCAATTAAAAATGGCACTGACTTAATATCTAAATCTAAATCTTCCAAGGTTTATCACTACTTTTGAGATACGCAAAATATAGTGCATTGTTGTGTAGGATAGAAATCGACCATATGCGACTGTACGTAAATATGTACATGCATAAGACTCTGATTGATTATGGAACATCAATATACGAAATACAATGAAATATATGATGACGTAGGGTCCATTTTGTAGCATTCGATTAACAATTAAACTTGTAGACAGTCCCAGAAATAGGTTTAAAAATGTATTGATGTTGATTTGCATAATGTCTATTTTTGTCAGAAGCAGCTCACTTCCTATCCATGAACATTTCGAAAAAAATTTCAAGGTTATATCTGTTCAGATATTCAAGTTACAAAATGATGTTACACTTGCCAAGAAAATGACTTAAATTTTGCAAGGTATCTGATCTAAAATTATTAGTGATTTCATTGTTAAAGTCATCTTCAAAATTAATGTTCTCTTCCTTTGTCAATACATGTATCAACTACAATCAAAGCTCAGTGCAAAATTTAATTTAACTTCCAACTGATATATTTAAGCAATTTTTACCCTTCACTCTGATTACATGTATATACTCCTATTTAAGTTTATCTTCCAACAGATGCTTTACTTAAAATAATTGGTTTGAAATTGCACTGCCTATTTTACTTAAGTATAGGTTGGTCTGCTTTTGCACTGCTACTTTTGAATGGTTGCTATGGCTACACTTTATCTAGTCTTTTTTTACTTAAAATTGTAGATCTGAGGTGACAGAAATCATGAAAGTTGAGTCTTTACTACAAGATATTAGTCGCCCATTAGGACTGGCCATTTATCATGGTATGATACACAGAGTTTAAAAATACCATTGCCATTTCTATGTAACTGTCTGCTGCAGAAACCAGTCACATGATCAATGTTTGCATGATTTAATTACAATTTTATTAGGTTCTTGAATTCAGTGAAACATATGAAAAGGTCCACATCAGTAAAAAAAGCAACATAAAAAACATACTTTTAAGAATTAGAAAAGTATGTTAAAAATCATGTCTGTACCAAAACTAATTATTGAGCTGATAATTACCATGGAGAATTATTGATTTAGTGTGATGGCCGACAAGACGACTATCCACTAGAGACAAATGATATAGAAATAAGAAAAACACATGCAATATATAGAGTAAATTACCACAGGATCAAACTTGACAAAATGTAAAACAAGTTACTTGAGAAAACCAGAGGCTGAATTTTGTAAAAGGAATATGGAAAAAACGCCTCTCATACCATATTTTGTAAGTCCCTCAATTAAAAATTGTTGTGTCTCTTTGGTTTATTCCTATATTCTCAACTTTTCTATAACCAGTAACTAGATTTCATTGACATAACCAATTTGTTGGTAAAACTTTTCTTTAATTTTATCCATTAACTTGATTTTGATGAAATTGAATATAAAATTAAATGTTAGTATATAATTTCTTTCATGTATAATTTCTTTCAAAGTTTTTTATGTGTGCTTTTAAGGAAATGAAAGGAATAAGAGGCATCTTTAGTTAACCCATGTCCTTCTAAATCCATTAAAAAGACACAAAGCAAAAGCATATACTGAGGGCATTACCTGATCTTTAAAAGGAGTGAGACAGTGTGCCTCGTTATGGCTCACTTGCCATTCAAATTAAAATTTGATTAACTGCTGTCAATTCAGAAATAATTGTGAGGTTTGTATTTATGCAAATAATGCAACCATTTGAATACAGCAATAATTAAAATTCACATTCTGATATCAAATACATATTTATGTACATAGTTTTTTTTCATAAAATCGCATTAATTAAAGTCGTATTTTTGTTAATTCTTCAAATATTGCAATAATAAATATGCACACTTAATTTACAGTGTATTATTTTTGTTGTTGTTTAATTACAGATGGATTCATCTTTAAACTGTTAATTCCATGGATGGTTCTACTTCACAGCATACTTGTCTGCTCAAGGGAGACAAATTCAGACTAATCGAGTTGTTACTAAAAATAGATCTTAATGCTATGGCTATCAACATTCGAAGCAGCTCAGGGTTAACACCTTTACATTTAGCATGCCAGTTAGAAAGAAGGAAATGAGCAGAAATTCTTGTTGTAAGTAAACTTTTTGTATTTGAAATCATTTGATAAGTTGACATCATACACGTGAGAGGTTCAGCTAGCTTTGAAACCAGGTTCAATCCATCATTTTCTACATAAGAAAATGCCTGTATCAAGTCAGGAGTATGTCAGTTGTTACCCATTCGTTTGATGTTATTGATGATTTTGCCGTATAATATAGGACTTTCAATTTTGAATTTTCCTCGGAGTTCAGTATTTTTGTGATTTTACTTTTTAGATATTCGATTCTACTTAGATACAACACAGATGCATATGAGTATCCATCTTGAGAGATCAACAATAAAGAAATGTTTCTACATTATGAAGAATTTTAAATCGTCGAGGCAATCAGAAAGGTTGTTTATCAAAATGAAAATATACGATACTTGGTGTCAAGGTCAAACGTACTAAAAGACGGAAACGAACCCCATATGATACAATAACGGTATGCAGGTTTCGTATAGATAAAATGCAATGATGTATGTACATTCAAAAATCTACGCAAACCGCTCTGATTGGCAAACAAGATAACTAGCATCATGAAGGTCTGATCAATAAACTTTCTACCGTTATGGTTCAGAGGCAGTTGTTATTCCATTTCTTTATTCCTCTCGACTTTTTTTCTTGAACCTACCTATTACATTTTTGTGAATGTGCTCTCATCTTAAATATGTATGAAATACTTGTCATTGTACGTTAATAAACAAGAAACATTCATTAATATGCTGGTTGCTTTTGACAGTTTTAAATATCGTTAAATCCCTGTATTTTAAATTTATGAACAGTAATGTTAATTTGGTAAGACATATTATTGTTTTATCATATGTAGTTTAGCAGAATAGTCTTGCATATTTCATAATAAAGTGCCTGGTGCAAATGTGTAATATCAATTTCAATGCTAACGACTAAGTTTTTACTTAAAAGAATCAAATCTCCCTAAATGACAAAGATTATTCCAAATCAATGTGTTTTTGTACTATTTGTTAATTTTTCTCAAAGATTTTTGAAACCCGTCAAATGTTAAATTGATTCATGGATCAACAAAAGACCTTCTGGATTCCACTGTAGACCTATTGTTTGTCCCGGAATATGAAGGTGTTTGGAGTGGAATTTTATCACACCGACAAAAAGATACAGATATGATCATGAAAACATTCAAAACAAAATTTTGAGAAACTTAAAATAGGTTAAATGATGAGTATCGATGTAGAACAACTTATTTTTATGACGAGTTAATTTTATATAAGTGGTGAATTGAAATTTTTGTAAAACAACTGACTTGGTTTTGTTTAGGCTTTATTCTTAATACAGCTTGATTTATTTGTAACGGTTCACTAAGAAGTTTAGAATTGTTTATCGTAAAGTTTAAAGAAATTTTTCTTGTTCTACCTATCGTTAGATTTAAACTAACCCTGTAAACAAATAACAAGATAACCTGTTAAACTTCTACACTTTGTCTTTGAGTTACATGTTTTCATGACCGAAAGACTAGACAACCATTTATTATAACTACATTTGTCAATACTAAAGCTGCGTCGGATAGAAAGCGACCTTATGCAAGTGCACATATACATGTACATGAAAAAGACTTGTAATGATTTAAGAACATTCAAATACAAAATGAAAGGTGAGTTTTAGTCTGTGTTGTAGGGTTCTTATAACAACTCGGTTTTCAAACAGTTAGAAACTATACATAGTGAATTTTGTAATCCGAAATAGGTTTACATATATATTGATATACATGTACATGAAAAAGACTTGTTATGATTTTAGAAAATTCGAATACAAAATGAAAGGTGAGTTTTGGTCTGTGTTGTAGGGTTCTAATAACAATTCAGTTTTCCTACAGTTACAAACTATACATAGTGAATTTTTCAACCCGAAATATATATTGATAAATCGGCAATCCTCGGTAGAATCCGCTACTCTCCTTCTATGAGGGTACGGAATCGGTCGAGTTCAGACGAATGATATATTGATATTCATTTGCATACGGTTGATTTCTATCCATCACAGCACATATGTTATTAGGACTGAACTAAATATAAAAAAGAAGATGTGGTATGATTGCCAATGAGACAACTATCCATAAAAGACCAAAGTGACACAGACATTAAATGGCTATTTAAATGTGATTTTACCTGTTATATTATACATGTATATGAGGAAGATAAAATTGAAATAACTAGAAACGCTATTGTTGTCGTAACTTTTATTCACAGCCAGGGTTTGATCATAACCTTAGAGATCACCATGTAACACTCGACTAATCGTAGCATGTAAAGTTGGTAATGTTGATGTAGTTCTGTTTTTCTTACAGTCTGCTGTTTACCCACAATTCATGCTGAAGATGATAGCCTCTTGTAATATTTTTGTGCTTTGTATTTCGTCGTAAAAGAAATAACCAATCATAGCCAAAAAAAAACAAAAAAACTGGATGATTTGTTGTAAATTTGTAGTATATAAAAAAGAATTTTATCAAATGAAAAATATATTCTAAGTTTCATTCATATAAAGATTTTGAAACCTCAGTATCTGTTCAAATTATGAAAAAAAAATACTTGTCTTGTTATAGAAAAACTCACAATTTTAATATGAACAGACAACTTGTTAGTCATTTTCAAGAATTAATGTAACTTCAAATCACTTTACACTGACAATAGTTGTCCTTGACTCGTAAAATGAAAATAGTGTAAACCTAAATATATCAGTTATGAATGAAACTCCCTTTTTTCCAGAGATCGCATTTTAGTCCAAAATGACAAAATCATAATAATAAATGCATGCAATAATTTCTGAATTTTCAGTAATTTCATGTTCAGCTGTGAAGATATAAATGTATCTTATATGATAAAACAGCTGTACGTTGAATTAATGAACACACGATAATAGATTAGATTTTTTTTTTTAAATGTTTGAAGCAAATATTATTGTTAACTTTTTAGTTTGATAACATTTGATTTATTTGTTGTAGGTGAACCTCATTGTCCTTATTATCCAGTTGTGAAAAATCTTCAGTAATGAGGTAAGACAGTTTCTCTTCCACTGAACATGTATATAGTTGATCTCCTTGAAATAAAGTGGGTGTGGCTTTGCTGTCAATTATATGAATTAAGAATCTTCTTTAATATTGACCATTCTTTTTCATATTATATATATGCACTTGTGGTTGTTGTTTTGGACAACCAACATTAAAGCTGGCTAATATGATATAGTCCAGTGTTGCTGAAAGTGATATTAAACATATATAATCAATTATTTAGCCATTGTATTTTTTTCTTAACCAATGATACAATAATTTTCTTACACAAAAAATGTAAAAGTAAGGGACCTTAAAAAAACCTAAAAAAATGAACGAAGAAAATACTTATGTATATAATGAGACGTGGGACAGATATCGATGCATGTTATAACAGATGACCACACCAAAACAAAATCATACCTCACATATTTTTTTTGGTGAAGCTTGCACAATATGCAATTATGACCCTATGGTACTGACTTGATATCTAAATCTTCCAAGGTTTATCATGATCACCACTTTTGAGATAAACAAAATATAGTGCATTGATCATAACATTTTATACATACTATCCATTAACATTTCCAGAAATTTATCAATGGAATTTCTGCTGAGATATTCAAGTTACAAAATGATGTTACACTTTTCAAGAAAATTACTTAAATTTTGCAAGGTGCAGGAATCTAATATATTTTCTAAAAACACCAATGATGGCATTGCTTAGCTGCAGCGTAAACCTGTCACAAGATTGATTTACAATTCTTTGAGGTTTTAGAATTTTGAAAAGCTATGAATGAAAATGTCGATTTTGGTTAAATAAAATTATGATAGATTTTTTTTTGGAAAACAATGCCTGTTTCAAAATATTGACAACTAAGCTGATGAAATCCTCAGAGAAATTATAACAACTATAACAAGTATAAAAATATTAAGAAGATGTTGTATGATTGAAATAACGACACCTTTCACCAGAGACTGTGAAATAAGCAAAACGCATACCATACATATACAGAGTAATTATCATAGGATCCCATATGAAAAAATGTAAAACAATTCAATCAAGAAAACCAAAGGCATGACCTATGTAAGAATGATAAAGAAAAACATCTCCCAAATCATATTGGGTATGCCCCTCTTTTAGAAATTGTTGTGTCCTATTTTTAAATTTTTTTTGAATGATGTCATTGAAATTACCAAACTTTTCTTAAACTTGATATATTTAAAATGATTTTTCATAAAGTTGAATATACAATTAATTGCTGATATCAAATATATTTCATGTATTATTTACTTCAAAGTTTCATGTGTACGGAATCGCTTGAACTCTGAAAATGGATAATATCACCAGCCATGCAAAACAAAATTTAATAAACTATATTTTTGTTGTTGTTTGTTAACAGATAGATTCATCAATCATATTTGTGCTGTTAATTCGATGGATGGTTCCACTTCACTGCACACTTGTTTCCACATTTAGACAACTTCAGAATAATGGAGTTGTTACTGAAAATAGATCCCAATGATATGACTGTCAACCTTCAAAACAGCTCAGGGTTAACTCCTTTACATTTAGCCTGCCAGTTAGAAATAAGGAAATGCACAGAAATTCTTGTTGTAAGTACTAATATACTGTTTGTATTTGATACGTTGACAGCATGATACAGTGAAACCTGTATAAACTGGATCTTGCATAAACTGAAAACCTGTCTAAACCAAACATGTTTTTAATTCGTATTAAATGTTAAATATACCTTGTGAACATGATAACTGTGGATTCATTATTATTCGTCCGATACCAATTTTTGTGGATGACGTTGGTACAGGTGAACCACAAGTTCAAATGTTCAATGAATATCATATTTTCAATAAGCTTTTATACAGAGATAATCAAAACAACGAAATCAAATATCCAGGAATATGCAAGTTTTCAGCAAGCCATAAAAATTGATATCATTGAAAATAAATTAATCCACAGTAAACCAAAAATCTATTAAGTCCTAAATAGGTTTAGTTTAAACAAGTTTCACTGTATTTGATTTCAACAAAGTTTGAACTGACCTTTCCTGACCCTTTGTATGAATTTAGGTTATATTAGTGATATGTTTCTATTGAAATTAGTTTACAATTATCAATTGAGTAATTTAAATGCAAGAAAAATCAATTAATCATATAAGAACCACAACAAAATCTTGTGGTAGCATTTTAACCATGAATACGAGAAGTTGAAAGTTTGACTCTCAGCTAAGGCAAAGAAAAGACTAGGATTATTGTTTGTTGCTTTTACACCAGAAAATTGGTGAGCAAGATAATATTCTAAAGCTGTCCTTCTGCCTAGTACAAAGCAGGTATTCTCATATAACATACATATGGTAGATAATTAAAACCTAAAAATTAAACCAAAAGAAATAAGAAACCCTACTTTTTATGGGTTATTTTGTACATGCATGTATTATTCCTTGTTGCAGAATTGTTCTGAGACTGATTTAAATATTCCAACATTGGATGTAAAACTGGCTGAGGACATGACTAATAACAAAAACATTATCAAAATAGTTCGGAGGGGCAGACGAGGACATCCTGCCAGGTAAGATAGCATACTTTTAACCAATGAAGTTAATGTCATACCTGGGAGGAAAATCAAGCAAGACATTCAGTTTCTACATAATATTCTGTCTATGCCATTAATGAAATAAAGGTGCAGTCAATAACTTTGCCAATTTTATTGGAATCTTGTACAGAAACTTTATCATGATCAAAATAAAGTATCAACATTTTTCAGACATATATTTTTTGCTCAAAACGTCTTGACCCAGATAAGAGGTGCCTTAAGTATTACTTTCTATAACGTTTGCCAGCAGGGGATTCCTTTTTGTAAAAAACAGAGGTCTTAGGGGATATTAAAAAGAAAAGATTTTTGTTTTAAACATTTGATTGGCAGAAACACAATACGAATGTATTGTTTGTACATGTAAATAGTTCAAAGAAAAGTGATTCCTTGCAAATAATTTTTATAACTGCTTGAATATCATCCTGGAATTTGGAATGTTTGTTTATACTATGCTATTAGTTCTTTTATCGGTCAGGGAGTCACCTCCTGTGTGACATCATCAAATATGTGTACATTGCCACTGAGGTTAGCAGATTTTATTAGTTTTCCTGAATCATAATGACAAGCGAGATTTCATAGTTTGTATTGTGGTTAACATTATCAAGTTATACTGATTAAGGATGTTGGTATATTTTATGTGTTCTTGCTGCTCTTCATGTTTCTATGTTGTGTTTTGTAGACTAATGTTTATGCTTTTGTTGTTTTTCCTGTTTTGTCTTGGGGGGGATCAGTTTATCTTTAATTTATGAGTTTGAATATGCATTTGTATCTTGCTCCTTTCTATTACATGACATTGCATGCACATTATTTTTTCAGATTTAATGTTTATTTTTTATTTTTTCAGATGTAAGCCAGCCTCAAAGTATTGTTCATCTTCGGTCACAAATGTTTCAATATATACACAGCCATTCCAGTCAGAAGCCCAATCTACCATCAATTTAGAGAAGGTACATTCCCGATTTGAATCAGTGAAGCTTAATTTACATAAACATTCGAACTTCATAATTATCATGATTGCATTTATCATGCATTTTTTATTTAACTGATGTGAAATTGTTTTGTTAGATATCAGTACTTGTTTATTCATGCATGTTATTTATGTAAATAAAGAAAATGTTTTTTTATGTCTTTATAATTGCATTTTTTTATCAGTTTATAATGAACATATACATATCTTAAATAATTGCATAAAATACTAAATTGATTAAGACTTTATAAATATAATCATGAATTTATTTAATGAATTTCTTGTCATGTAGTATATCCATTTTGACAAGACCACTTTTGAAAAATATGAAGGTAACCTAGTTTCTCTGGTAAAAGAAAATGCATTACATGTATATTTTCCACACCCAGAATTTTAATGGCCCCGCAACGAAGTTATCGGTGATGTTCGAATTCAATGGACCAAAAAGGTTGCCTTATTTTAACTTTTACTTTTTCCTATGTTATGTATGTAATTGTGCTTTTTATATTGAGTCACTTATATGGTCCTTGCATCGGAACAAAACACATTTATTTAAAAAAAAAAACAGTTGTTGGCATGACACACTTTATGTTCTTCTCATATATTTTATGATAGTATGGTACTAAACCCCTAAACTGGAGGGATTGTGCCTGATATTCATATGATGAAAACATAATCTTTCAATCAGTTAAACTGAGGTCTGGAGCTGGCATGTCAGTTAACTGCTTTTTATTAGATAACGAAATTATATGATAATAGTTCTTATTATTCGTAAAAATGATGTACTGTATGTCTTTGGTTTTGAAATTATAAACGCCACTTTTATAAAATCACCCCTAGTTTTTGGTGGGGTTCTTATTGTTTATTCTTTAGTTTTCTATGTTGTGTCATGTGTACTATTGTTTTTCTGTTTGTCTTTTTAATTTTTAGCCATGGCGTTGTCAGTTTGTTTTAGATTTATGAGTTTGACTGTCCCTTTGGTATCTTTCGTCCCTCTTTTAGACTTTTATGATTTTTAGTGTTAGTTTCTTGTGTATAATTCAGAGTTCAGTATCACGTCCATTATCACTGTACTAGTATACATATTTTTTAAGTGGCCAGCTGAAGGACGCTTCCCGGGTGTGGGAGTTTTTCGCTACATTTAAGACCCATTGGTGGCCTTCGGCTGACGCTCGAATCCAAAAAAGTTAAAAAGGCCAAATAAAGTACGATGTTGAAGAGCAGTGAGGACCAAAATTTCTAAAAGTTTTGCCAAATCCGGCTAAGATTATCTATGCCTGAGGTAGAAAAGCCTTAGTGTTTCAAAAATTCTAAATTTTGTAAACAGTTAATTTATAAATATAACATGTATAACCATATCAATGATAATTCATGTCCGCACAAAAAGTGCTGACTACTGGGCTGCTGATATCCTCGGGGAAATAAATCTTCACCGGCAGTGGCATCGACCCAGTGGTAGTAAATAAACTCATCATAGATACCAGGACTAAATTTTGTATATACGCCAGACGCGCTTGTCTACAAAAGACTCATCAGTGACGCTATAATCAAAAAAAGTAAAAAAAGGCCAAACAAAGTACGAAGTTCAAGAGCATTGAGGACCAAAATTTCTAAAAGTTTTGCCAAATCCAGCTTAGGTATCTATGTCTGAGGTAGAAAAGCCTTACTATTTCAAAATTTCAAAATTTTTTAAACAGTTGATTTATAAATATAAACATATCAATGATAATTCATGTCAGCATAAAAAGTGCTGACTACTGGGTTGGTGATACCCTCGGGAAAATAAATCTCCACCAGCAGTGGCATCGACCCAGTGGTAGTAAATAAACTCATCATAGATACCAGGACTAAATTTTGTATATACGCAAGACGCGCGTTTCGTCTACAAAAGACTCATCAGTGACGCTCGAATCCAAAAAAAGAGGCCAAATAAAGTACGAAGTTGAAGAGCACTGAGGACCAAAATTTCTAAACGTTTGCCAAATCCAGCTATTGTAATATATGCCTGAGGTAGAAAAGCATTTATTTAGTATTTCAAAAATTATAAATTTTATAAACAGTTAATTTATAAATATAACCATATCAATGATAATTCATGTCAGGACAAAAAGTGCTGACTACTGGGCTGGTAAAACCGTTGGGGAAATAAATCTCCATCAGCAGTGGCATCGACCCAGTGGTACTAAATAAACTCATAATAGATACCAGGACTAAATTTTGTAAGGTCTGGAGCTGGCATGTCAGTTAACTGCTAGTAGTCTGTTGTTATTTATGTATTATTGTCATTTTGTTTATTTTCTTTTGTTGCATCTTCTGACATCGGACTCAGACTTCTCTTGAACTGTAATTTAATGTGTGTATTGTTATGCGTTTACTTTTCTACATTGGCTAGAGGTTAAGGGGGAAGGTTGAGATATCATACACATGTTTAACCCCGTTTAACCCCGTTACAATTTTGTGCCTGTCCCAAGTCAGGAGCCTCTGGCCTTTGTTAGACTTGTATGATTTTAAATTATAGTTTCTTGTGTATAATTCAGAGTTTAGTATGACGTCCATTATCACTGTACTAGTATACATATTTTTTAAGGGGCCACCTGAAGGACGCCTCCCAGGTGTTGGAGTTTATCGCTACATTTTAGACCCATTGGTGGCCTTCGGCTGTTATCTGCTCTATGGTCATGTTGTTGTCGCTTTGACACATTCCCCATTTCCTTTCTCAATTTTATTTAAAAAGGAAACAGTATCAGCATAGACCATCATTGATTCTGACTGGTTTCCTTTTGAATCCTATAACTATACAATTCATGGAAAAATGAACATTGGTCTATGAAAGGATTGTAAGGTTAACATATCTAACTGATAGATGCCATCTGACCTTGACCTCATTTTCATGGTTCAGTGGTTAAGGTTAAGTATTTTTTCACATACTATATGCAATATGTCAACTGTTTGGTGTATTTAAATATTTTAAGGATGTGCGTCTCGGTTTGGCAGTTTTATTTTACCTTGGACCCATTTCACGATTCATTGCTCAATGTTAAGTTTTTAACTGGAATTTTGTTTCAAAATTTCCATTATTGATTTGGTAATGTACAGCGGTCAGTCTGTACGGCGGATGGGCGAGCAAGCGGGCGGTTTGGCGGCAGCCAAATGTAGTCTGTGCATTTACCCATGAACCGTTCAACCAAAGCTTTTTAAAATTTTAATATGTTGTTACTGACAACAAAATGGATGCCAAGTTGAATAATGAAGATTTTGACTTTTACCGCTCAGGATTTATAGTTCTTGAAAGATTGGAAAATGGCGTTTCCAGTCGTGTCGGTGCATTTACTCATGAACTGTTCAGCAGTTATAGTTCTTGAAAGATTGAAAAATTGTGTCCAGTGAATCCAGTCATGTTGTTGCATTTACTCATGAACCATTCAACAAAAGATTTTCAAATAGTATTATGTTGTTACTGATAACATAAAGAAGGTCATATTTGATAGTGACGATTTTCACTTTCACTCATCAAATGTTAATAAATCCGGTTTGCTATCGGTCTGACAGCCTCTTGTTTTGTTTTGGTTGGTCTGTTTTTCCTAAATTGTAAGCAGTAGGTCAACTACATTTAGTGTATGCAATGATTGTACAGTGTATATGTCTTTGTGAAAGGTATCATCTGACTTTGACCTCATTTTCAAGGTTCACTGTTCAAAATTAAATTTTCGTAGTTAGTATGTTTTCTTTAATACTCTATGCAATAGCTCAACTATATATGATGCATGGTGTGCTTGTAAAGTGTACATATATGTCTAGCAGGGTTCATATATCCGTATCTTTGTGGTTCCTTGGTCAATATAAAGTTTTCAGGGTTTGGTCTGTTTTTTGTTTAGAAGTCAACTATTCAATGTGGAATTGTTGTAAATACATGTTTCTGGCTTATTGTTTCTGACTTTGACCCCATTTCCTTGTAATATGTTTAGTAAACTTGCAGTAAAACGTTATATTTCTGACTATCAATCTAAAATCAATGGTCGGTTAAGGAAGCTTGACTCTGATATTTCAGTGTTTACACACGTGTATCTCGGTCGTGGTGAGGTCTTCAAGATCGTGATGAGCGCGGCCAACTTTGAACATGTTCCAAACAATCAGATTGCGGTCGTGGCGAAATCAGACCGTTGTAGAAGCGTAGTCAGAGCGCACTGAGGTCGTAGCAAGATCGCAAAGGTCGCGGAACCATCTTAGCGAGAGCGTAGCGGAAGCGTGATTCTATTGGGAGATACTGCGCTACGATCTCACAGCTACGTTATTACGACCTCACTACGACCAGCACGTATCAGCGCGACCCATCTACGCTTCAAATACGACTATACCACGTTAACACCACGTTATTCAAGTCCATAGTACGATTCTAGATTGCCCTTGCCGTCCCCACCACGCTCTTCTTACCATCTGACTGCGTTCATTACTACCATTATTCTCATTATCATTGTCATTGTCATTTCACATAAAATATATTATATATTTCCAGGTTGTGTTTGTCTGTACGTAATTAGGACTTCTTGTCCGTTTTCTTTTACGGCTCAACCATCCTTCTCGTTTTTATATTGATTAGACCTTTGGTTTTCCCGTTTGAATGGTTTTAGTATAGTAATTTTTGAGCCCTTTATAGCTTGCTGTTCAGTGTGAGCCAAGGCGTCGTGTTGAAGGTGTACCTTGGCCTATAATGGTTTACTTTTATAAATTGTTACTTGGATGGAGAGTTGTCTCATTGGCACTCATACCAGATCTTCCTATATTTTTTTTCTGCAATCGTTCACTAAAATATCGTCATTTGACCTTTATACACCAACTAAAGGTTGTAATTTATATTGGATTGGTCGGTCCGAAATCTCTGCTTGATCATGATTCATTACTATCAGAGCTCCCTCTCTTCTAATCAACCCCTACCACCACGCCCACGTGTTCTAGTAGATTTTGGTGACATGACTGTATTGTTTCCTGGAAATCTTCGTATTAATCAGAAATAGAAGGAATGGAACTGTATTGATATGGAACACGGTGTTGCCGTTATTGCTGAGAACGTAGTAAGATCGTGGTATGAACGTAGTATAATCGTGGTTAGAACGTGCTATAATCGCAGTAAAAGCGTGGTAAGATTGTGTTGAAATGGGATAACTCGTGGTATGGTCGTAGTGAGAACGTAATAAGCGTAGACAGATCTTGATAAGCATAGTGAGGTCGCAGAATGAGCGCGGTGAGGACGTGGTATAATCGTAGCGGGATCGTTGTAGAAGCATAATGAGGGCGTAGTAGCATCGTGAAAGCAACGAACATTTACATTTTCATGCCGCTCATACCGCGACCTCACCACGATCTGAGTTTATTTTAGATCGTGGTGAGCGTGGTGCGATCGTGGTCTAGTAGTACTGGGGCTTAAATAAATAGTAATGGTATTGTGATTTTCGACTATTTCAATGCAAATGTCTAAATATTTCATTTCTTGAAAGAATCGAATCTTCGTAAAAACTAGAATTAAAAAAAAACTCCTAACATGTCACATGAAAGAACCAAGATGTGGTGTGATTTCCAATGAGGCAACTATCCATTAGAGAACAACTGACAAATGAAGTTAACAAGTTTAGGTCATCGTACTTTCATCAACAAAAAGCAAAATCTATGTAACACAGTAAGCTATAAAAGGTCCGGAATAATAAGAAAAAAAACCCAACTAAAATGAAAAAAAAAACGATATGATTTTTGTACAAAAGATGGGCGAAAAATACTAAAGCCACATTCAAACTCATAGACCGAAAATAAAACGACAGCGCCATGGCTAAAACCGAAAAAGACAAACAGACAAATAAAAGTACACAGAACACGAACACAACCAAAAACTTGGATTGATCTCATGTGCTCCGGAAAGGTAAGCAGAACTTGCTCCACATGTGACACCCGTCACGTTGCTCATGTTATTTCAAATCCGGTAAATAGTCTAATTCGGTAGGTCCCTTTTAAGGGAAGGGGATTGTAGTTACGACATAACGAACATATCCGATATCATCTGTGAAACGGTTATTCCATAACATCTAACCAATTCGTGACGGCGGACTTAAAATTTACGAAGGGATGATTTCAAATTTTCCATTTTGAAACTCTTGGTTTAATAGCTTTCTTCTGAGCAGCAACCCTATATGAAGGAAATATTGATTGGAAATACAATCCCGGGAATATTGTAGCAATTGGGAGTACATACTCCTTATGCAGGCGCTGATGGAATGTTACTACATAGAAATGGAAAGTTCACAATTGGGAAGCTAAAACCATTTTTTTGTCGCAAAGTTTTGTTTTCAACCGACCCTCATTCTCAATTTCTAGATGTAAGTCAAGATATTTGGCAAATTTAACTGTATCTGTTGTATCATTTGTCTCTAGTCGACGGGATAGATTCGTTGAACATAGTCACCAAATAATGAATTAGTTTGTGAGAAAACATCATCTATATAGCGGAACGTAAAATTAATGGATATTGCTAACTGCTTATTTTTCTTCATAAGAAGTTCCTGTAAGAAGCAAGACACGTATTAATAAAGAGGCAAGTCAGAGAGAGGAGGTGAACAATTGGTTTCCATTGAAATATCAATAGTCTGTTGAAAAACACGTCCATCAAACGTAGCAAATACCGGTATGTTGTCAATAAAGAAATAAACCATCTTGAATATGTCAGATTTGGTTTTTAATCAAATTGATTGTTTACAAAGTAGGATTCAACCCTCCCTAAGACAATATACCGGTATCTACTTTTTCATTCTTTTTTATGAAACAAAGCAATACCAAGTCTTTCAATTTGTCCTTAGTTTTGAATTGGGAATATTTGTGGAAAGTGTAGAAAAGTCAAATGTTTTAAATACTATTGAGATGACAGAGTCTTAGATTGCATGTACTTTAAAAGATCTTTGGAATATTTTACTATCTAAATCTGATTCAAGCCACCTCTACAATCACTTTCACGACCGGATTTGACTCCCGATAAGGAAAAAGCTGTTAATAGTCTAGAATAGAGGTTTCATGTAGAATTATGAAGACCAAGTAATATACCGTTGTTTGTAAGGACACTTCTAGAGTTAAGGTATCCAAAAAAGCAGTGTATGTAATGAGATTTACACAGAAAACCGATGTTTCGTTTGGGGCTTTTAGAAATCCTGCAAATAGTTGTCAAAGGTACCAGGTATATAATTTAATACCCCAGACGCGCGTTTTGTCTACATAAGACTTAGCAGTGACGTCAAGATCAAAATAGTTATAAAGCCAAACAAGTAGAAAGTTGAGGAGCATTGAGGACCTAAAATTCCAAAATAAATGTGCCAAATACAGGTAAGACAATCTATTCCTGGGATAAGGATCCTCAATGCTCTTCAACTTTGTACTTGTTTGACTTTATAAATATTTTGAAATGAGCGTCACTGATGAATTTTATGTAGACGAAACGCGCGTCTGACGTACTAAATTATAATCCTGGTACTTTTGATAACTATAAGAACATCCTAAGTGTTTCGTTAAATTCAAAGTTTTGTACAGGAAATTTAAAAAAACGTGTTTGTAAATAAAAAATTGAGTTGCAATTGGTTTGCTAAAGGTATAAGAAATGATTATAACAGACGTTAAACCAAGGAGATTGTATCAACTGAACTGATTAATGATGGAGGCTAATGCCGAATGTGACGCCGTAGAGACCTTTGTTGGCAAAGAAAAGTTTGAGAAAGATGTATTACTCTTTTTCATCTTTTCAACGCAAACTGGTTTAAAAAGTCTGTGACGTTGAAATATTTGTAAACCTTCGTGGATTGATATAAACTTAGAAAGAAGCTAATCGTAATGCTCTAGAAACTGATGGCATCAACCCTTTTATGAAATGTTAGAGCGTATATAAAACGTTAGCTTAAGTAGGAAGTGTTTTTGTGGTATTCATGATGTCATTAAATATAATGCACGCTATAGAGAAAGTGATAGTCTCTAAAAAAAAGTTAAACATCTATTCTTAACTTTTCTGATGAGTCTGCTTGTTGCCTAGCAACCCATTACTCCTATCCATATTGTACAAACTGGCCTATACATTTAAATGGTAGTCATAATTAACTCTCTTCTGACTGGCCGACGACATCCTTTACTAAATTTTCTTTTGTAATGTTTCCTATATATGCATGAACTAGTTGCCATTTGTCGTTAAGCACAAATTCATCAATCAATCACTCAACCATTTAATTCGTCATTCCTTCCTCCCTTACTTCATTCATGCATTCATTTAACTAATCAATGAACCCATAAATTAATCCATGAATCGTTTTCACTTGTTCTTGTTGTAGGGTTGCAGGACACAAAAGCATAATTATTCTTGGATCTATATTTATCGCACTATCCGTTTTACATGACACGCATATGTATAATACACTGAAAGTGTACAGTATGATAACTTTACACGAAGATTCCAAATTGTTTGAAAATCTATCATGAATGAAATAGGAACAAGTTTTAGAAAACATTTTTAATTAGGATCACACACTTAAAAGACAAAATAAAATTTCATATACACAATGTATTTTAATGCATGCAATGAAAATAACAAGACATCACACACACAAAATAAATGACACAATATTTAACATTTACTCTAACGTAAAATAGAAAAACCCAACAACAATTGATTGAGAAGAGCGTTACCAAAACTAAACTGTTTTTGAAATAGTCCATACTATGACAATGACGTATAGATACTTTTTGAAAATGTAACCAACAGGGACATAAAAGAGTAACAAAAAACAATACACAGAGTTGTCAAACTAATATGTATATAGTATACCGTGACAACACTCATTAAAAAGAACTATTTTACTAAGGACTACTTATTAAATTAAGAAGAATATATACAACATATCAGAAGTATAAAAGTTATATTTAACAACACCTTGCACGTAGAGTAATGGGTTCTGTTTTGCACACATTATAGTCCACACAACATATTAGTTCATTCAAATTGTTACCTTTCAGAAAAAAAGTAATTGTATTCATTATATATTCACACTTTCATTTTTTCTTATAAATGTAAACTGTATCATCCAATCCAATAACTACTGAATTGGTTAAGTGATCGTAACAAATACGACGAGGACAATAACTTAACGTGCTGATATTTGTAATTACTACTTCACTTTTCTCGCCATTGGAATCTACCTTGATAACATGTCCCGAATTTTCATCTTCCGTGTCACAAAACACGAGCACATTTCCTTCGTTATCTACGGTAAGATCTGTTAGATCTGTCATACTCGGATCAGTAAATGTGAATATATCATTACCATCTCTATCAATACAGATCAGCTCACTATCTTCACTATCGATACAGTAAATACGTTGGGAATAAACATCGTAACACATATCATATGGTGTAAAACTAAGTGTTATACGTCTTTTTACACTTCCTGACATATACAATACTAATATATTATATGCATAACCTATGTAGAGTTCGTTTTCTATGTATATGAATAATGTACCTAAACCGTATGGCATTGCAATATTACGAATGTATTGAACATGGTTTTGTTGAATGTCAACTATAGCCACAATGTCGTCTTCAAGTAAAACCGCAACAGTATTTTTGTCCACTACATCCATTTTCCTTGGAATGTAGTTTAATTGTATCACATGTCTTCGTTTCCCACTGATAGAAAATACTTTTATTTCTGGTTTACCTTCATTATAAACAGCTGCAACTACCTCACCACCTGGTAAACATTTTATATCCTTAATTACACTTATTGCATAAATATCGTCTTCCAAAGGGAATTTACAATTCAATATGAAACTATCGCTGATAAGTTGCATTGAGTGTCCTTTATACATGTACTCGTTATCATGTTTTCTTGAACAGTCCTTACATAAAACCTTATTGCAATCATAGCACTTGTACACGGACATGTTTTTGCAATAGTTGCACCTAAAAAAAGAAAAAAAATAATACTGGAATCAAGGCTAATTTTATAATCAAATACATTAATTAAAAAAATGTGATGAACTTGATATAAGAAATATTAAAGAAAATGTCTTCAACCGCGCTGTTTAACAAGGATGAAAAAGAAATGAAAACATCGTACATAATAGTTATCAAAGGTACCAGGATTATAATTTAGTACGCCAGACGCGCGTTTCGTCTACATAAGACTCATCAGTGACGCTCATATCAAAATATTTATAAAGCCAAACAATTACAAAGTTGAGGAGCATTGAGGATCCAAAATTCCAAAAAGTTGTGCCAATTACGACTAAGGAAATCTATGTCTGGAACAAGAAAATCCTTAGTTTCCTTAAAAACAATGAAAATTTAAATATTTGTGGACTATGTTTTTTTTTAAAAGATTAAAATTGAGAAAGGAAATGGGAAATGTGTCAAAGCGACAACAACCCGACCCTGGATGCAGACAACAGCCGAAGGCCACCAATGAGTCTTCAATGTAGCAAGAATTCCCGCACCCGTAGGTGTCCTTCAGCTGGCCCCTAAACATACACAGGCAAAAGTGCCACGCATGATATACGCATGAAGGCCATTACATGCGAAAGTCATGCGTGGATCATGCGTGAATCATGCGAAATATGAAGTATGCGTAAATCGCATGATCTTCACATGCGGTTTTCGCATGTTTTAAACATGCGTGCATCGCATGATTTCTTAAACGCATGATTTACGCATCAAGGCTATTACATGCGTAAATCATGTGTGAATCGTGTAAAAATCATGCGGTATCTGAAGCATGCGTTTAACGCATGATCTTCACATGCAGTTTTCGCATGTAATAAATACATGCGTTAAACGCATGATCTTCACATGCGGTTTTCGTATGTAATAAATACATGCGTTAAACGCATGATCTTCACATGCTGTTTTCGCACGTAATAAATACATGTGTGTATCACATATATTGTAAACACATGATTTACGCATGAAAGCAAAGTACATGAGAAAATTATTTGTGTATCATGCTCGACTCATCTGATTTATGTAATAGTTGTAAATCTCATGTGTTGTATATAAATCATGATAGATATTGCACATATAAAGTCAATTCTTTACTTGCTTTTAACATTCTGCATGCCAGATCATGGCAGATGAACATGCATATTGTAAATCTTTGCTTAAAGCTTTTAACTTTAAATATTGGCATATATGAGTACAAATGGAGTCATTTCTTTCCAGCAAAGACCACATGATTAATGTAATTTAATTAAAAATATGAAATATTAAAATAATTTAATATATGTAGAGCAATTTAATGAAAAGGGTATGGTAATATACAAAATAAAATGGACAGCCTCTCTTGACAACAGTTTCACATTATTTTATATGATGAAAAGACCGTGAGTTGCTTCATTTTCTTAACGCTGATTTTTTTTTAATTTCTTCATGTAGTCATCCATTTATTTAATTTAAAATAGGTTGTACCATCAACATGATCTACCAAAAACATCTCTTAAGAAAAAAATCTAGAAAAGGGGTCAACATGGCCAAATTATATTGCATTAAAACAATGTTGATTTAAAGAATAAGTTTTTCCTGTACATTGTATGTAATTGAAAAAAATCTTTCTTTTAAATTTGAAGTTAATGTGTGTCCCTGAGTAACAAAAAGTGCCTAGTGTCTTCCCAACAAACAACTAAAGTAATGGTGGATGGCATATCTGTCAATGTGTTTCTTTATTTGAAGAATTTGGTGTTAACATGGTTAATGACAGATCTTTTGTTCTTCAAAACTTTGGAAAAAGTTTAAACTAATGATATAGAACTTGGAATATCTAGATGTGTTGTGTTGTGTTAATATTGTTATCGAGTATATATAACTTTCTCAAAAGTTTAGATCTCTTTTTTTAATATGTACATGTGTTCCAACTACCCCCCCCCCCAATCTTTGACCAAATGGCAGTTACATATATAGATGTATTTTTTTTTAGTCTTTAAAAGGTGCTTCATACAGTTATGACTATAATCAAATTAAACTAGCCATTTGCATATGTTATCTAGGATTTTCTTATTCTAAATTGTGACATAAGGCTGAATTACAAATAACCTGATCATTGGTTGTTCAAACAAACGAGACCATACTCGATAGCTGATCATTCTGATTATCTGTTCAAGTACAAAACTATGCTAACATGAAAATGCACATGAGCATATAGAAAGTACTTGAAAAGTTTCAGATTGTTTGAGGTCTGAGGTAGTTTTTATCCTGTTCGATGAGGCTCTTAAGATTTAGGGGAAAGAAACACTTTTATCATGTTTAAATCACGACAAACAAAAATCACTTTACATGGTGTTACCAGAGACATATAATACATTTTCACGGTTCATTGCACAGTGTTAAGTTTTTGTGTTTTGGTCTATTTTTCTTAAACTATAAGTAATAGGTCAACTATAGATGTTGTATAGAAGCATTGTTAGCTGTACATGTCTGCCTGGCATGGTTCATCTGACCTTGACCTCATTTTCAAGGTTCATTGGTCTTTGTTTAGTTATCTAGGTTAATGTTAAGTTTATGTGACAGTTGTATTAAAGCTTTATACTTAGGACTATCAACATAATATCAATGATTAGTATAGAAGGCGAGACATTTCAGCGTGTGCACTCTTGTTGCTTTTTGACAGCAAATTTATTCATCCATTGGCGAGGTACTTGAAAGGTTGTTCTTTTATTAAATGCATGAAGTATCATATGGATGGCAACAAATGACAACAGTTACATGCTATTTTCATGAGTTTAATATTTTCTATAATTGGTGTATTTTAACAATTTTGCTTATTAACTTAAAACAGTAAAACAAGACCCAATAAACATCAGTAGATCCTTTTAAACAACAAGTTAATACTGTACATATATTTTATTAGCTAAACTGTTAATATTTTTTTCTGTTGTTTGTTTAGGTATTGTTTAAATTCACTAACAATGCAAAGTATATAGTAAAGGTATAAATTAGTTAGCCCTAGCTCATACTACAAATGTACATGTAGTTTTTGTCTGGACTACTTGATTAAATTCTTAAGATTTACAATTTTACAATTTAATCTTATTTCCAAATGAAAGGAAAGTACAGTATTGAAATCAATGGTGAACATGTGCATGTAGGTGTGAATGTACTACAAAAAGAACTGATATCAAAGTAAGTTCATCTTTAGAATTGCAGTTAATTTTGATAATACATTGTAATATGATATAATCTATTTAAAACTTTTTAGTTTTATTGTAATGTTTTATATAAATCACTGTGTTTCATTGGTACAGCGGATATAGCTACTAACCAAGCTGTAGTGATCGATTTTTCTTCTGACATGGAATGAAAATCTCTGTTTTGTTTACTTAATATAAATGTGTACTTCAATCTAAACATAATGGTTGTTTTAAGGAATGATTTGGTCGTAGGTTGATGATAAGATCAGTTTCATTTTTTCCAAAAACAAGAATCAATGCTTACTAAAAAAATGTGCAAATACTTGTCCAAGAAGTTTGCGCTTGTCTTATCAAATATGATTCTATATTCATTGCAACTCTTTTTCTGATAGAAGGCCACTGTGTGTGCGTAATATGTATAGCTGTTTGTCACTGTTTCAATAGTTTGCATTGAAATCTTTCATACATATATATGCTATTTTTTCGATATTTTATTCCGAAAGGAGGGATGTGTACGGTGTAAAGCTGACCACATAAATCCTTGTGCACGGTGCATAGTTAGATGCATGTACGATATAAAGCCTTTCACACTTCGAAATACCTATATACCAGCTATATTTGGCATGTTTGGTGTACCGATGATACACACTGACAATCGAATATATGTAAACTGCTGCTTCTTTTTACGTCAATCCGATTTTAAGTATGCTTCAAGGCATTCTTCCCCTGCTCCCCTGATATTGCTCCATAAAATATTTGCCACTGGACATTAGAATAAGTAATAAAAATCAACATTTTATTTTTTTTGCATTATCAGAATGTATTTGCAAACATATAACAATTAAATTATGTTCATGTAACCTTGGAGCTTTTTCAATGAACCAGCATATAAATATGAAGAGATGAGGTATGATCTTCAATGTGACCAAATATCAATTAAAAGACCATAGGACAAAGATCATTAAGATGTAAACATTCACTTGTCACTGTACAGCCTTAAACAATGATCAAAATCCATACCATAAAGTAACCTATAAAGATAAAGAATGTTAACCAATGAAAAAATTAAAACTACATGTTCATACAGTTATGGAAGACAGCACCCAACATATATATAAGAACCTACTCTCAAAATTAACCAGAAATGACTAGACTCATCAGTCCCCCGGTACTTAAAAATAAAATGTGCAAAAATTTTGTTTTCTCAAACTGAAATATCTATCCTTCGAGGAATTTAGTGTAAAAACATTTGTCACTTGAAGCAGTTTAGGAAAGTATGACTTATAATGCCAAAATATTCAACTTATCAGAAGGATGTTAAACCATAACAGCTTTAATGAATATATGTATTGCTTTTTGCTGAGATTTTTTTTTGTGGCAAAAGCGAGAGATAGCGATTTTAGATTCTGTCTGTGGTATGGTCAACATTTAGGTTTAGTCTAGATCTGTTTAAAGTTTTTTGGACATCAATAACTTTGTCAAACATACATGGATTTTTATAAAATTGGATGACATGTACTTTGTTTTATCTGACCAACTTTGTTTTATCTGACCTTTCTGATATTCAACAAGTTAAGACAATTTGGTTTACTTTTTAAAGCATGTTTATAATTGATTTGTATACTTCAGTAAAAAAATAAACTGTTACAGTATTTAAAAGTCATCATTAGCCTAAGAAGAGACTTGCATACAATTTTATGTCTCTAGAAAAAGATAGTGTACATATATTTACAATTTAAAGATGTACATATATATTTGGTTAAAAATTATTATATTTAAGTAGTATTATACTTTTCTTTAACCCTGAATTATAATCTTTTGTTAATATTGTGATTTTTGTCAACTCTGAATTGACAGGTAGGAAATCAATTAAGGTTTGTTTTTATTGCAATTACCAATTGAGTATACATAATGTAGCTGTAGGACAATATATATGATAAAAGATTAATCAGACATGTGAAAATTTATCTAATTAGCACAAACTAAATTAAAGTTGGACAAATATCTTGCTTAAAATAAGTAAATTTTAGTATGTAATTGGACTGGCCATGTAAAATGCATTGATTTATAGTATTGTATTTTGTTAACAATTTGTTTAAACAATTCTATTAAAATTTTACATAGTTTTTATCTGGTAACTTTATTTCATCCATATTTTAACTTTCATACACTGCACCTTGAAATACATACAAAGTCTGGAAGAGGTCAGAAGACAAACAGCAAGCTATTAATAAAGCCAGATTCAATTGAAGTCAAAATAATTCAGAGATAAATTATGATAAAGTGTAATGGGTGACACAATTTTCATGTATGTATGTAGTGAACTTTTGTGGTTTATTAAATAGATGAAGTTTGAGGTTGTCATTTTATAATATACAAAACAAAATCCTTTTGAAAAAGTGCTATAGTTATATATTAAACGTTAATTCATTCACATCATTCAAAATGTTTTTTTTTTGTTTTTTTTTATTCATTGTAATCAGATGCAATCATGATTACTTTGCCAATGTAATCATTAATTTAATCAGACACTTTCAGAAATTATGTAATCGTTAATTTATTTTAATCGTACAAATGACAAAGTAATTGTAATTTAATCAATTACATTGAAAGTAAACGGACCCATCTCTGTCTGACCACTAGAACACACATATTATGTATTTGTTTTTTTCTGCTTAAACCTGTAATTCATAATTTATTGAAACTTTCCACATAATCCCATTGTGCATCTCCTTTTTATGCCCTTGCTGAAGCAGAGGGGCATTTAATTTTTGTCTGTCTCTACATCCTTACATACTTACATTGCAAAATTGGTTTCCATTCTCTACATGTAGTTCTATTGTTTGCCTCGATCAAATGATGTTAAACTTGTATACAATGCCTATTACCACAAAATGCAGATCAAGTTTGAATTTAAGTGGCATCCCTTTTACCGTTCTAGAGAAATGCCCCTTAAAAATTCCTAAATTTTTCATTTCTCAATCTGCTGAGCTTTCCCCGAGGGTATCACCAGCCCAGTAGTCAGCACTTTTTTGTGTTGACATGAATTATCATTGATATGGTTATATTTATGAATTAACTGTTCACAAAATTTAGAATTTTTGAAATACTTAGGCTTTTCTACCTCAGGCCAAATACCTTAGCTTGATTAAGAAAAACTTTTAGGAATTTTGGTCCTTAATGCTCTTCAACTTTGTACTTTATTAGGCCTTTTAAACTTTTTGGATTCAAGCGTCACTGATGAGTCTTTTGTAGACGAAACTCGCGTCTGGCATACATACAAAATTTAGTCCTTGGTATCTATGATGAGTTTATTTACTTAAGGTTTGCCTCAACCAAATTTTATGAATCTTAAACACAATGCTTATTAGTTATAGTACAAATGTATAACATCAGAACAAAGATCACTTTTGGATTTTGGTGACATCATTTTCATTGTATAGAGTTATGCCCCTTTACAAATGGAAAAAATTGTGATTCCATTCTCTAACTAAGAGTTTGCCTCTCCTATATACAATAAACATAGACATTACGGCAGTTTTTTTAACATTCTAAAACTAACACGTCCACTTGTATTTTTGTCCATCTGATGAGATTAGCCTTTTTCAACTGATTTTTATAGTTCGTTCTCATGTTGTCCTGTTATACCACTGTCCCAGGTTAGGGGAAGGGTTGTTTTACATTGTCATATCAGGGCCTTATATAGCCAAATATTTGGTATGGGCTTTACTCATTGTCGAATGCCGTACAGTGACCAATAGCATGTATAGTTGTTAATGTCCGTGTCATTTTGGTCTCTTGTAGATATAGACAGTTGTCTCATTGGCAATCATTGTTGTACATTGTCATTTCGGGGCCTTTTATAACTAACTATGCGGTATGGGCATTGCTCATTGTTAAAGGCCATATGATGACCTATAGTTGTTAATGTCTGTGTCATTTTGGTCTCTTGTAGATATAGACAGTTGGCAATCATACCACATGGTTTTGTTTTATATGTGTATACATTATAAGCTGTTTGAGACCTCTTAAGTGAATTACACTTTTAATTATTATCGAATTACTTGATTTACTTAAGTCAAATTTATATTATTTATGAATATTTTATTTCAGTTACCATTCACAGTGAACATGGTGAAGAATAACCAATAAAGGACATAGAACACTACCTCACAAACATGGAAAAACTTCACAAACATTGGAAATATTACAAGAAAAACCCAATATTTTGATTCACAAAGAAGACATTCATGTACATGTTGTACTTTGAAAACTGAAGAAATAAAATTGTGAATAAAAAAAAATAAAGTTAGAAGATTGAAATTTATATTTTGGTGTTTGTACTAAGAAAGTTTGAAGAAAATGGAGACATTCAAAACTGTAAAAAGAAAACTATATTTTACACAATCACTGTTGAGGACAATTACTCTTGATATAATATGATCCAAAGATCATATAATAGTAAAGAAATTTGGTTGAATTGCCAATGAGAAAAATATCCATAAGAGTTGTTCAAATGATGTATATATAGTAAGTAATTACAGGTCACCATATGTCCTCCAACAATGAATAAAAAACCAGGTATAGTGAGCTATAAAAAAAAGACCCAAACATAAGACATGTAAGAAGAAGAGAAAATTTTTTAACAAGTTAATATGTGAAAACAAAATATGATACGAACCAGAGGCAAGCACTGAAATACTTGGGATAATGTTGCTGTACTCTTGAATATACATGTAGAATGTAGAATGTTTAAATGGATTTTAAATCAGAGTTATCATCAATATTCACCTTTTTTAGCAACAATTTATTGTATGACTGAGATTTCTTTACCAAAATCCTTGTATGTGTATATTGCATTAGAAACATATTTTAGTTGCACACTAGGTGACTTATAAGGAAATGCAGATAACAATTATATTGCTTTAAAAGAAGTATATTGACTGTTTCATCGCAAGTTCCAGCAATACAACTGTGACATAAAAATCAAACAAGTATATATATTTTTTCCAAAAAATTTCACTTTATATTTGTATGAAAATGAAAAAAAGAAAATACCAAAAGTTGTCAACACATTAAAAAAAGAAGAACTTATCAAATCCAGACATTAAAAACAAATAATTCACTACATAGTTTTATCATGACTACGCACGATAATCATGTGTTTTGATTAACGCATGATTCTCATGCGTAAACTTATTCCATGTAATACGCACGTAGCTCTATACTCATAATTTTCGCGCGGGAATCATGCGAAAATCATGCGTGTAAGTTTACGCACGATTATCGGATGTAGCTAGATTATGGCGTTTTCCGTGCGAAAAATACGCATGATTTACGCATGATTTTCACACGATTATCATGCGTGGCACATTTACTAGTGTATGTATACTAATACAGTGATAATGGACGTCATACTAAACTCCGAATTATACTCAAGTAACTAAAATTAAAAATCATACAAGACTAACAAAGGCCAGAGGCTCCTGACTTGGGACAGGCGCAAAATTGCGGCGGGGTTAAACATGTTTGTGAGATTGTGTGTTTTTTTTTCGAAATTATATAATCATAATGATACATTTTCATCCATGAATTTAGTTTGAGTTATTATTTTTTTAAATAATGATAAAATTATGCACTGAGCTTTATTTATCATGTTTATACATTACGATTAAGTGAATTTCTTTCTGGCTGTGTTTCTCAACACATTTTTATATTTTCAAACACATGTATACCTTTATTATTGAAGATATCAAAAATATAACTTACCCTCTATGGTTTTTGTTTTCTGCAAAAAGGATGCAATGTATCTCAGTCATGTTATTGAAATGAACATTTTCAAATATGATGTATTCATATTTGCTTGCCAATGGCTACCTGATAATATATGCATGGTCCAATAATTAACGATAAGTTTTATGTTCATGTCTGTTTTTATTGCTACACGGCGAGGAGCTTTTTGTTCTAGTCGACATACACGCCATCTTTTAATAATTACTTATCACATATAGATTCTGATTGTTTGCGTTATGATGCGACTGAGATACAGCAACAGCTATTGGCTTAAATGAGATAAAGAATTACAGACATTTCTCGTCTCAGGATAAGACATCAAAAGCCGGAAATTGAATGTATTTCAGTTACGATCAACTGTCTTTAATACATGTTCGTTTTATTATGCATATAATGCACACGGAAATTCAATATTGAAATATCAACTATAAATACGTGTTTATTTCCTTTGTCAATCTGCAATATGCACGATTTGTTTTGCTAAGCAATGTTACTATACCACGTTTACAAAAAACGCATTATCTGTATTTTATAACTTCGGCCAATCTAGCCACACCTCCAAAGAGGTAAAACAAAAGGTAACTCACACTCATAAAGTAAATCCTTTGTATATCAATCAATAACTAAAAATACCATATTTCCAATACTAAATCAACAACCACATGCCCACATATTACCTTAAATTAGGATAAAGCGAAGTAGTGTACAGCTTTTAAGAAAGCTCAAACTCGTTTTTCTATTGATAACGGAACCTGTTATTTTCTGTAGACTGTCATTCTATCAAAATTTTATTTCGTCGATCAAAAAATATGTAAGACGTCACAAAATAGTTTAGGAAAATGTCAATGTGCAAGGCAGAGGTCAGGGTTATTTGTTTGGTATGTCTATGATATTTTTTGTGCGTACGTAAACTTGGTGTTGGCAGATATTTTACAGGCTATATAAACTTATAAACTAGCTACAAATATTCGAATCAAAGTATGAAGCTGAATATCGAAAAAAAAACTTCGCTTTTCTTACCAGTTAAGAAAAGGAAATTATTTAAAATTGTACTCACTTCTTTCTATATCAGCCTCTTCTTCCTGTAAAATAATCGTGTATTATTGATATGAAACAATTTTCAAATTATATCAGCCTGGATTAGATGTTACTTCCTTAGACCAGAAAAGTACTATTTTCTTTAAAAACTTGTAGTGTTCAATTCGGTTTCCGTTTAAGGAGTCAATCATCTCAAACTAGTTGAACATGTTAATGGTAAGAGGAATACTCCTTGTCTCATGTATCTATTTGAGGTAACCAACAAGCGCACTGAGTTCGGTTATTAATTCCAAACATTAGCATAACACTAAAAAATGAAGATACCTTTTACATTTTCCAATGCACATAAAAATTTTGCCAAACATTCAGCATCTTAATTTTTCTTCGAATTTTGATATCTTAATAAACAATTAAACCTAGCAGCAGACACGAAAAAACAATGTCATAGGAAAATTGTGGGAGTATTATTTTTAAATGCTGACCGTTAGTACGCAATGAATATGAAGGTCATCATAGTGTACTTCTGATTAATGCAAGTAATTTTAAATGACTTGTTCTAATCTAACACTAAAGCCTTTTTTGATAAAATATATAAGACGTGTCTTCTGTTGTCAAGTTGGCATACCCCCGTACATAAATGCAACGTTTTATAGATAAACTTTGGTTTAAATAAAAACAATTTAAACTGGTTACAGTTAGAGTATGGTAATAACATGTTGTAGTTACATACTGTCAACCAGCTGCTGTATATTTCCTTGCTTGAATGCATTGTTTCATGTTCTTTACATCGGTATTGACTAGTTTCCATTATCTTCTCCAAATCAATTCTTTTACAATTGTAAATTCCATCTGAACATTTAAACTTAATTGTATACGTTATATTTATACCATACCGTTGTTTAATTGAATCAACAAGGTCTACCAGAACGTCTTTAACGTCACTGAAACAAATATCTTCGCTACAATTCAACTGCCTGACTTGCATAGCGACTGCATTTGTTGAGAGACAAATAACAAGTGTTTGGCTACCTGATGTGTTGAGTTGAAATTCTCCGATGTTGCGATATATGCGCAACCGTCTATTTTTTTCAACCAACAGTTCTTTGCGTTTTACAAAACTCACTAAAATATGATTGAAATATGATGGTGGTAAAAAATTAAACTTTAGACAAAACCATGAGCTTTTTCTTTCATCTTCATATTCCGATCTTCCTATAATGTTGTGAAATGGCTCCGCTTTAATCATGCAAGGCATATAAAAGTCGTTTCTGGCGTAATGATTTATTGGTCTTACAATGATATCAAACTTTTCCATTATTTGTAGAACAAATTCTTTACGTTCTGGTGAGTTCAAATCCGGAACTTTTTCTAATAATTTTTGAATTAATTTATCTGCCAATTTGCCTGTTCGTTCAAGTTCATCCCATTCTGGCATACCAATAGACTCATTTGTATACTGGTGTGAAACAAAACATCTAAATGTATCCATTAACCATTTAGGATCTAATACAATGAAATTTCTCACATCCTCAAAAAATATGAGATTTCCAATATCATGTTCAAACTTTAGGAAAGAGTCTAGTTCTAAGGTCATCTGACTGTCATCATGGAAAGAACAATTCATTGCTAAATTTTCGGCATTAGTATACGAAATTACATGTTCCGGTGACTTCGTGTTAATTTCCTTTTCAAGAACTACCCAACGAGTTGGAAGATTATCTCCCCAAGTTGTTAAGGCCTTAGCATGACGAAAGATATCTTCCCGCAGACTTTTAAATTCTTGTTTATCATCAGATGGAAGCGTATTTGATACATAATGTATTTTTCGAAGATGTCTCCGTTTTGCATGTCTAGAAAGGATTTTGCTCACATTATGCTCAAATTCCATCTGCTGTTTCTCTACCTAAAAAAGAAATAGACAGGACTTAACGAAACCCATATAGATGGATTACATTATTTGTAATTGGAAAATTATGGAATTATGCAAACACTAGAATCATTATATCTGCTAAAAAATCTAAAACTATTGATTTTTGTTATATATTTTTCGTCGTAATACATGGGAACAATTTAACAAGCAAAAGCAATAGCAACACTATTAATGACATAATATGTTGTACTTTGGTGTTCTCGTCCATTTACAGTATACCATTTGTGTCCGTAAATTTATTGTTTTCTGGTATCTAATTAATAATTACGATCGATGTTGAACATTTATTTGGCAATCGCCATGGCAGCAGTAGGGAATAAAAATATCTGTTGTTTGACCTGCCAGTCAAATGCGTTTTGTTAAAATATGCTTTTTAACAAAAATTATATATCTTGTAAATTCAAGCTGACAGTAGTTGCATGTATTTATACTTGAATTATGTGCGCATGTTTGCAAAGCAGCTATTTAAAACCCTTTAAGGATATATTCTACTGTCTTACAAATAAAACATACCTCTGAAAGTTTGTCGATCCCAGTACCCACTATTATAACAGGTGGATTTAGTAAGTTATTTTCGTTGTTGTGTTTTGATGTATTCGCATCGTCTCTGCTATAACAGTGTATGTTATCTAACCAGAAGTCAATATATTCTGAAATGATGGGAAAACATGTATGTATAACAGTTGAAATCTGATTTTTTTCTAACATTAGAGATACATTTTATTGATGAATTAGAGCAATAAGATACGTTTGTACATTATTTGAATTTTCAATTGATAAACGATTTTTTTCAGCAATATGAAGATATAAAACTTGACTATAACCTTTAACTTTGGCCTTAATTGTTTGTTCATGAATCAATAACCTCATATCTCAAGACTTTTGGTCTTTAAGACTTACTGTGTAACTGTTACAGCAATAGCAGAAGTGTAACAAAACAAGAACGTTTAAGGTAATTTCATATAAGTAGAATTCTATCAAAACTGACAAAATCAAAGGTTATCAACCAAAGGACCGATAAAAACACTCATATTATCAACTGAGAAATTGCATTTCCCGAAGAAAACGGTGAGTTAAACCTGTTTTATAGCTAGCAACATGTAAAAACCAGTCACTTGTATTGCCGTTGTGTATAGGTGAATAATATTGACAACATTTGGTGAGCAAAAAAAAAGCTGAAAGTTCAATAATAAATAAATTTGTTTATTAAAGTGTCACATATTGATTGTCATAAAACGTATACAGCAATTATAATATTTACACGTAAAACAATCAATATCCAGCCATAAATACTGACTTATGAGACACTAATTATTAGGATCCAGCAGCCAAAACTATGTAAATATACATTACAGATTCAATTTATATTTTATAGTATGCCTTTCTATGTTGTGATCTATTGTTTTAGGTGAGGGTGAAGGTTGGTACTTGATAAAACATTTAAAATTTTTAGCAATCTTTAGCACTTGATCTTAGTCAGGAACCTGACGTTCAGTTGTTGACGTTTGTTGCTGTGGTTGATAAGTGTTTCTCGTTTCTCGTTTTTATATATATAGATTATACCGATGTTTTCCCCGTTTGAATAGACACTAGCCATTTGGGACTGTCATAGCCTGCTGTTTGATGTGAGCAAAGGCTCCGTGTTGAAGACCTTACTTTGACCTATAATGGTTTACTTTTTATAAATTGTGATTTGGATGGAGGGTTGTCACATTGTCTCATATCACATCTTCTTATATCTAAATAAAACACAACTGACTAAAATTCCACAGAAAAAATTAAAAAAAAGATAACAATGATTTTTTTATTTGATGGTAGATTGAGAAATATACGCCGATTAAAAAGTGTCTGTACTTGAAAGTGCATACCGTAAATGGTAAAATCAAGTGAAATATAAATCCAGAAAGGTGAATACACCAACAAATAATGGTAAACATGTAAATATATCATTGTTATATTGTATTTATAAGGCAGTATGTACAGTAATGTGAATCGAAAAAGGCTATCAGAACGGTTACCCGGCCATCATATTGAAACCCAAGATGAATGGAATATATGACCCCACTTATCCATACAATGCAGTTACCGGGTTTATTGTTATTTTAAAGGAAGATTAATTACTGCAATTTCTCTACTCGAATTCTGCTTCTTAAATTGTCATAGAAATTCTGATATATATGACCAATCATTGCATAAACATGACAGTCGTCATTATTATTAATTTTGCATACCTCCAATACTGTCGAATTCTTTTTCTATCATGTTATCATATGTTTTATTTGTAAAATCTTTAGATATATCCACAACTAACAGGTAAACAGCATTTGAACTTAAGAAAGTTTGATGTGTTGCATAGAATTCCCTCTGTCCTGCAAAATCCCAAAATCCACAGTCTGCAAATTGCTCCATGTGATCCGGAGATCCATGAGGATTTTGACCGGCTATAAGAAAGGAAAACAATTCCATTGGTTTAACTGAAACTATTGACGTCATCAAATTGTAATAAATTAAAAAGTAGATGTAGAATTAATGCCGACGATACGTCTCGTGAAAGAAAATCTATAACTATTTTTAAAAAGCTACTTTTAGTTCAGATCTTTTCAACTATATGATAAAAATGTTTGAAATTAACCATTTCTTATTTAATTGAAGGGATTAATTGTGGATACGAGTTTCACACATAGAATTATTCTTGAATCTTTCTGTAGTCTATTAGTCAACACAGTTATGTTAACATGAAATATTTTTGATTAGTTCATTTCTATAAGTAAACTGTGTGTAAAATGTTGAACTATTCGGCGGTATATTAGGTTTGTTAATCCCCAGGCATGTATAACCTTATCTAAACTTGGCTCAACTTTTCACATATGGTTTTATATGCTCTTCAACTTTAGATTTAATTTTGACTGTTTTTATATTTTCGAGCACCACTAATGGTCCTTATATATCCTTGACTTTCAAATATATGGCTTAATGAATGCCTGATGAAGGTAAATAAAAAAAAAGCGCTTAGGACACATGAAATATTATGTTGTTTTCATGAATTTTATAGTTGAATGACTTGTTCAATTGAAATCTTCATATAGTTCATATAAGACATGGGTTAAGTATATAATGTTTAGAATAATAAATAAATCTCTAATATCTTTTTGTTTAATTTTAAATAATTGTATTCAACTAGAATGTCTTATGTTAAACACATTTACATTCTCAAAATATCTTTTTTTTTATAATAAAAAGAAATAAAAATGTCTGTATGTTCTTTATTTCTTTAAAATTCATGATTATTTTAAACCAAATATGTACTATTTATCTTATATAAATGCAAATTTTATCAAGTTCACCAAATTATTATTTACCAGTTGTAAAAACACCTATTGCTATTATATAAACATCCATTGAACATGTTGAAATATCTGTGTTGGCATTCATGGAGTAGGTACCATATAAAATGTTGGTATTGGAGTAAGACACCATTAAAAAAATAGCAAGGTGTAATTTTAATCTTTTGATCTTTACTCCAGTTTATTTTGTTCTGAACGGTTCACCGTATCAGGTGTGAACAACAAATCGAAAGAATGATAAAATAGTTTGACACAAAAAACAAAATTGTTTGGGGAGGACGTGGTCGCAAAATATCTGAATCGCCGTAGTATATACATTTTTGTGTTTTGCGTTAGCTCAGTTATGAAAAAATAGGTGAATATTGTATTTTATCAATGAAATATTGAATAACTTTCCAATTGATTGATTTTAAAAGTAAAAATGGCCCCTGAAAAGGTGCGTTTAAACTAAAAAATGTTATTTGTTTAAATATCATCGGTAACCTTATATATTTTAATGTCTTGAGAAAATTAAAAAATGCATTAATATACTAGTAGTTTGGTCCGCGTAAAACAATTTTCATTCACCTTATCGATAGTTCTCTTATTATTATTTTTTGAATCTCGAGACGTATAAGAGACAATATCTGAAAAAGTGTAATTTCCTGGTTCCATCTTTCAATTTCATTATTTTTTTATTCAACCATTTTTTGGGGGAAAAGTTAAGTTTCATTATTAACTAGAGTATATATTGCACACATTATTGCCAATTAATCACTCCTTCTATATTACTTCAAACAAAAATGTACAAAATTATAGACAATGAGTATATTTTTACATTTTCCCAAATTTAGTAAATAATGTAAATAGATTTTTAATTTATCATTTGTTTTTAGGGAATTATTTAGATTTTCATACATATCATTCTTTACATAGAAATGTTATTTATAAACAAGTGTGTATACACGTAAGAGTTTAATAATGACTAGTATATCATTATCTGACTCAATACAACCAATATATACATATGATGTATATATAACACTTGACAGTTTTTTAAATGAAAAATTACAAGTTACTGGTCTAGCACACTGCTAAGTAAAGCGATGCATGAACCTACATTATGTATTTTTGTAAGAAGTGTTTAAGCCATACAGGAAATCGCTTGAGTACCTGGACGTGTATCCTCACAGTACCTCTGGGGATAATTCATTAAGCAACGCTGGTGATCAAACAAGGGAAATGCCGAATGCATTTAAATAAGGTCACAACATAATGGAATTTGAACAAAATAGATTTTCGAAAACAGTTTTACACGGAACCCTTGATTATGACTTTGAACTTTGAAAGACTCCATAAAAGCAACCATCCTGAATTTATTCCCCTATACATTTACCTGTTTCATAAACGAAATTATTTAAACATTTTCTTGTTTCAAGGTGGTAAGGAAAAGATTCATAACCATGTCTGATACACAATCCCTTTTTTGTGACCCAGATAACTGTTTATTATTTTGTCAATACCTTGTCGGATATAAACAACCGCACGCTTGACAAGAAACCGACACTCAATAGGACTGGGTTGGTCCCTCCTTGTTTTCTTTCTTTACGGTTTATAGATATTACGTGGATTGGTAAACCGGATAGCTGTCAATATGGCTACATATAGAGAAAAGATATTCTCAATTTAAAATCGCTGTTGATCTATTATCTAAGAGAATAACTAGTTATCAAAGGTACCCGGATTATAATTTGATACGCAAGACGCGCGTTTCGTCTACATAAGACTCATCAGTGACGTTCAGATCAAAATAGTTATAAATCCAAACAGGTACAAAGTTGGAGAGCATTGAGGACCCAAAATTCCAAAACGTTGTGCCATATACGGCTATGGTAATCTATTCCTGGGATTAGAAAATCCTTAGTTTTTCGAAAAATTTAAAGTTTTGTAACAGGAAATTTATAAAAATGACCATTTAATTGATATTCATGTGAACACAGAAGTGCTGACTACTGGGCTCGTGATTCCATCGGGGACGAAACGTCCACCAGCAGTGGCATCGACCCAGTGGTGTAAATAGTTATCAAAGGTACCCGGATTATAAATTGATACGCCAGACACGCGTTTCGTCTACAAAAGACTCATAAGTGACGCTCTGATCAAAATAGTTTTTAAGCCAAACAGGTAGAAATTTGGAGAGCACTGAGGACCCAAAATTCCAAAAAGTTGTGCCTAATACAGCTATGGTAACCTATTTCTGTGATGAGAAAATCCATGTTTTTTCGAAAAATTCAAAGTTTTGTAACAGGAAATTTATAAAAATGACCATATAATTAATATTCATGTCAACACCGAAGTGCTGACCACTGGGCTGATGATACCATCGAGGACTAAACGTCCAACAGCAGTGGGATAGAACCAGTGGTGTAAATAGTTATCAAAGGTACCATGATTATAATTTGATACGCCAGACTCGCGTTTCGTCTATATTAGACTCATCAGTGACGCTCTGATCAAAATAGTTATAAAGCAAAACAGGTACAAAGATGAAGAGCATTGAGGACCCAAATTTCAAAAACGTTGTGTCAAATACGGCTGAGGTCATCTTTTCCTGGGATAAGAAAATCCTTAGTTTTCCAAAAAATTCAAAGTTTTGTAACAGGAAATTTATAAAAATGACCATATCATTGATATTCATGTCAAGACCGAAGTGCTGACTACTGGACTGGTGATACCATCGGGGACGAAACATCCACCTGCATTGGCATCGGCCCAGTGAAGTAAATAGTTATCAAAGGTACCAGGATTATAGTTTGATACGCCAGACGCGCGTTTCGTCTACATAAGACTCATCAGTGACGCTCTGATCAAAATAGTTATAAAGCCTAACAGGAAATTTATAAAAATTACCATATCATTGATAATTATGTCAACACCGAAGTGCTGACTACTGGGCTGGTGATACCATCGGGGACGAAACATCCACTAGCAGTGGCATCGGCCCAGTGGAGTAAATTGTTATCAAAGATACCAGGACTGTAATTTGATACGCTAGACGCGCGTTTCGTCTACATAAACTCATCAGTGACGCTCAGATCAAAATAGTTATAAATCCAAACAGGTTCAAAGTTGAAAAGCATTGAGGACCCAAAATTCCAAAACGTTGTGTCATATACGGCTATGGTAATCTATTCCTGGGATTAGAAAATCCTTAGTTTTTCAAAAATTTAAAGTTTTGTAACAGGAAATTTATACAAATGACCATTTATTTGAGATTCATGTCAACACAGAAGTGCTGACTACTGGGCTAGTGATTCCATCGTGGACGAATCATTTACCAGCAGTGGCATCGACCCAGTGGTGTAAATAGTTATCAAAGGTACCAGGATTCTAATTTGATACGCCAGACGCGCGTTTTATCTACACAAGACTCATCAGTGACGCTCAGATCAAAACAGTTATCAAGCCAAACAAGTACAAAATTGAAGAGCATTGATGACCCAAAATTCCAAAAAGTTGTGCAAAATACGGCTATGGTAACCTATTCCTGTGATGAGAAAATCCTTGTTTTTTTCGAAAAAGTTTTGTAACAGGAAATTTATAAAAATGACCATATAATTAATATTCATGTCAACACCGAAGTTCTGACCACTGGGCTGGTGATACCATCGGGGACGAAACGTCCACCAGCAGTGGCTGCGACCCAGTGGTGTAAATAGTTATCAAAGGTACCAATATTACAATTTGGTACGCCAGACTCGCGTTTCGTCTACATAAGACTCATCAGTGACGTTCTGATCAAACTAGTTATAAAGCCAAACAGGTACAAAGTTGAAGAGAATTGAGGACCCAAAATTCCAAAAAAGTTGTGCCAAATACGGCTAAGGTAATCTTTTCCTGGGATAAGAAAATCCTTAGTTTTTTTCAAAAAATTCAAAGTTTTGTAACAGGAAATTTATTAAAATGACCATATGGTTGATATTTATGAATGTGTGAATTTTTTTTTTATACATCATGAACATTATTATATCAATTGTTCATACTGGTAGACATATACTTAACTACACGTGCAAATACTGCTTACATATTGCTACAATATCTGAAAAATGAATAGTTGACACTTGGAAAGTTAAAATCATCTTTTGGGTCGTACAGTTTGTTCTTAAATGACAGATCGAGGAAGGCAGTCAAAAATTACCATCTTATTCACATCTTGTAGTGTCAAACTACACAACTTTTAACAACGACCACTTCAATACCTTTTGGCTAAAAAAGGAAAGGGATATTAGATATCACTACAATTTGTTTATACTAAAGCATATAAGTAAGAAGTTTTGTGTCTTTTTAAGTTAATAATATTATATTATATCAAATATTCGGTTAGATACATTCGTGCGTCCGGAACACTTTTCTGTTATTAGATACTTTCAAGCAAAGGGTGTGTAGAATATAATTGATACATTCAAATAATAGAGAATCAAATTATTATTTACCTGTACGGAAATGCCACTTTCCAGACTCTATTTCAATTTGACATTTCCGCCTTTCAATATTGATCCCATCAGTGCTTTTAACATCATCTATTTCTTCATCCATCAATCGTCTTAATAAACATGTTTTTCCAGCTGATTTTTCACCCACAATCATAACTCTGATGGTATGCCGTTTCGTTATACCAGACTTTGCTGCCTTCAGAAACTCCTCTCTGTCTTGAATTGACATACGTTTGATTGCTTCTGGCATTTCTATCAATATAAAAAATGATACATAGTAAAAACCGAAAAAATGACATTATATTTGATAAACCCACAAATAAAATAAACATAAATGTTGAGTCTCATAAAGAAACAACATGCATGAACCCCAGCCTTTTCGATAATGTAATTATAAGAAATGTTAAACGAGAGGAAAAATTGTGTGCTTCCAAGAGCTATCCCCGAAAGAACTAACTAACAATATTTGTAGCGAGTGATTAAAAATATGTTCAACGAGAAAGATCACAGTTACTAACAAAACAACAGCTTCTCGCATTTTAGTTCAGGTCGTAATAAGCTTCTACTAAATAGCACACGAAAAAGTATATGAAAAATACGTAGAAAAGTTCCTTTTTTAGAAATAATTCTTTCAGTTTTATCATGTTTGGATTTTCAAAAAAAAAATCCTTCATTGTACCTGAAAATAATCTAACCTAGTGTATCATTGTCTTGTTTTTCGAATGATGTGTCGCGAGCATTCCTTATTACACATAGGAATTAAGCTGCAATTTAATGATACATACTTTTTACATTTTGTCACACATACACATTAGTAAACGTTGTGCTTAAAACTGTAACTGAACTATGCACTTTCTTGAATGTATTACCTTTAACGTATACTTTACATACACTCGTAGCCCCATTAATCTTAATGCTATATGTTCCACTGTCTTCAAGACTCGTTGGTGCTAAGGATAGCGTATGTAAACATTCTTGTGTCCTTTCTATTGCCATCCTCGTTGCTGAATCTATTTCTTCATCATCCTTAAACCACAGAGCATGACAGTTTTCTTCTACTGTTTCACACTCAAGTTTAGTATCTATGCCTTCCATAGTTGTTATATCTATTAGACGTCGTTTGAATATAGCTATTTAAAAGAGATAAAAAAAAAAAATAGTGTAGTAAACACTTGAGGTGTCTAAAAAAAGTTGCATAAGTCAATAATGCTATGGCAAAAAGAATATAAAGACAAAAAGACAAACAAAATTTAAACAAAAAACACTGTGTTAAATTTTTAGAATAATTAGTATGAACCATATGAAGCATTGGAGTGAATTAAAGTGGTCTGCAACAGTACGTAAGCAGGCATGTGGCATAATGAAACCGTTAAACCTCTACGTTTTTTCAGGGATATAAGTAAAAAAACTGCATTTCCCCTATGTTCTATTTTTGGTCATGTCTGTCTTGTTGGTTGGCAAAATAATTAAAATTTAACTGTTGAGAGTGGAGAAATATCATAATACACGAGTTACAGTGGTGGAATCTGTTTTTCTTATGTTTTTTATCAATTGTTTTCAAAGATTTGAGGAAAGTTGTGTTCTTTTTATGTGACGTCATCAGGCATGGTCGCCTTTTTTCATGACGAAACAATAAGAAAATTCAGAAGAAAACAAGAAAATTTAATGTCGCAATTAAATTTCAACCAATCATTTTCCGAGAACAGAATTTTCACTAGTGAGGAGAAATATTTTTTCTCACACCGGTCAGGAAATGTGAAAATAGCACAAAAAATAGGGAAATGATAATAACCAAGCAACACAAATTCACCAAAGTCTGGATCCGAGCAAATCCTGTTTCACTTGGATTATATTAAGTGTACGGAACACATGAGAAAAGTACGAAGCCTTTTTAGGACCTCCCAAAAATATAAATTGAATTATATGATTCGTTATAAGAGATTAAATTTGTGATAAATAATTGGTGGAAATCGTTATTACAGATTTTGTAATTCGTTATTACGAATTTAATTCGTTATTACGAATTTAATTCGTTATAACATTTTTTGTAATTTGTGATAACGAATTAAAACCGTTATACCAAATGGTAAAAATGTTTTTAACGGATTTTATTCTTGATAACGAATTTGTGGAATTCGTGATTACAGTTTTTTTCTTAAAATTTGTGATTTAAGATTAAAATTCATTATCACTGATTGTAATCTTTTGTATATGTGTTGTTTGCTTTTCGAATAATATGCACTTCTATTATGTTTTCGTCATTATCAAAGAAGTCTTAAATTATAAGCATGTCAACATAAACTTGAATGTGATTGGTCTATTAGATTATTAGGTTTAAACATCGATAAACCATGTTGCCGAAACTTTCTCTGTTGGTTCTGTGTATTCATTGGTGATACACACGAAGGAAATCGCCGGTATAAAAAGACTCTAAATAGAAAAATAATAAATACATTTGTATCTGTTACGAATTATGACTATGAACACATTGTGTATGCCTTCGCCGCTAGGTGATGGGGCATTTAGTCTAGCCATTGTCCGTCAGTTCAGTCTGTTCGCGAACGTTCCAAGAACTTGTTTTCGTTTGCATCCACAAAGTGTTGTAAATCGAACTGAATTTCAATTTGAATGGTGTCTTATTTACCGTTCTTCAGTATTGCCCCTTTTAAAAGATAGACAATCACTTCGGTGTTCAAATAAATATCAATAACATGGTCATTTTTATAAATTTCCTGTTACAAAACTTTTGAATTTTTCAAAAAACTAAAAAAAAATATCCCAGGATTAGATTACCTGAGCCGTTTTTGGCACAATTTTTTGAAATCGTGGGTTCTCAATGCTCTTCAACTTTGTACATGTACTTGTTTGGCTTTATAACTATTTCGATATGAGCGTCACTGATGAGTCTTATGTAGACGAAACGCGCGTCTGACGTATTAAGTTATAATCCTCGTACCTTTGATAACTAATAAGTGATTAATCTGTCATTTCCGTTCTGTAGATTTAGTTTGCCTCGACAAAATGTATTGAACATTGTTTATTAACACAAAACACAGATCAAGTAGAAATTTGTTGGTAACAATTTTACCGTTTTGAGTTGTACCGCCGATTTACAAAAACACAAAATTTAAACAAAAAAGTCCATAATTAAGTGTTCGATCTCTTTTGCTAATTTTTCAAATAAATTTCGTTAAACTTAAATTGCCTGTGGTCAAGTTTGTTTCACTTTTGCCAAAAGGTTTCAGTGTAGAATATTTTCGAAGGACTGCTTCATACCTGGATTTTTTCCTCAATATTGACACAGATGGACGACTTTACACGAAAATCTATGATAAACGAGATTATTCCAACTTCCCAATTATCAATTTCCCATTTCTCAGCAGTAACATACCCTCTGCCCCTTCGTATGGTGTTTACATATCTCAATTAATACGTTATTCTCGTGCATGTTCACACTATACGGACTTCATATACATGGGTGTGCTCCTAATGCAGAAAGTGCTCCAACAAAGTAATGAGGAGGACAGATTAAAAATGACACTACGTAAATTTGACGGACACCATCACGAATTGGTTGATCCATACGATGTATCTTTGTCCAAACTAACTATTGACATTTTTACCACGTGTTAGATTGTGGTTTGTCATTTCGTCGTCTGATCTTTTTATTAACGAACTTGACTTATTCCCAAATGTGACTATTTTGCTGAGTGTGAATTCGTATTGCTTTAAGACGTGGCACGGTACTTATCCATCCCAAATTTATTTGTTGGGTTTTGATGTTGTGTTTGTTGTTGTCATCGGATTTATTCATATGTTTTAACGTTTGTAGTTGTAAATCGTATTTTTCTGTTGTATTATTTGTTGTATTGGGGTATAACTACTCATCCAGTTCATTTGGTAGATTTAATTTTGGATCAACGAAATTTACACTATATATTTGGTTTGCAGTTTGATCAGTAGAAACAACCACAAAGCTATATAATACAATTAATTATCTAATTATTACTTCAATTAAATATTAATTAGTATTATAATTTTCACTGTTATTAATATAGGTTAGATGAGTCATACAAATCTAATCTTGAATTTCATCCAAATTCTCTAAATTTTCGGAATACGTTTTAGAAATTTATATGTGACGTCACTTTGGGCGTTGCATTGACTATGGCTAACAGGGCTGTTATTTTGTTATGTATTTGTTTTTTATTCTAAAGCTAGTCACCACTTCAGTTTAATCATGTATATCTATTATATAGTCATTTTATAAAATTTTCTATTTGCAAAACTATGTACTATTCTTGATAATAATGATGTTTTTGTCCCAGGCGGATAACCCTGGCCTCTCAACTTTATGGAACTTTTGGTCATCGGCGATCTTCAACTTGGAAGTTGTTATGGCTTTCAAACTTTTTACATCTGAGCATAGTTTTGTGTGGACGTAGCGCGCGTCTGGTGTATAAAAATATTTTTTAACCTGTTACCTTTGGATGGCTATTATTCGTTTGTTTCTCTGTCCTATATGTTCTCCCATTTATCTGTTTATTTATTGTAACCCTGTCGTGTAATGTTGTCATTTTAATGTTATGATTAACACTGCCATTTGAACAGCGGGAGGTTTGGCATGCCACATAACCAGGTTCAACCCACCATCTTTTCATAAAATGCCCTGTACCAAGTCAGGAAAATGGTCATTGTTACATTATAGTTCGTTTATGTGTGTGTTTCGTTTCGGTGTTGTGTCGTAGTTCTCTTATATTTGATACGTTTCCCTCAGTTTTAGTTTGTAACCCGGATTTGTTTTTTTTTTCTCTATCGATTTATGAATTTTGAACAGCGGTATACTACTGTTGTCTTTATTTCGTATAAGTTATGAACAGCGACGGGTGCAAAATGAGGAGAAACCTCACTTAACCCTATGGTTCAGGTGAGCTAAAAATCTGTGATAATGAATTTTAATCCGAAATCACAAATTACAAACTTATTTCACAAATTCGTTATAACGAATACAATCCGTTGTAACCAACAATACAATTCGTTAATACGATTTTAATTCGTTATCCCAAATTACAAAAAAAATGTGATAACGAATTACAAAATCTGTTATAACGATTTCCACCTATTCGTTATCACAAATTTAATTTGTTATAACGAATAATATAATTCGTCATAACTATTTAAACTTGTGATTTCGAATTCAAATTCTATATTTTTGAGGTCCTAAATGGGCTTCAGTAGTAAAGAGACTAACAATGTATGTACAGTAACAAATCGGTTAATTTTTTAAGTATCAACTTTTGAATCACTACACCTTTAGAGTAAGTTCTTTCATTCGTACTGTGAAGTCCGGTTACGAATACCTCATTAAACTGATGCTACTAGTTTTGAAAGGTGTTTCACGGAGTATGTTAAATATATGAAGTGAAAAATGCATCGTAATTGAAGTGCATATCAAGAAGATATTTGGATAGTTAAAAACTGATTCCGAATGTACAATATGCATGAGAATGATCAAAGGCATATCTTGTTTTCTTTGAAACGATTTACATGATACTATTAACAAACATGAAGTTGTGTTTCTATACAACATAATCACAAACAAATATTTTTGGGTTTATATGGAGCAAGTTAAGAATTCACAATATGGTAATTATAAAACAAATATAAATTTTACTTGGTACTGCATATACACATATAAATATTCGTGTCCTGTTTACTTTTAGACAGACAATAATTTGGATAACCAAGTGTTGAGTTGTAAATTCTGAAAGTATTATTTGTATGCAGAATTGTCTGGAACCGTAACAACTGGTATCCATATTATTGTATTTTAATCATTGAAATCAATATCAAGATCATCATGTTTTTTGTTTACATGTAAGCTAAAAATCAGAAAACATTTTTTCATCACTGGCGAATATGTTTGGAACCGCTATTTCTTCAGTCGTTGCTACATTAGAGTATTTGCAATAAAAATACCTTTCACTGTGATTGAAAATTCCATTTCCACGTTTTCTGCCTTAACACAGTATTTCCCAGAATCCTTGACTGTTGTTTCTACGATTGTTAGTGTATGCTGATTACCACTGCTGGTAATCAAAATGTTGTTAGACTGATGCATTTCACTGTCCTTTTTGTACCACTTGACTTCGATGTTAGCTGTATGAACTGAGCACGTCATTTCAATTTTGTTACCCTCGGTACAATGCTGTGTATCGATCGTCGAAGTAAACATTGCTGTAAAATAACATATGAATGCAAACATATTCATTAACATTGAACTCTTGTTTTGTATACACACATTATTTGGTTATATAACTTTTGAAATATATGTAATGATGAAATCCTTTCAAATGTTGATTGTTTTAAACAATTCCGGTATCGAACGTAAAAATTTAGAAATTCGAAAACAAATTCAGGTAATGGTTCCCCAGTTTGTATTCATATCATATCCTATACAATCGAATAAATTCACTCTTAACAATGATATAATATTGATTTATGAGTTTGACTGTCCCTTTGGTATCTTTCGTCCCTCTTTTCTTACTGAGTTGATGTTAACCTAAAATCTTAAATTCTACGACCATTTTAATCGATGTCAATTGTATTCATAAAAAGTGAAATGTTGAACTACTATACTAAATTCTTCTGAATGATCGATAATTGCAATATTCGTCACACAAAGATACTGAAAATTGGAAACATCATGAAACTTGGTTGCTTTGCTACATTGCATATGCCTTAGAAGAAAACTATATGCATAAACCGAAGGCCTCTTGTATTCATTAGGCCTAACAAACAAAAATCAATCTGAAACAGGAACATGCTGTAATTGTTAAAATAGAGTTATTGGGTTTTACAACAAAAAGAATGAAAAATCTGTTTTAGTCTTCCGGATTTTTCTCAAATAATGAGATAATAGAGTAAATAGCGTTAACGAAAGCATCGCATATTCAACACAGTTAACTCGATAACATTGTTTTAATTCGTTAAACGTGAATTACGAAACTGAAAACTGTAAACATCGTGAAACTTGGTTGCTATGCTACATGATATATGAAATTGAGAATGGAAATGGGGAATGTGCCAAAGAGACAACAACCCGACAATAGAAAAAAACACAACAGCAGAAGGTCACCAACAGGTCTTCAATGTAGCAAGAAATTCCCGCACCCGGTGGCGTCCTTCAACTGGCCCCTAAACAATTATATACTAGTTCAGTGATAATGAACGCCATACTAATTTCCAAATTGTACACAATAAACTAAAATTAAAATAATACAAGACTAACAAAGGCCAGAGGCTCCTGACTTGGGACAGGCGCAAAAATGCGGCGGGGTTAAACATGTTTGTGAGATCTCAACCCTCCCCTATACCTCTAGCCAATGTAGAAAAGTAAACGCATAACAATACACACATTAAAATTCAGTTCAAGAGAAGTCCGAGTCTGATGTCAGAAGATGTAACCAAAGAAAATAAACAAAATGACAATAATATATAAATAACAACAGACTACTAGCAGTTAACTGACATGCCATCTCCAGACTTCAATTAAACTGACTGAAAGATTATGATTTCATCATATGAACATCAGGCACAATCCTTCCCGTTAGGGGTTTAGTATCATACCATCATAACATATATGAGAAGAACATAACCCGTGTCATGCCAACAACTGGTTTTTGAATAAATGTGTTTAGTTCCGATGCAAAGGCCCTATAAGTGAATCAATATTAACGCCAAAATATGCAATCTTTAATGACCTGACAACAGTCTCGTAACTATATCCCTTCTGAATAAGTCTATTCAAAGGTTTTGTTAGTTTTTGAGGTGAATACTGACACCTTTGTGCTTTATAAAGAATATTTCCATAAAAAAATTGGATGTGAAATACCTGAACGTATAAGAAGTCTGTATGTTGAGTTATATTTACGAATGATGTCCTTATACCGATGATAAAATTTAGTAAATTTTTTGACTAGTTTGTGATATCGAAAACCCTAGTGTAATAATTTTTCAGTAATACATAAATTTCTCTCGTTAAAATCTAAAACATTGTTACATACACGAGCGAATCGTACAAGTTGAGATATATAAACACCGTAAGATGGTGACAAGGGAACGTCACCATCTAAAAATGGATAATTAACGATAGGAAATGAAAAATCATCTCTTTTATCATAAATTTTAGTATTCAGCTTTCCGTTAGTGATATAGATATCAAGATCGAGGAAAGGGCAGTGGTCATTGTTAGTATTAGCTTTATTTAAAGTAAGTTCAACAGGATAAATTTCTTTAATATGCATACTGAAGTCGTCATTATTGAGACCCAAAATATCATCCAAATATCTAAAAGTATTATTAAATTTGTTTATCAGATGTTGTTTCGATGGGTCTTTGCTTATTTTTGTCATAAATTGTAACTCATAGCAATACAAAAACAGGTTTTTTATACAAAAACAAGTGAAGCCATATATTGATGTTACCTGAGTTTCATTAAGGGAACATATATTTATTCTTACGAGCTTCCCCCAGGCATGCTTGAAGGATGCCCCGAGCCTTTTAGAGAAGCTTATATCGTTAATACACCATTGCACTCCCATAAATGTCAATCAAAGAGAATAGTTTATAGGTTAGAGCTTATGTGAGCCTTTTGTAAGCCTTTTGTACGCCTGTAATAATGATGTTTTACTATGTTTATAGTAAAATAAGCTATATATCTTTAATGGATAAAATAAACATGCCTGAAATTACAAATACTCATTTCGTAATGTTTGATGTTTATTTTGTGTAGGATTAATGTAAAACACAGCCACGAACTTCATAAACGCCTGACAGGCAAGATATTGACAACATTTTGCTACTATGTACACATTTATTTTTGTTTCACATATAAACTTCTTCTTGTATTTAAAGTTCTCAAAAGTTCTCTGATTTGGGTTGACCTTTATATTAACAGACTTATCAAAATCCTCATATATTAAAGCATTGGTTGTCTGCTGGTTATCCACAGGGGATATTTGTTGATGCAGTAATTTATTTGTTTTCTGTTTAGTGTTGCATGTAGATTGCTTTTATTTTCCATTTCATCTTGTTTCCAGTGTCCTTTCATGATTTGTTTATTTATACTTTTAAGACAAGGGTTAAAACTACCTAATCAAGTGTGGACACAGACCAGTGTGGATAGTATTGCACTGCAATACAGTGGCGGATCCAGGGGGGGGGGGGGGGGTTCCGGGGGTTGGAACCCCCCCTTTTTTTTGGCCGATCAATGCATTTGAATGGGAGCATATAGTTGGAACCCCCCCTTTACTCTGGGTTGGGAACCCCCCCCCCTTTTTAAAATGGCTGGATCCGCCACTGCAATACATAGTCCCATACCGGTTAAACACTGACTGTACCAGAACAGCATTCGAACTTGATCTGTAACTTATCATGGTTAAATTATATACCAAACATCAGAAAAATATATTTGAGCAGCGTGAAAAAGTGTGGAGAATTGATTATTTGCATACATTTTCTGTCCCTTGACCACAACTCTGCAAAAAATCAACAGATCTGGACAAAATTCGAACTTGACCTGCAACTTGTCATTGTAAACACTATATTCCAAATATGAAATCAATATCTTTAAGCATGACAAATAAAGTGCGGAAAAACTGATTACTTGCGTAATTTTCCTAAGTCCAAGAACCACAACTCTGCACAAAATTATAAGACTGGTACAAAATTTGAACTTGACCTTTTTATACTTGTCATGGTTTATACAAGAGGGCAATTATTCGTTTTGCATTTTCCATAGAGTACCAGTAACATTTGAGGCAAACTAAAGTTAGAGAACGGAAACTAAAAATTCTATTCTGTAAAGGAGCATAACTGAAGAACAGGAAACGTGACACCACCACAATTCAAACTTGATTTTACATCAAAACCGTCAAATTTCAGATTATTCCAATATTCATTAAGGCGTTTCATGGCATTGTCAAAAACAACTGCTTCTTTTTGAGTCTTCTCCTCTTTAGAAAGTCTTTGATGACATGGAGGTTTTTTTCACCAAGTATGTTTGATGGGAGGATCACACCAGCAAGAGCATTAGAAAGTGGTGACCATGCATGTTCTATTGGATTGTAAGCAGATTGACCAGGACAGTAACTGTTCAATACTAGTGCATCTAATTTACTAAGTTTCCAAAGCCTATACATGACATACATATTAGGTAGCGAGTGCATTGTCCAGTCTGGGCCATTATCACTTATGATAATGCATATAGATTTACCCAAAGAAAACTGCTCTTTATAAATCGGAATTAGATCATTTGTATGGCTTTCAACAGTTGACTTGTGAAACTGAGAGACCCTATTCACAATAGTTAGTGGTCCTGTGCGGTTAATTGGATAGTGCTTCCCGTTCAATTCATCTTGGCATTTATTTTCTATGTTTTGTCCAGAAGATTTTGAACATAATACCATATATCCACATGGTGTTATTAAATATCCCGGAAAAGGAAAATCATGATCAGGAAAATCTGGCCTGTCACCCGAAGGATAAAACCGACGAAGCTGATGATATCTGCTAACTGCAAGCGTTCCTATATGAATTTTATTTTTATTGTCACAAGACAATACAACACAGTCATTTGAGTACTTTGAAGCAAATTCCATAGAGTGTTGAATAAAAGTGAGAATTTGCATCTTCCTTTCGAATGTTGTTTTGTTTACTACAAAGCTTAGCATCTATCTCTTGTTTATAAACTGTCGATGATCTTAATCTTTTGTCTGGGGGATCTAACATATGATGAACTGTGGTTTTGTTGATTCCTCTTTCCTTTAAACCTGAAATCTCATCAACAAGTTTAGTTTTTATTTGTTCTAATGTAACACCGGAAGATCGTGATGTATCACAACGTCTACGCGAATCTGCCTTGTAACCATGTTCTTCAATGAAATTTTTTGCAGTTGGTACAATATTTGGAAACATTGAAGTTAGCGACTTTCTTCTATGTTTTACAGGTTCGGAGCGTTGATCTCTGAGAGATGATATAATTTTTAATCTAAGATTGTATGGTGTGTCTGGTGTATTACCAGACGTAGATAAAATCCAAGCAGTTGGTGTTGATTTTTCTGTAGTAGTAGCTTCTTCCAACGGCCTGACTGGCGTTTGGTTAGATTTATCGAACATCCAGTCAATTTCATCGTCACTTGATACACTATCCATTATTTACCCAAGTTCGTTCGGATTTATAAGAACATTGACATTCTGTATTTTATTTTCTATATAGTTTTTCCCATTGGAAGTAACAAGTGTGTAACACAAAATAAGAATTCTAATGTTTTTCAATTTTGCCAGTGTCTTGTAAGCATCAATAAGGACATCATCATAAATAACAGAGTATGATGCATCAAAGTATTCAAGATTCAACAGACATGAAAGAATTGCTATGAAGTCATCACCAGAAATAATTATACCATTTGATATGTCTGACATACTTAAAAATCTACACCCATTTGCTATTTGCAAAATTCCTACATTTGTTATCAAGTTGTTAATGGATCCAATAACCAGTTTGCGCAAATATTTCAAAGATGATATTTGTGCACAAGACCTATTGGTGATATTTAAGCAATCATTTATGTACAATGATTATAAATTTTCTGCAGAATCTAGTAGTATTATTAGAAAAGTGTCAGTAACTGAAGTATGGCCTATGTTAAGACTTACTAACTTCTTGATTTTTTCACAAAATCCAGTTTCATTTGCAAAGGATCCATTAGTGTATGTACAACGAAATATATCAAAGTACTTAAATCTGTAAACAGATTCTGTAATATTAGTTAAATCAATGTCCTTAATGTGAATGTTACTCAAATGAAAAGATCCCAATGTATGTTGATTTAATGTTACACTTTTAAAAGAATTACAAACTTGACGAAGTCGAACTAAATCTTCTACTCGCAAAAACCGAAATACAATTATCCACAATTCCGGTGTTAAAAGTTCACTCATAGTACACTTTAATACATTCAAGAAAAAGTGTTGAATGCTATGTGATAGATTATGCACAGGGTTATACTCTAGTATTAAAAGCTTTGGAAATGCTCTATAAAAAGCTCATAAGATCAGTTTATTTGCACTATAAAGCTTCATAAATAATACTCATCATTACATGGTCCATTTAATATTAAATGTTGTAGAATTGAAAACAGCATGATTATGTGAACTGTTATTCGGTTTATATAAAGTTTTACACAGATTTAGCAAGTTTTCTGACACTCATGCACATATTGATATTTTTCTTTTATGAAAACCCTCCTAAAATGTATTGCACAGTTTGATAGCTTGCAGTGTAAATTATTTATAAAAGTTCAAAAGGCCTTTTACCTAGACATTGAAATGTCTGTAAAATATTAATAACTGGAAAAGAAAAAAGATGTATTTCTATAATAATAAACTGAATCTGTTTCAATCTAATTTATAAACAAGCATCTTTTACAGGCTCATATGAGCTTTTTACAACTTGAACTCAGCGTGGATTCTCAATCTGATTGACATTTATGAGATCTTAATGGTGTATTAATGAAATAAGCTTTTCAAAAAGGCTCGAAGCATCCTCCAAGCATGCCTGGGGGAAGCTCGTAAGAATAAATATATGTTCCCTAAGGTCAGGCCACAATGCTGAAACAGTACATGCTGTAACGGTTATGATCATGAAAGGTAAGATTATGTAGATGTGGTTTGCATCAAAAATAATACAAACTCGATTTTAGTACTCATCATATTTCTTAAAAAAGATAATACAGTTAGAAGCTTTACATCAAAAAAAAAAGCTACAGCAGCAGAGGCGATTTTGATAACCAATGTTTCTTCAGTGATGCCCGATGCTAAAATATATGAAATTAAAAAAAAAAAACAACAGTGTAGAAACAATTAAACAACCACAGACTTTGAAGCAGGGCTTAACACAATTGAGAGATATTAATTAATTTTGAATGAATTCAAACAATTTGAACTATTTTAGTAAATTTTAATACATCAATATCCATATATAAAAGGACTCATCTGTTTGAACAAACTTTTCACTATTTGCACAAGAGTCGGTGCATTTGTTTACTCAGTTGTGCGTAGTATAGAACAGTATTACTAATTTAAGGTTTGACACTCGTGATTTGTACTTATCGTAGCTTGTTTTGAAAACACACTCAGTCTGTAGAATTAGCTGTTGGTGTATAGGAGGCTTATATTTTAAAATTTAGATGCTTCATTGATTTAAAGGACAACATATATTGATGATCAATGGTCTCTATATCATTTTGATATTATAGCTAGGGCTTCCGAATGCAAGTTTGACAATTTACACATATATACCGCAACACTGATATTGTTTTTTTTTTAATGTTTATGATATTACTTATATCCACTTCGTTATCAACTTAAATCTAAACATTAATATGCATTTATAAACGTGTGTGTGTGTGTGTGTGTCTCTGGATCAGAGGGATAGAACAAAAAGGTAAATACTCTAAAAAAAAAGTTTCATACGTTTGATAATCACTTTAGAAAGCCTACTTCTGTGTCCTGCCACCTCCAAACAGTACATTCCATCATCTTTTTGAGTAATATTTGTGATTTTTAATCTTTTCCAGACACCATCTACAATTTTTTCAATATTTTTCAACGCTGGTAAAAAAAGATCATTTTTCAAAAAGGTACCCGTAAGTCTGTCATTCAACAACTTGTACTTAAGTTCAACAGTTTGTCCCTCAACAAGCTGTATGTCACCGGGAGGTTCTTCAATAAAGCTACCTGCAATTAAACGTATAAATGTTAATCGATACATTCATATTCGTACATCTTTACATGTTGTTATCCCTCATTGATGTGCTATACATGTAATAATAAGTTCTTTAACGGCTGTTAATATCTAAGTGACTATTCCATTGATAACATACATTTTCTGGTTTCAACCAATTGCGATAGATAATGAAGTCATCTTATCGGACAAATACCATTTTCATTTTATAAAACATGTGTGATGTCGATAAACGTGCTTATAGAAAGGTGTTGGTTTTTTTAAAAACAATATTTTCATGCCAGTACAGAATTTTTGACAACCGAACTGTTGAAATAATTGTCAGACGCGGTAGAAATTAAATAGTCGTAAAACATTAACAGTTTCACTTTTTTTTACCAGGTGCATATTTAAGTAATTTCCGAGCAAGGGAAATTAAATGAAAAGTTATGTGTACACTTTAGTGTGGATTCGTTGATTCATTCTGTAGTAAAATGCTTATTATTTAAGGCCAACTAAATTTCTTTTTTCTTTTGACAAATTGATTTTGAAGATAGAAATTTACTATTGGTCTAAAGAATGACTTTTAAAAGTTGATACATGTAGGTTATATATCAATTTGAATACACCATCCTACCATTCACAACATTAACGTTCTGTATAGTAGTTAGAGCTAAATTCCGTAAGTTAAAACGACATTTTCAACATACACACACACATATGAGAACAATAATAGAAATTATTTATCAAATTATATTTATAAGTGTGTATATGATAAAGCAAATATTATAAAAATGAAATATCACATACGCCATATAACCAAGTTTGTTGGGCTACTTCTACGACCTGCAACCTCCAAACAGTAAGCTCCAACGTCATCTAAAGTAACATTTTTTATCTCTAGTCTTATCCTTCGACCGTACACTCTTTTACTCATTTTGTTGATTGTTGGTAAAACTTGACCATTTTTTAAAAAGGAATTCGGAAATATGTTAACCAACAGCTTGTACTCAAGTTTAACCGTGTCTCCCTCAATAAGCTCAATGTCACTGCTAGGTTCGACAATATATAAAAATGCTATTAAAAGAATAAATCAAAATGAAGAGGATTAGATTCAAATTTAATGAAGGATTTTATTGAACACACTAATCACATTTGTAACACTATAAATCTCAGAATTTAATAACAAAAATGTTGGCCACTTATCCACTTGCTATAAAACAAAATTGGATTTATGATGTTTATATAGATAAGACCGTTGTTTTTTCCCGTTTGAATTTTTACACTAGTCATTTTTGGAGCCCTTTATAGCTTGCTGTTCGGTTTGACCCAAAGTTCCGTGTTGAAGACGTTGACCAATAATGGTTTACTTTTATAAATTGTGACTTGGATGGATAGTTGTCTCACTGGCACTAATACCACATCTTCTTATATCTATTTAAAGCTATTCAGTTTAGAACTTTTTGCCTATTTCACTAATGGCATACATTAAGTATATTCTTGAAAATCTTATATTAGCGGCGTTCCAGCAGCACCTACATATGAAGCGCATATCTTCCAGCTGAAACAAACTGGTTCAACTACATATCTCCAGTCAAACTGCAGTTGTGACCCTCGAATTAATTCTAACGTGATAGCGACATTTACAGTACCTGTATTCCTAATTTGCACATATCAAAATGCTCATGTACATGAAACGACCAAACACAACCAGTTCACCTTCACAATTACCGATTTGGTATTGATCTTTCTGTCTTAATTTGACTTTTGCATTTTACTACCATGATTCTAACAAAACTATGTCTAAGATTAAGTAGGGAATTATCTACCGACACATTTCACAAGAATAGCAATAGTTTTATTAGTACTTTCATTTGACGAAAACTATATTAAGATATCAACTGGACACTTTTTACTTCCTTTTCATCCTTTTCGATAACCAAACCTCGCTTTAGTTGTAAACATACATACAGGAATGTTTTAAAAGCGAACCAGGATAGTGTCATCTCTGAAAATTTTATCATGTAATGCACAATAAGGTCATACTATACAGTATTGATCCAACGATGCTTTTGGTGGAAAATTCTATACAGAGGTCAAACTGTTAGAAATTTACACAAAATATTGGTTTCATGGACGTTTCTATTCATTGTACAGACAAACCTAATAATTTTGCCTCAAAAGGTAAACACACGCTATTTTTTGTAAAGATATTTTGAATATCTTAATAACATAAGTATGCTTTCAATTTGTCTAACAATTCTTTGGAAATATTTCGATTGATGATTTGTTCAGAAAAAAAGGTGCAAAGAATCTTCATACATAATTAAGCCAGCTGTTAATTAAAAAAAGGGGGTCAATGTACTTGTTTTAATGTTGATATTAATATGAGCCGAAAAATCCCTCTTTTTCCCGATATTTCTGTTTGCCGACGAGTAAAGAAATCTAGAGGTGTAATACCACCAAATCATAGTACGTCACGTCTGGTTGCATACGAAAATAGGTCGAAAAAGTATTTCCCTGAATTTGACAGTTGTAGGTTATTAATCCTACATTTCATTGCAGTAAAACATTTCTTGGTCATAAACATATATCTTGGGTATTTCAAAGCATCGTTATTTTTTTATTTGGGGTTTCTATAGAATATTTTGGAAACTTGAGATTACATGGTTACTTTAGTTTGTACAAAGGTAAAAAAGAGGTGAAAATTAGATTGGTTAACTTCCAGTGATGGTTATTTCCTTATATGTAATGAAATGTTATGTGAAATGTTTTCTATAGTATTGGACAGGATACAACTTTACACATGACTAGTATTTCTTTATTTGAAAAAAAGATCAATTCTACAAAAAATTTAGAAAATGGCAAATTTAACAAAGACTATTAAGGGAAAATCAATGGTAGAATTACACCTTAAATTTTAGTTTACGTTATCGGCGTCATAATCCCCCTTGTAACTGTTTAGTACGCCCTTAAGTAGTATATTTCCAACTGTTTTGTTTTCGAGCTCCATTGATAAGTCTTTTAAAAGTAGCCGAAATGCTCGAATGACAAATTTAAATAACTAGGAATCTTTGATTATATTGTAAACAATGCTTAAAAATTTCTAAATTTAGCTAAAAAAGACAAATCTTCATATTTCGTTAAAATAAACGAGACAATTGTCTGTCTGTAGTGGGCATCCTGCTATAAAAAAAAACAAATTTTCATGTCAAACACCAAACATGTATTATGGTTCCTACCTTCCCAACTCAATTGAATCATCAGAACTCCAACACAGAAGGCAATGGTTAAACCTATAAAACAACGTGTAAACGGTTTTAGCCCAAAACAATCATTTTTTCGTGACACCTACTAGCTCCTTTAAGAACTGTCAGAATACTCTTTCATAAAATTTCCAAAAATGTTCCAGATCATATCTCATGTACTTATCTAGTGTTCAAAACAATAGTATGACGAACTGTCTGGATCTGCTCTTTTTAGAACAGTTATAAAAGACGTAAATTAGGGCACCTTTTTGATCACGGTTTAAAAGATCCGGATTAAAAGTCAGCGGAGAGAACTGTCCTTTCTCTGTATCAAGTCCGGAAGAAATTAAAGTACAAAAGAAGTGTTCATCTTTCCTGTTTTAACATTTTAACATGAACCAGACTGCAAGATTTGGTCTCTGTTTTAGTTGATTGCTTTTCTTCTTTGTATCGATCTGATCAGTAAAGCCTTTTTCAACTGATTATATAGTTTGTTCTTTTTGTATGCTTTAAGGTAAAGGGAGGATTGAGTGTTCATAAACAAGTTAAATCCCGACACATTCTTTTTGTGTGCTTTCCAAGTCAGGAACATGCAATTTAGTAGTTATCGTTGATTCATGGCTGTCATATTTGGTTTTTTTTTATTAATTGTTTTGTTATAAATTAGGCTGTTTTCATGTCTGGGACATTTACAGCTTACTGTACGGTATGTGTTTTTACTTACATCCACTTCATTTGAACTTTGGTGAAAAGTTGTCTCATTGCAATCACTTACTTGTGGTGGTTTTTAACGACCATGACTTGCTATAAAGTATTTGCAATCATACCATATCTCCTTTTTATACAAAAGTATTTCAATTGGAAAATATCTTTTGTCTCTGACTGTTTAATACACAAGTATATCCGACAGACAATTGTGCCATTTTACTCAATATAATGCACGAAACAACGAATAAATCTGTGTTCCATACCAAGGATAAAACACATATTGTCCATTCATTTGATGTGTTTTATCTTTTGATTTTGCCATTTGATTAGATACTTTCCGTTTTGAATTTTCCTCGGAGTTCAGTATTTTTGTGATTTTACTTTATACGTCAATTAAATTATGTTTTCATATTTTCGCGTATCAATTCAAGTGTTCTTGTATACGCGTGTTTACTTAAATTACGTTAATGCAGTCAAAAACAAAGTTTTTGATGTCTACACAAGCAAAGGTGAGTTGACATTTTGACAGTTTTGTATAGGTAGTAAACAGGTGTTGACAAAAGTTGTCACTTGTCTCACTTTTAAAATGCACTTCAATGAATACGCGAATTCATTTTCCACGTTCACATGTTTGTGAAAAAAGAGAAAACGAACATTCGCTCTCCTTAAGGCGTGAAAACATTTCAATTAAAAAATAAAACGAAAGAGGGCAGCACATTTGATTTTTAACATGTAGAAACGGTAAGGACAACTTATTTTACCTTGCAAAAGGCTTCATATTGATTCGTTAGGAGAACTGATGCAAGGTATTTACTTCGCATCCAAAACATGAAAATCACCCTAAACGAAGCACCGGATTTAATAATATCATGTCAAACTGACGTAGCTGTGATAGATAGATAGATAATATATTCCCATAAAACTATACAAGTACAAAGGTTGCAGATTAAATACAAACATGCATACAACATATAAGTATCTGTATCCATAGACCAAAACGGGACGCAGCAGCCAAAATTGTGGAAACACACATCAACGATATAGAACACGATTGACTCAAATCGGTATAAACACACACACACAAATAAAGAACCCTAAAAAAAAATCAGATTTATTTTAAGGTAGCCATTATAACAAAATATACACTTCCCGATAAAATAGAAATTCAATAAAAATAAAAGTTCAAGAGTGCACAAAATGAAAACAACTCTTTAACAACATAATGCGTTCAAACGGCACATCTGGACCAACCCGCATGAAGAACGCAGAAACCAAAGAAAAAAAAACGAAATATGGATACAAATACCAAGCTACGTCAAGAGTAAAACGAGCAAAATGAAAAATGTAAGAAAATCGGAAAGATAAAAATATAAACTTTACATAAAATCGAGCATAACATTCAAAACCGTCATATATTATTAGTGAAGTTGACACCGGATATTTATCCAATAGGTAATTTTCTATAAACTTCTTGAGAAAAAAGACGAGAATTTCTACCAAGCTCACATATTTTTTACCGATGACGTTTTACAAAGAATAAAAATCAGATACAATTACGTTACCATCGTATGAATTGAGAAAAATATACTCCGTCAGCTGGTGACGTTTGCATATTGTTACCAATTTATCAAGTAAATTAATGCAAGCATACTCTATTTTGTTTACAGCACGTTTAAAAATACTTAAATCTGAGAGTAACGCATGTGGAGCAGGATCTGTTAACACTTCAACCTCACCACCAGTTTTGCTCAGTCTTAAATTTTTCTGTGTTGGGTTTTGTATACTGTTGGTTGTCTTTTTTGTTTTTTTTTTGTTTGCCAACTTGAAGGCAATGTCAGTAAATTTTCGCCTCATGAGTTTGAACGTTTTTTTTTTTATCTTTCGCCCTTCTTTGAAGGTCATGTAAGTCAGTAATTTCGAAAAAAAAGGCTTGATTTTATCAATCGCAACAAATGTGTATAATTTTTAGGAAATTATTTCAAGCATATTGGATTCAATATGCGATAGGGGAAAACTGTCACTAGAATCTGATTGTTATGTCCCGTTCCCCTAGAATAACATCACCAATGCATTCTATAATCGATAGGGGCAGTCAAATTTGATGTTTCGTAAAAAATATTGTTGGAATTTGTAAAGCTAGGGTCACACATTCACTATTTTCACCGCCGTCCTTGACAATACCATTCCCCATTAAAATTTGTCAAATGTCTGATCAAGATCCTGTGAATCGTGGATAGAAATTTAAACTTTAATTAAAATTTATAAAAAAATATCTATTGGATAACGATAATAATCAGATAAATCAGCCGTTTCAAACCGAGTTTGTCCATATGATCCCGTTCTTCATCCAATTTTAATTCGATGTGTATCTTTCGCATGTTACAAACTGACCGAATATGTCCCAACACCGTCCCGATTCTACCGAATGTGATCCAAGAGAGATCAGACAGTGATCAGACAGTGGAACGACGCTGATGGAAGATATCCGTTAGAAAACTGTCGCCATATTAGGGATCAGGTACTGTCGGAACGCAACCCTATCACAGTCTGCTGTACCACATTGAAAACGGCTTTGTCTGGACTCAGTGATATTGTGTTCTGTAATTCTCGGAACTCTGACGTGGGTATCATTGGAAAATTTCGTATAAATACCAGACTATTCCGGAACGGTTTCGGCAAGATCTCAATGCAATCTGGACTCAATCGGCAATAAAACAGTAATGAAAATTTTTCCAAATCATGCAAATTAGTGAGGACAACGTCTAGAAAACACAGAACATTGTTACGATTTTTTTCCGATATATCAGAATCTGTCACGACATAGTCACGATTTTAATCCGACTAGACAACATCGGCCGAGTTTCCCCGAATGTTACGGAACGCACCAACTGTCAGGGGGTGTTTGGCCGACATCGTCGGACCATTCCCGATCCAGTGACGATAATTTTACATCAAACTTACATGTTATACAGAAAAGTGGTATACAAGCCTTCAACATGCACGAAATAGCCAATAAAAAATAATAACAATAAATAAATATATTTTAAGAGAATGATGGTGCAAAAAAAAAGGCGAAAACTCGTGACTTTTATGCCGACTGACTTTCAGACAATTATATTTTTAAAATTCCACTTTCAAATACCTTACTAAATCAAATTTATTTTATAATGACACGAAGTTTACCTTCATGTTGTAATTACTGTAGAATACTTACAAATACAGATAGAGCACATCTTTATATTCCGTTGCACTGAAAAACGTTTTACAAAAATATATTTCATTAAACTAGATTCTATATACAAACTTCACAAACCATGTTTAACCCCACTGCATTTTTTAGCCTTTCCCAAGTCAGGAGCATCTGGCCTTTGTTAGTCTTGTATGTTTTTTAATTTTAGTATTTTTACATGTTTTGGAGTTTAATGTGACGTCCATGTTCACTGAATTAATACACAATTTTATTTAGGGTCCAGCTGAGGACTCCCCTGGTTGCGGAATTTTCTAGCTGCGATGAAGACTTATTGGTGGCATTCGGCTGTTGTCTGCTATTTGGTTGGGTTGTTGTCTCTTTGACATATTCCCCATTTCCAATCTGAATTGTATTGAATTTAACTATGACAACAATCAAGATATGCCTGTGTTGTATTTGAAGCTTGGGCTATGTAATACGTGGGTAAAATGTTGCAAATTGAGTCGACGAGTAGCAGAGTTACTAAATGGATATTTGTGACAGTATGTTTTACGTAGGCCAAGGTTCACACGCAATACTGTTATCTTTATTATAATATGTATAATGTAAATACATAAATCAGTACATTTTAGTCATCATTTCGATGAAAAATAGTGTTACACAAACATTCCGCAATATAATGTTGTCGTCTTTGGCAACTAAACACGTGGACTTCATATATATATTTTTTTCAGCGTCAAATGTTTTACAACGGTGTTTTCTTGTTAAGAGTAAGCATCAGATGTAATTAATATAAGATAAAAAAAAAAAAAAAACATTTGGAGGTGAAAAATATGAGTTTTTTTTATTTATCATTGAAGAGATAATATGTCAAAACAGCCCATAATTCAAATTCTCGGCTTTCCTTAGCTACACACAGCAAGAAAGAGTTTTTTACGCTGTGTTGTCATTCAATCAGAACCAATGATATAAGTTGATTGATTAGAATTTGCGTTTTACTTTTATTTTTGTTTATTAACAATGTCTTATGTACTTTGTGTTCCAGCTCTGTCTTTTTGAAATATAAGAACATTAGGGAATACCGCGAGAGACGGCATGAATACATCATAAGTTGAGAAGACAGAAAACATCCGAGTCTAGAGAAAAAAAATAACCAACCATATGTTACAAGAGAAAGTCCACACAACACATGTAACAGCAAATTAACAAAACGACTGCCACAGAAATGGATGCTGACAAATTTTATCCAGCAAAAACAATAGTTTCGTCAACGACGTATTTGTCACAATTGTGCATTACAAAAATATATTTTTATTACGAATTATCAACATCAGTTTGTTTTATAACAGGACATAATATATCTATGTCGTTTCTAATAGAAGCAAGACAGAATAAGAATTAAATTAAAAAAAAATAATCCCAAAACCTACAATATAAACAAAAGATATACGAATCCTTAAGGTGGATAATAAACATATATATTGATAAAGCAAAATCATTTTTCTCTTAAGGTCTAGTTCTTAACATATCGTCCAGAAAATGTCCAGGTTAAACTCAAAATGTGAATCAGTCATATATGCATGCTTTTGAGCTGCTATTTATTTCAGATTCTATAGGACACATTCAATAAAAGAAACGACAAAAAGTGGCGAATTGTTAGTTGAAAAATACGCCATCTTCATCGTGGAATTTGAAGGTACTGTCATCTTTTAAGACATTCTCTTGGGTAGTATGCTTAAACGAACTAGACAAATTTGGCGAGAGGTGAACTTTTTTTTAATGTTTTCCTCTATATCTGTACCTTTTTACCAATAACGTTACAAAAAACGGTGAATATCGAAGAAAGAAGTAAGTTTCGTGGACTTACTTGGTCGTATTAGTGTATAATTTACATCACGTAAAAATGTTATCTCCTTTCCTATTAGAATATTGAAAAAATATTGAAAATTGGACAATCTTTTTTAAATCAAATTAAATTCGACTTATTACTTGTTATGCTTTGCATCTAAATATGAAATACAAACAATTAAAACAAAAGACGAACATTTGCGTTCAAATGATTTAGGTCTATTTCAGAAACATTATTTATATTATTAGTATTTCTTTGGACTCTCAAAGATAAACACAATTAGTTGAATCTTGATTTTGAATAACAATAGTGAATGACTGTTCCGTTGCTTTCGATGATGTAAAGCACATTTAGATATACGTTAGCATCAAATCAAAATATCTTTTTTTTTTCTATTATAACTTTTTTTTCGACCTGTGAAAGCGATTTTATTTAAATTTATTTTTACATTTATGACGTATTACACTTATGTAAAAGCATGTCTGGGATTCTTTATTCAAACTTTCAATTTTTCTGGCCAGATTTTGTTATCAAGCCGGCAATAACGGCTCTAACGGTCTAGCAAATTCAAGAAAGTAACCGTTCTTATTATTTTATTTGTGCTATCATTGACATCACGTGTTGGCTTGTTTGTAATTTATTTTACATATTATTTATATGACGTACTGAAACCTTAATGTTTTTTCCAAACGTTACAGCCATTGGATGGTGTAAACTTCCAAAAAAACGTGTATTGTGTAATGGTGTATGGTACAATGGTAGAAGGTGTAAAAGGAATGGTGTAATTGTGTATGAGGAATGGTGTGAGGGGGTAACGTGCGATCGGGAATGGTGGTCGGTAAAAGTGGTAACCCGAACCCGGACCCGAACCGGAATTTGCCGGAATTTTGCCGAACCGGAAATCTATTTTACATATATTATGATCTTTGCGTTACGATTTTTTCTACTAACGTTTATGCATTTGATGTATAATTAAATTCTATCTCATGTATGAAAAGATTTTTGTCCAAACATCACTAACAAACATACATTTAAGGTTTATTAATTTCCACCTTGGTAAAAGTGGTAACCCGAACCTGAAAGTTTTTCTTTAACCAAACCTTATTTACCGAAGTGTTTTTAATTCGCTTTATAATTTTATGTCCTGAATGTAATAATCTTTCATATTTTACTGAAAATTGTTTTAACAACTTTGCTGAAAACTTTCTATCTTGGAAATTCGAAAAAAATTGTTCACCCGAACCCGAAAGGGAGACAACCCCGTTTGGACTTGGATTTTGGGGCGATTATGATGCTAATCGTTAACTCAGGCTATACCAAATATGGGTCATAACTTCGGCCTTATGATTGATGATTGTGTATTCTGAATTATTATTTCCTTTTTCTCTATATTGCTTTTCTGTTTTGTTTTGCCCAATAGATATAGAAGTATAAATTTTCTTATGGCTGTAATCATGGTAATGGGGTTTTTTTCAGTTTTATTTTATCAATTTATGAAAAAATCAAAACTTACGATACTTTGGTTAAACAAATCAAGGATTTGTATAGTGACACTATACAAATCCTTGAACATATTAACAAAATAAATAAAAATATCCCCCTCCCCCGTCCCCCATGAAACTGTAACTATCTGCTTGTTTTATACTGAATGTATTTGAGATTTAAATGTGATTTCTCAAATTTTCATGTTTAATTTATTTAAAACTTCAATAGAAATGAATTGCTTAATATATGCCGGTGATATTAATCTGCCATCCTCCACTGCAAAGGAATCCAATTTCAGCTTAACTTATGATAGAGATAGTAATGCCGGTATCTAACCTTTTATGGTAGAGAAATCTGGGTCAGTGTTAATTCAAATACAGCAAGACTAATTTACTATCAGCATACAATTTCATATTTATATTCACATCTAATAAGCTAAAATTGCAAATAAAGTTTTTTAAATATGTTTAAGGTGACATAAAAACTAGAAAACGGGAAAATCACAAAATATATAGAAACCAGATGCTCCGCAGGGCGCAGCTTTATACGACCGCAGAGGTCGAACCCTGAACGGTTGGGGCTAGTACGGACACAACATTCAAACTGGATACAGCTCTGAATTTGGATTGTGATTAAATAGTTGACACAGCATAGGTTTCTGACACAGAATGAATGTGGTCTAATGAACTTAAAATGTGTTTTTTTTTTTTTGTTGCTTTTGAGCAATTCAGTATGCTTTTGAATATTAATTCCATGATATTTGAAGAAATTGTCTTTTTCATTTCCGAAATCTGAAAAATTGAACCCCACCAATTTTTTTCACCTCCCCCTTTCCCCTTATCCAAAAATGATCTCAATTCAAATTTCTTATGGAGTTTTCAACAATAACTACTCATTCAAATACATCATAAAATATAAAATGTCATACAGTCATGATTTAAATCAATTTAACTACTTTTTGGACAAAGAAAGATAACTCCAATGCAACATTTTATATTGGCAAATTTTCAATGAAGTTCATTAACCTTAAGTTTTTGGCAAATTTCCAATGGAATTTATTAATAATAAAGTTTTTGGCAAATTTCCAATATACATAATGTAAGAGCAGTTTAGGTGAGATATTAAAATGAGTTTCAATTACCAAACTTACACTGCTTTTAAATTATGTTTTGTACTTAAATAATTGTCCATAAACCTGGAAACTCTTTTCCCCCTTTTTTGCACCTTATTCCTTAACGGTTTTAGCCATAACTCCCAAAGACAATTCTTACCATCCCTTTGTGTATTCCAATATCCAAAATCTAAATACATGGTTAGATTTATCATATCAAAGAACCCCAAGAATTCAATTTTTGATGAAATCAAATAAAGTTCAATTTTGGACCCTTTAGACCTCAATGTGAACCAATTTGATAACTGGTCCTAAATTTTAAAAATCTAAATGCATGGTTAGATTCAGCATATTGAAGAACCCCATACACTGAATTTTTGTTGAAATCAAACAAAGTTTAATTTTGGACCCTTTGAACCTTAATGTAGACAAATTTGAAAACGGGACCAAACATTAAGAATCTAAATACACGGTTAGATTCGGCATATCAAAGAACCCCTATTATTCAATTTTTGATGAAATCAAACAAAGTTTAATTTTGGCCCCTTTTGGCCCTTAATTCGTTGGGACCAAAACTCTCGAAACCAATCCCAACCTTCCTTTTATGGTCATAAACCTTGTGTTTCAATTTCATAGATTTCTATTTACTTATACTAAAGTTATGGTGCGAAAACCAAAAAAAATGCTTATTTGGGCCCTTTTTGGCCCTTAATTCCTAAACTGTTGGGACCTCAACTCCAAAAATCAATCCCAACCTTGCTTTTGTGGTCATAGACCTTATGTTAAAATTTCATTGATTTCTCTTTACTTATACTAAAGTTATTGTGCGAAAACCAAGAATAATGCCTATTTGGGCCCTTTTTTGGCCCCTTATTCCTCAACTGTTGGAACCAAAACTCCCAAAATCAATCCCAACCTTCCTTTTGTGGTCATACAAATTTCATAGATTTCTATTGACTAAAACTAAAGTTAGAGTGCGAAAACTAAAAGTATTCGGACGACGACGACGACGACGCCAACGTGATACCAATAATACCAATATACGACCAAAAAATTTTCAATTTCGGTCGTGTAGAAAATCACAGAAAAAGTCACAATATATGATTGAGTCAGAAGTATGTTGGCATGCACAAGATAAATCAATGTGTACATGTACAAAATGAACCATTTAAATTTAGTTTTTTTTATTGCATGGTAAAAAGTTGTAATACCCTTGTATCAGATTAGTTATTGTAACAGGTAAATTGTTAAATGTTTATAGGAAATTAAAAAAAAGAAGATGTGGTATGCTTCTAATGAGACAACCTGGTCATGTGCAGACCATATGACAATTTTCATACAAAAACTAAAGTGACCTTTTTTTGGCTTCCGTGATCATGCACTAGTAAAGCCACAATTTAAATTTCGGGGGAGGGGGGGGAGGGGGGTAGGGCAAGTAATGAAAATGTAAAAAACAATTGATTATCAAGTTAAAACAAATGTTTTCGACCTCCATCCTCCCCACACATACGTTATTCGTATGCTTTTTTGTGGTCCACTTTCCAGGTCCAGGAAGCCGTTTTATTAAAATGTGTCAAATAAATTATTTATGTCCCGAGTTTTCATATTAATATAGCACGAGATTCCCCTTTGAACGTCCAAAATCTAGCCCTTTGCGTTCGTCTAATCAAATTATTTATAACTAAACATATATATTACCGTATATGAATGTGTACACAATTTACGGTATAAATGAGGGGACAAGGGGGGTTCCAATAACAGCAAAACAGTAAATTGATTTGGCTTAAAACAGATAACAAGGATTTGAAAAGTGATAATAACAGATAACAGTAAATGAAATCTTAAAATCAGTCCGGTCCAGGACCAATACATTAGATCTTACTAGATAACTGGTTGTATGGACATAGCTACGCCTTAACAGAGACTTACATATATATACATATATAAATATTCCTTTAGCAAAAACAGGAACTAGTACTTTTGTTCAGTTTTGAGTTTTTCAATTTTGAATGTACATGTTTTTTTTGTACAAAGAACATCTTTTATATTTATTTTTGTACAAATCATAGGGGTCTCATTGGGGGGGGGGGGCTTATTGTTTAGTTAGATTCCCGTATCAAGCTTTTCGTTGCCATAATAGTAATTTCCCGTGTCCCGCTGGAATTTGTTTCCAGTTTTTACGCTTTATTATTTTCGACTTTCACATGTCACGCTTTAAAAAATCGACCAATCCAGGCATCCCTAGCCATATGTTTTCCTTTTTTGTGATATTAATAATTGTCTGAATTTGCATATTTCGTATGTATGAGGATACTGTTCTTTGTACCCCCTGTGTACATGTACATTAAATTTAAATAACAAAAATGAAAATATATGGCCAAGGATATATCTGATGAGGATAATAATTAAAACAAAAATCCAGGGAATTCGATTGATCAATTTTTGGGCTTTTCTCTTTTTTTAATTTTTCTAGAAAATGAAGCCAGTGACACATTATATTTATTTGATATTTAGAGCACTTTTTCCTGAAAAGCAATTTTGATATAAAAAAAAGTACAAATGTGTACCAAGTCAAAATATAAATTATAATTTGTTAGAAAAATGTGTACAAAGTCAAAATACAAACTATAATTTGCATGATTTTTTGTACAAATTATAATTTGTACAATAATTATATATTTAAAGACATTTTCCCACACAATGGAATTTATTATAAAGAATAATAATAATGTATACTGGAATGGTCCTTGACCCGACTGATTTTTATATGTTTATGAGATGTATGTTACTGGAATCCTTCTGCAAATACGTGACCTTCATATCACCAGTGGAAAGACCTCAATAGTTTCAGAAGATGTTGTATGAGTGCCAACTCTCCATCCAAGTCACAATGTTCAATTTTCTTCAATTTTTACTTAAGATTCACATGCACTTGTCTCAGAATTGTTTTTCTGAGACAAGTGCCTCTGTTTAGATTGGCTGTCAAAATGCTAACATTCCAATTTTCAATAACAGTTAACAGCAAATACAATCTCACAATAACAGATAACAATAAAAATAATAGTCCTATAACAGCTAACAAGGAACAAGACAATAACAGCTAACAGCAAATATATTTTCAGAATAACAGATAACAAAGAATTAAATACCCCATAACAGTATTGTAATAGAAAAATGCAGTTTATTTTATTTAATATAGTTTATTAGATAATGTATATCAGTTCTACTCTGTAAACTATTTTATATGAAATTATTGTTTAACTGTTCTATACATTATCAAAGCGTAGGATATTTCAAATAAGTACTCTCGTAAACTATTAAAAGTATCTGTACAATAAAATTTCACCTGTGGCCAAATGGACCTTCGATTAATATGTCTAGCAAAGTTTAATAAAACATCTTAAAAGTTCGGACAACGGTCAAGCGACGTCAGCAACTTTATTTGTGTATTATACATTTTGTCAATAACTCATTAACCATAAATTCTTTTGTTTGTTACAGTCAGTTAATGGTTACTAGGACATTCAAAACTTAGTATATAAACTGATCAAGCCGCTATAATATTAATAGCGAGTTTCTTGATATTCTAGGTAAGTCTCTTGGTTTTGAAAATAATTTAGATTTCAAACTATTTTTCTTTTAATCTTATTTGGAAAAAATAAATAAAGTTTATAAGTAACTAATATTTTAATCAGAGGTTTATTTTAACAGTAATTATTAATGTAATTTTTTCGTATTTAACTTGAATTGTTTGTAGTATTTTATTATTGTTTTCAACTTATCTTGAATTATAATGTAATTACGTTTGATGTTTTGTTTATTGAATAAATAGCGAGTTTCTTGATATTCTAGGTGTCAGTCGATCCCGGCCTGCCTCTATATCGGCAGCAATGCCATGTACCATCATAGGCATTGTCCACGGCTAGTTAACCCCATCATATAAAGACCCAGAACCAGCTCTCGCAGATGTAGATCGTCTGTTGAGAGCCGGTCGTGAATCAACACAACGGCTAATTTCACATTATACCAACACTCAATATACCATTCACATGGATCGTAATATCATCCAATATATTTGTTATAATAACAACATAACAGCTAAACCCCTTGCCCCCTTTAATCCTCTTTATTTCTTTTCTCTGAATCGATTAAAAACATTTTGAAACTTACTTTTATATAATTATATAAGATCTAAGTTAGGGGACAATGTATACATTGTATAGTCAAGTCATTATGTACCACGTAGTCAGAGTTAATTCCTCTTCCTCTGCAGAAATGAATCTTTTATATTCCCAACTGCATATACATGTATAAAATTGAGAATGGAAATGGGGAATGTATCAAAGAGACAAAAACCCGACCATATAAAAAAAACAACAGCAGAAGGTCACCAACAGGTCTTCAATTTAACGAAAAATTCCCGCACCGGAGGCGTCCTTCAGCGTCCTTCGTCATTAAAGCAAGGGACTGATTATTCATTTTCACAACTTTATTTATTTATGATATTCAAAAACATACAATTTTTAAATGATTTGTTTATTATTAATAATACATGTATAGTCAAGTCATTATGTACCACGTAATCAGAGTTAATTCCTCTTCCTCTGCAGAAATGAATCTTTTATATTCCCAACTGCATATACATGTATAAGATTGAGAATGGAAATGGGGAATGTATCAAAGAGACAAAAACCCGACCACATAAAAAACAACAGCAGAATGTCACAAACAGGTCTTCAATTTAACGAAAAATTCCCGCACCCGGAAGCGTCCTTCAGCGTCCTTCGTCCTTCAGATGTATAACATACATACATACTATTAAAGTCTGGTTGTAACTTATCTATTTTAAAAGTATTGACCGAGCGACCGAGGCAAAATTTTTTTGAAGGGTTTTGGAGCCACTGAAGGCCCAAGAAGCTATGGTACAAATGATGCAATCATGCAAAATTTCAGGGTGTTCCAAAGACCCTTTCTTACACTGAAAATGCAAATTTTGTTTTAATAATTTTTGGATAATATTTTGGTATCAAAACAAAATGTATAAATTCAGTGTAAGACTTAAATTTCTAGGGACAACATCAAAAGACCAATGTGCATGATAAAGCAAAAATGGAATTCACAAAGTTAAGTCTGTGGCTGCTGTTTTTTTTAAACTCATGATCAAGTTCATAACAAAATTACTAGATTACAAAAGGAATGCAACACTAACAGAATACTGAGGGCAATCAATGAACACAATACAAATAAATAAGAAATATTAATCCCAAAATATCTTGGCTACGTCTGAGGGATAACAAAACTTGCAAGGCACTCAGAGTGAACACAATTTGATATGGAGTCAGGCGTTTGGTTTTGAAATTTTCTACATGAGGCATTTGCCTCAATGTAGTTACGGCCCTGTTAAATAAAAGTGAGGTAAGGTTTCCTGAGACAATATACCTCAAGTTAAATGAAGCCAATTTTCAGACATTTCAAGTATATTTAAAATAATATTTATACTTTTATAATTAAAAAAATGGGAAGTGTTTCCCCATTTTTTTTGGGGGGGGGGGGGGGGGAAACATGAATTTATGAAAAATCTGGTGCCATCTCATATTTTTGATTATTTATTTTCAAGACATTGCAAGTCAGGTAATTTATTTTCATACTACCACAGAACAAACCATTCATTTTTGTAATAATCAAGGCTGAGTTATTTATTTTCAAAATCCTCCTGCCCCCCCCCCCTCCCCCGAATATCAAATGGTCATCCCTAAGCATAATATGTGTGCAAACCTAATGTACCGTACAGAAAGCCAACTATTTTTGTATATTCTTGATAAAAATAATTGCATCATTATAGATCATTATAGGGCAACAAGAAAATTGCACATAAGACTACGATGGAACATCTTTCACAGTTAAGATTTTCTTAGGATGGCTTCGATGTAAAGTCTGAGACAGTCCTAAAACTGTCATATAATTTGTCCTAAGACAAATAACTTCAATGTCATTTCTATTACATTTAACATATAAAAATACAAATTGTCTAAATAGGCACATTAAACAGTTCAACTGTTCAGGTTCTATATAAGAAAAAAATTAAAGAATTCTTCTAGAACTTCATTCTACATTCATTACACTGGATTAACATGTGGCATACATAATCAGATGTTATCAAGAACTTTGTGTGTAAAATTGCTCATTAAGATTTGTATTACTAGCATGTCCAATTCTATATGCCGCATCTGAGCATCCCAATTTGATTTGTCTCATAGTCATTGTACGTATAAATGGTTGTCACTTCTCTACAATTTGATTTTATTACTTAATTAAAATTAAAAACATGTTTCAAACATATTGTATTCTTCATAAAACATATATTTGCCTTATGATCATTTCCTAATAACAATTTCTTTCCTTCTTTGCTTTATATTCTTTTCAAAAGAACAATATCTCTCCCTTTTTGCTTTGTATTTTTTTCATAAGAACAATATCTCTCCGTTTTTGCTTTATATTCTTTTCATAAGAACAATATCTCTCCCTTTTTGCTTTATATTCTTTTCATAAGAACAATATCTCTCCCTTTTTGTTTTATATTCTTTTCATAAGAACAATATCTCTCCCTTTTTGATATATATTCTCTTCATAAGAACAATATCTCTCCCTTTTTGATATATATTCTTTTCATAAGAACAATCTTTCCTTTTCTTTCCTTTATATTCTTTTACTACAAACAATATTTTTTTTTTGCTCTATTTTTTCCATCCGTGCTTAAAACCGAAACCATGTTTCCAAAACCATCCTTACAAGTTTCATAGATTCAAATTTTCTAATTGAAAAAAAAAAAGATTCGCTGTTCATCAAGATAAATGCATAAAACAAATACCTTACTACCATTTGACATCTATTTAGCAAATTCTGTGACTAATTTTACAATTAAGAATTGCGTTGTTTAAGTATCCTTATTCATATGCGGTAAATAATTATAAAACAATTTTAAAAACTGCTTCTGGAATTAAACTCATCATAGATACCAGGACGCTAGACGCGCGTTTCAAAAGACTAATCAGTGAAGCTCGAATCAAAAAATGTTTGAAAGGCCATTTTTTCCAGAAGAGTTACATTTTCTTTTGTCAAGAGCCATACAGCTTATATAATCATAAGATAGCCTTGATATGCATGCTTATACTTTCCGTTAGGGACAACACCAAACTGATATCGATGTAGGATAAAAAAAAAAGTAAAATAAAATAAAATAGTTTAGGGGTGGAAAGCTTTCCTCTATGACTGATTTCTTTAAACTTTTTTTCTTATATTGTTATTTCCAGTAATTCCAGTAATTCATAATTATACACAATACTAGAACACACCCGTGATATCGCGGGTCCGTGACTCAGTTAAAGTATATAACTATGCGCAAGCCTTATTTTAGTATTAGTATTGTCATCTGATAAAGTCATTCCATAAGATACACAGTGTTATCTGTTTTCAAATCTTTCTGTTTGAACCCGTCGTACAGGAACTTATCAATTATTGGTAATATTAATTATTTGGAAAACAAAAGGTCCTGGAATGGATTATTTTTCAATCAACTGCATTGTCCTATATTAGTTATAAATAAAGTTGAATTCTTTGATTCGCTGTTTTACGTTATGCCCGCTAACACATTGAAAACTGTACCTATACGCCTTATTTTTAGTCCAGATTTTTAGTATTCGTATTGTTATCTTAGAAAGTCTTACTGATTAAAATACTACAATAGGTAACAATTTGACAATTGAGTAGTGTCAACCCTGTGATTATGACCCGTGGATATAGCATATTAATCCTGAATACACCGTTTGGTGGTGCGCCTGTCAGGTACAGATAAGGTAATAGGTAACAGGTGAATATACTATTGGTATCGGTATCGGACTCGACCCGGAACTTCTTAATTATTGCCAATATCAATTACGTGGAAAACAAAAGGGTGGTGTAATGTTTAATCTTCACCTTTGTACTATATTAGTTATATATAAAGTTGAATTCTTTGATTCGTCGTTTTTACGTAATGACGGCTGACAAATTGGACCTAGTTATTTTAGTATTATAGAATATAGCATATTAATCCTGAATACACCGTTTGGTGGTGCGCCTGTCAGATGCGTAATGTACATATAAGGTAATAGGTAACAGGTGAATATACTATTAGTATCGGTATCGGACTCGACCCGGAACTTCTTAATTATTGGCAATATTAATTACGTGGAAAACAAAAGGGCCTGGAGTGGTGTAATTTTTAATCTACACCTTTGTACTATATTAGTTATATATAAAGTTGAATTCTTTGATACGTCGTTTTTACGTAATGACGGCTGACAAATTGGACCTCGTTATTTTAGTATTATAGATACAATTTGGCAGAAAATCTGTCATATTTATTTATTTATCTAATTTAATTTATTTACTTATTTAATTAGGTCTTTCCACTTTTCTGTGGAAAGACCTATTGTTTTTCTTCTGATTATTAGGTCTTTCCACTTTTCTGTGGAAAGACCTATTGTTTTTCTTCTGATTATTAGGTCTTTCCACTTTTCTGTGGAAAGACCTATTGTTTTTCTTCTGATTATTTTTTTTTTTTTTTTTTTTTTCTTCCGCCTAATTTTGTTCTTGCGATAAACATTTGTTTCGCAATATGTCGCTTAGATATTTTGTATATGATATCGAACAGTTTATGCGCTTTTGAAATTTACCCTGCGTAAACAAATACTTTTCTTTGTAGGAGTTATCTCCCCAAACACTGTTTTCCTTGTTAGCGCATCTCCTTCGCAACCGTAAAAGATTATGACAAATTTATTTTACAAAATTGCTTGTTATATCCTTCGCATGATTTGTCCTATTTTGACCGAAGCGATATGACCGCTCCATATGAGAGTTATTTCCCCTTATGCATCTGATATAAGTGATATGAATTTCTATCTTATAAACCATAAGTGATAGAGACCTAGGATCTTTTGATTTGAGGTCCTTGGTCCCAAAAAATGAAAATTAGGTCAAGGTCAAAGGTCAAGGTCATATTCTAATATTTGAATTTGGCTTATTTTCACTTATATCCAAAGACTGTATAAGATATCAACAAATTATTTTTACTAAATTGTTAGTTGCGACATGTCGTAAGATGTAAATTTTGATTGCAAGCGTACGTTGAATGTAAAAGGGAGTTTTCTCCCCTCTTGTATTTAAAAATACGCGTTTGGTGATATAACTCATTAACTAAATATAATTAAGACCTATGGTCTTTTGATTTGAGGTCCTTGGTTTATGACCTTGAAATGATCTCAAGGTCATAGCTTAATTTGACGTTCTAGATTTTGACCTTTGCTTTTATTCTATATGTATACATGATAAAGATATACAACTTTTAGAAAAAGGTATCAAACCATTTAACCTTGAAAAAAAACCGGAAGTGACCTTTTGTAAACGGAAAGTAGCTATTTTTTGTACTTTATAATATAAAAGTATATAGAACCAGATATTTTTGAATCAGTGTCAAGTTAAAATATTCAAATATAATCGGAAGTAACATTTTTCAAACCGGAAGTAACAAATTATCTCCCTTATTTAAAAAAAATGTATGGAAACAATATATTTTTGGAATCAGCTTACTAGGAGCTATCATTTGACGATTGAAATGACATTTTAAACTTAGTTTCACAACTTTTCATATCAAAATACATTGTTTTGATGGAAAGACCTTCAATTGTTCTCTGAACAATTGGTTTTTAATTTTATTTTTTTTTTCTTCCGCCTAATTTTGTTCTTGCGATAAACATTTGTTTCGCAATATGTCGCTTAGATATTTGGTATATGATATCGAACAGTTTATGCACTTTTGAAATTTACCCTGCGTAAACGAATACTTTTCTTTGTAGGAGTTATCTCCCCAAACACTGTTTTCCTTGTTAGCGCATCTCTTGCAACCGTAAAAGATTATGACAAATTTATTTTACAAAATTGCTCGTTATATCCTTCGCATGATTTGTCCTATTTTGACCGAAGCGATATGACCGCTCCATATGAGAGTTATTTCCCCTTATGCATCTGATATAAGTGATATGAATTTCTATCTTATAAATCATAAGTGATAGAGACCTAGGATCTTTTGATTTGAGGTCCTTGGTCCCAAAAAATGAAAATTAGGTCAAGGTCAAAGGTCAAGGTCATATTCTAATATTTGAATTTGGCTTATTTTCACTTATATCCAAAGACTGTATAAGATATCAACAAATTATTTTTACTAAATTGTTAGTTGCGACATGTCGTAAGATGTAAATTTTGATTGCAAGCGTACGTTGAATGTAAAGGGAGTTTTCTCCCCTCTTGTATTTAAAAATACGCGTTTGGTGATATAACTCATTAACTAAATATAATAAAGACCTATGGTCTTTTGATTTGAGGTCCTTGGTTTATGACCTTGAAATGATCTCAAGGTCATAGCTTAATTTGACGTTCTAGATTTGACCTTGCTTTTATTTATATGTATACATGATAAAGATATACAACTTTTAGAAAAAGATATCAAACCATTTAACCTTGTAAAAAACAACCGGAAGTGACCTTTTGTAAACCGGAAATAGCTATTTTTTTGTACTTTTTAATATAAAAGTATATAGAACCAGATATTTTTGGAATCAGTGTCAAGTAAATATTCAAATATAATCGGAAGTAACATTTTTCAAACCGGAAGTAACAAATTATCTCCTTATTTAAAAAAAATGTATGGAAACAATATATTTTTGGAATCAGCTTACTAGGAGCTATCATTTGACGATTGAAATGACATTTTAAACTTAGTTTCACAACTTTTCATATCAAAATACATTGTTTTGATGGAAAGACCTTCAATTGTTCTCTGAACAATTGGTTTTTAATTTTTTTTTTTTTTTTTTCTTCCGCCTAATTTTGTTCTTGCGATAAACATTTGTTTCGCAATTGTCGCTTAGATATTTGGTATATGATATCGAACAGTTTATGCACTTTTGAAATTTACCCTGCGTAAACGAATACTTTTCTTTGTAGGAGTTATCTCCCCAAACACTGTTTTCCTTGTTAGCGCATCTCCTTCGCAACCGTAAAAGATTATGACAAATTTATTTTACAAAATTGCTCGTTATATCCTTCGCATGATTTGTCCTATTTTGACCGAAGCGATATGACCGCTCCATATGAGAGTTATTTCCCCTTATGCATCTGATATAAGTGATATGAATTTCTATCTTATAAATCATAAGTGATAGAGACCTAGGATCTTTTGATTTGAGGTCCTTGGTCCCAAAAAATGAAAATTAGGTCAAGGTCAAAGGTCAAGGTCATATTCTAATATTTGAATTTGGCTTATTTTCACTTATATCCAAAGACTGTATAAGATATCAACAAATTATTTTTACTAAATTGTTAGTTGCGACATGTCGTAAGATGTAAATTTTGATTGCAAGCGTACGTTGAATGTTAAAGGGAGTTTTCTCCCCTCTTGTATTTAAAAATACGCGTTTGGTGATATAACTCATTAACTAAATATAATAAAGACCTATGGTCTTTTGATTTGAGGTCCTTGGTTTATGACCTTTTATTCTATATGTATACATGATAAAGATATACAACTTTTAGAAAAAGATATCAAACCATTTAACCTTGTAAAAAACAACCGGAAGTGACCTTTTGTAAACCGGAAATAGCTATTTTTTTGTACTTTTTAATATAAAAGTATATAGAACCAGATATTTTTGGAATCAGTGTCAAGTAAATATTCAAATATAATCGGAAGTAACATTTTTCAAACCGGAAGTAACAAATTATCTCCCTTATTTAAAAAAAATGTATGGAAACAATATATTTTTGGAATCAGCTTACAAGGAGCTATCATTTGACGATTGAAATGACATTTTAAACTTAGTTTCACAACTTTTCATATCAAAATACATTGTTTTGATGGAAAGACCTTCAATTGTTCTCTGAACAATTGGTTTTTAATTCTTTCTTTCTTTCTTTCTTTCTTTCTGTCTTTCTTTCTTTCTCTTTCTTTCTTTCTTTCTTTCTTTCTGTCTTTCTTTCTTTCTCTTTCTTTCTTTCTTTCTTTCTTTCTTTCTTTAATTATAAATTTAAAAGTTTAATTGTTTGTCTTTTTGTTATTTTAACTGGGGTTTTTTTTCGGACAATAGTCCTATTACTACCCACGTGGTTGAAATTTTCAAGAGCCCGGGTTTATACCAAAGTCCATCCGGAATCCGTTACGGTTTTATTGCCTCATTTTACCTGCGCATTCTATAAAAAACGAGTGGTCTCCCTTTCGGGTTCGGTTTTCCACTTATTCGCTTAGAAATGAAATAAATCGTTATGTTTTATACAGCTTTAAAAAAATCTTTGTGTTTTTAATATGAAAGATGACATTCTTCAAACGAAGTCAGAGTGTCCATTCATATAATACAGAGGTATAGAGAAAAATAGGTTGCCGAGTTCGGGTTACCACTTTTACTGAGGTGGAAATTATGAAACCTTAAATTTATGTTTGTTAGTGATGTTTGGACAAAAATCTTTTCATACATGCTGTCTTTTACTCCGTAATATGAAACAACATTGATCTTTAATGTAAAGTCATCGTTAAGGCATTTGGACAGAACAACTAGGTCAGTGTGGGTGTTCCGCGCTAAACCTATCAATCCTGTATGTAAAATTAAATGCTGAGAAAATCCATGAAATAGTAGAATAACCGGTCAGTGTGGTTGTGCCGCGCTATACCTATTAAGGGAATAAATATTGATGTTTAGCTTTAATATCCAGTAGCTTCACACACATATATATATAGATAGTTATAATGGCTATGCATAATTAGATCGCTTAATTAGGACATATAAGCTTATATGCATGATTTTATTGATTTGATAGTAGTACACATGTCGATGTAGTAGCTGTAGCAGGCAGAAATCTGAAAACTAGTTATTTTTTTTAATATTTTTTTTTTACTCTCTTTAACCTTTTAGTAACATTGTTTTAATGAATGTAACGGTTTTTTTTTTACTATAATGTATGCCCTGTAAATGATATTCAAAACTCTCTTAAAACTGTATTAATAACCTTTAAATTGTGACACATTTTTAATGTACATAGAAGTTATTATTATTATTTTTGCAGGGATTAAACTGTATATATTTTTTTAATGTTACTTTTAAATAGTTATGTTTTCACTGAATAATTTTTATAAGGTTAACCAACCTTAATTTAGTAAGGTTGGTGTACTCCAACTATTGAAGGAAGTTATTGAGGAAAGAAGAAGAAGAAGAAGACATGAGATAGAATCTAATTATACATCAAATGCATAAACGTAAGTAGAAAAAATCGTAACGCAAAGATCATAATATATGCAAAATAGATTTCCGGTTTGGCAAATTTTCGGCAAATTCCGGTTCGGGTACGGGTTCGGGTTACGACTTTTACCTACCACCATCGGGAATGGTGTGAATGAATGGTGTACGACATTTCATTGGTTGAAATCCTATTCATTTTATTTTAATTTTTCGGATTGTAAACATAAAAAATATTAATAATCTTATTGTTCTTTTTCCTCAGCAAATTACTTTACTCGTTAGACACATTAAAAAAAATCTTTTTTTATATAATTTTATTTACATTAAACAATGGCTATAAAATTCAAGACTTGTGATCACATTCAGCTATTTTAAAAGAAAGGATTGTTTTCTTATAACAAGAAAGCTGATATAAAGGTTATCCACGCATCGGAACAATATTTTTATATCATGGGTTATCAACATAATTTTTTACGTTACTTCGTTCCCCATTTTTGACAGGCTCTTAATAAATATTTCATCGTAATACACCTTGTATGTCTTGGATTTACGATTCTGTTTTCCAAAAAATGTTCAAAGGAAAATTGTTAAAACAGTGTTATTGAACATAAGGTGTTGTATAGTTATAAACAATCTTGTCAATTTCGTTAGATTTGTCTTTACGGATTATAAATCATATCTTGAACGTCCGAAAAAAATATGTGAACAGGAATGAAATATTTGCCACTTGATATTTAAAAGCAACCAATGCAACCCACATAATTTACTAACAGTATACTTTTCCTAGAAGAGAACTTCGCATACTTTTCATTATAAAGTACAAATGAAATCTGTCATGTCAGTCACAGTGTTTGATGATGTAGTGGAATAGATTTATTATACATGTTACACACAATAGATGTATTAAATCTATGATTACAAAACCATCCTGAACTACTGAGTTTGAATCAGCACACCTCATAATATTCTAATATTGTGTCGCAACAAAATTTCAGTAGTTTTGATACCTCAGGCTGACTTGTATAACGAAATAATTTTAACGCATCAACCAAAACTGACCATATTTGCAAAAAAGAGGATATGCTGGCACTCTAGAAAGTTGGGAACAAATTTCTGTTGTTATTGCATTGCAATTTTACTGTCATTTGTATTTTACAATCCAGTCTGACATCAAAATATTGCTGATTTACTATGCTGCTACATAGATTTACATAATAAAAATATGGTCAGTTTTGGTTGATGCGTTAAAATAATTTTGTTGTACCAGTCAGTCTGAAGTATCAAAACTACATGTTCCTGAGACAGTAAAAAATGTTATATTGGACCCAGTCTGAGATGTGAAAACTACTGATTTTTGGTGATGATTCAATTATTTGAATAAAAAGGACATTCATGTTTGCACTGATGATTGGTGCAGAAAAAAGAAATATTATTTATATTACGCTGGCCATAAGCATGATAAATTATTGCATAATGGGATCGTATCCTCGCAAAACCGAGTATGCTCGATTTCCCGAGATCGACCTGACCAGTTATCTGTACACAATGTACACCAATGTTGCTTTCAATTATCATGATTATTTTATATGATCTAAGTATTATCTGAAAATCAAGTTTGAAAGATTTCAAAAACTGATCAGAACTTAATAACAGCAGTGAAACCTATATATATATATATCGTTATTTTTTTTACGGAGGCCAATTCGGCTACGCGTACCCGCCTACACTGTTTAGAAAGGGAGATCATGGATTAATTTGTATTATAAGCAAAGTTTAATGCGTACTTTATTTACAAATACATGTATATATATTTTATATGTATTGTTTATATAACCATGATCACGCATGTCTGAATTTTATACATTAATTTACAATATTGTGATCAAAATTCGTTTTTTAAAACAAATAAATAATTTTGTAGTCGCACGCTTTCTTTGAAATTTAATTGCATTATGGGTAATTTCGGATCGTGTAGATAGAATGGGGAATGGTGTATGGTGTAAGGTGTAAGGTGTATGGTGCAAAGGTGTTACGTGTATGGTGTAATGGCACAAGGTGTATGGTGTAATTGTGTATGGTGAATGGTGTAATGGTGTATGGTGTCAGTGGGAATTTTACACCATCCAAGGACTGTATATAAAAATGTAGTTAGGAAAGAGAAATGTTTCCATCATCAATGTGTTTACAATCTAACAGTGTTTTCTAATACGACAACTCTGAAGTTTAACAAAAAAATGTTTTAATAAAGCCATTATTTTAACACATGTCAGTATTGGTGGAATGTTTCAATAAAATTCATACCTTTATATGAGATATTCTGTCTTGTTGAAATGTTCTCTGTTATCTTTTTAATTGCAGCTGTGATTACCCTGAAATATTTTCAAAACGTTACACTTACATGATTTCTGCAGTTATCACGAACATATCACACCTTAGATTAATGTTTTCAAACTTAATGTGCATGACACATTTGATTTCGAATTATAACCACCAAACAACAATGTTATTATTGCAATAACATGGCACCAAAAGATTAAATAAGATTTGAAAGCAACTCGCATTTCAAATTTATGAAAAAAAATCATGAACGATATCCAATTTAAATCTGGGTTTCTGTGACAGGGATAACAATGAATAGTAAGGAATTACAAATCCCTAAAATCAAACATGAAGCAAATCTAAAAGAAAACATAGCCAGTCCCCTTTTTCATAAAATATTGAACAGAACTACCCGTGTCACACTCTATGTATACAGGATTATCGAGACCTTACACTTTGTACTTTTGCATATATGGAAAATCATAATAATTTCGCTTAATTTGAGTTTAAGAAATGGTTAGATTAGTAACGAACACCAGCATGTCTTTAATAGTCACCGATGTATATCCCTGTTTTATCAGTTGTTGCCATAATCTCAGTAGTTTGAAAATTACAACCTCAGAAAGAATGAGTAGTTACTGCACACATGATTTTTCATCCGTTTGTCGGTTTAACTCGAACTTTAGGGTTCCGAATACTGTTTGAATTGAATCAATAGTACTATAAACATTTGTGTGCAACATCATCTGATTTAGCATATGATAGTAACACATTCTATGTATGTTTACATCAAAAGGTAAATACCTAATAATAAAGCAGCATTTATAAGACTGTAAAACAAGAACAACTATTAAAATTTCAACGTGCTACCATATGAATGTCTCATTCAAAAATAGATGAAAACACGACAGAGGATCATTTTCAAACAAACTTTTGTTCGGTACAGTATGTAAGTTACTTTGTACCGTTGAATGAGCTGTAAGATCCAATGGAACTAAATATGTCCATCTTTTTGTCGAGTTGTACCTGTTAACTTCTTAAAGGAAGCTGTTGCACCAAGGCTTAGAAGTGGTAAAGTTTAAAGACATCCCTTACAAACGGTCTCATGGTTTGGTTGACTTATAATTTTAGAAAGCCACCTTGATATATTTCCTCTTTTATTTATAAGAAAATATGATAACAATTCAGGTAATTTTGCAAATGAGGACTACCTTTGTTTACAAATAATGGATATGCTTAATTGCCTAATTCTGACATAGAGATTCCTGAAAATAGAAACACATTGTTGCTAATGTCCAAAGAATATCATCAACTAGCCGTTATCGTCTGAAATATGCTATTGAAATTGTCATTGAATTTGATCTAGAGAATAGTATTTACCTTTCGTAGATAATTGGTTTACAATCAGATATAGTTATGTTCTCGTCATCATTAAGACATTTATAATCTGCAAAATAAAGAAGCTACCTAACAGATCGAGTCGAACATGTCGAAAAACTACATATGCCAGTTGTATTCGAATAATATTTAGATAAATACTAATTGCTAGATGGTATTCCCATGAATTCTAGACAGTAACATTAAAGTATCAAACTGAACATTTAGAGTCAGAAAAGTCTAATAATAGTAAAGTATTTTATAGTGTGTGATAACATTGTGTGAGGGAATTCGACGTTTGATGTACCATTGTTCACTCCAGTGCAATTTATGACAATACCACTGCATCAATCAGAGTTATTTTTTTTGCAGTGTTTTAAGAAATGATTTTGCTTTGTTGTCGCGTATTATTTGTGAAACATTCAATGTTTTAAAAAGGCGAATTTTCTTTATAAAGTCAATGATTATGTTGACTTTTGAAGGCCAAACTTTCTACAGCCTTAAATACGCTAATGAAAGATCCAAAAACTATACCAATACATAGCGACATGTTTATGAAATTATAACAAATCTATTGGTTAACAAATTTTTACTCGTTATTGCAAAATAATGAACTTAATATAACTGACATTTTCTCCCTACCCAGTTTACCCCTATACATTTTTATGATGTGGACTGGTCATTGTTATTGAATCGTAGGCAATTTGATTGGATTAAGTTGTTATTAGTTTACCTTCAAACTTGTTTATGCTTTTCATACATGACTATTGATTAATTAGAACGTGCATGAATGTGTACGGTAACAAAAATGACCTTCAAACTGGACACTGGACGAGTCAATATTATGTTTTATCAATGAAAATTAAGGTATGAAAGGTAAGAATTGCCACTTATTCGATTTTCACAAAATTTTCGGAATATGCAGTTGAAAGGTTATTTTTTAAAAGCCTTTTGGGTGAGTAAAGAGAAAGTTTACAAATAATACGTTTTATTCCATTAAACAAGTCATTTTCGTAAGAGAAATACCGAAATATATTTTACGCACGACTACGGCAGGTAAAATTATTATTTATCATAATAAAAAAAAAGCATTTTTCAGTCTCATTGGAATATGTTGATTACAATTAATCCCAAACTTAAGAAGTAAGTAACTAAAGTCAAAATATGTCCGATCTGCCTATTTCTGCACATCAAAAGTCAATACGATCGTTTTAAAGTCAATTTCGTCTACCTCACAAAATCTTGATAGGCACTATAGGCACGGGTTATTTCTTTTATTTAGATATAACGAAAGTAAGTATACACAAAATACGAAATACTAAATTTATCAAACTATTTCAAAACGTTTGTGTTTAAAATATCTAAAGCATATGAAATGAAATGTATTTCAAAATTAGAGGCTTTTAACATGTTTAACAAATTAGGATGAAATTGTTATTTTTACTCGAAAAAATTACCTGGTGATAACTTGTCAGTTGAGTTAAGACATGTCTTTACATAACATGAACAATCTTCTTTTGATGGGATACAAAAACATGGATTTAGAGTTTTGACAAGAAAATCATAACCTCTTTTGTAGTCACATCTGCAGGTAGCATCGATGTTACGGTTTCCTTTGCCATAGATCACTTGTCCCTCCTCTTTACAAACAGACTTTAGAAAGATACAGTTGGTACTGACATTTGTGTAGAAAGTTATCGGCCATGGCTGGTAACGCTCTGACGAACAAATATCTGCATCGATTCCTCCACGAAGAACATTTTTTCTACCTGTAGGGAAATATAATATAACTAATGAAATGTACATACTCTTACATAGAAAACAGAAGTCTCCTTTCTGTGTTAATAATCACGACACACTATCCAATGTCAAAATGATTTTATACTTTTTTCAATTTTCCTTCGAATAAACAAAAAAATTATGTTGATGTTTTACATGCATCCGTTTACAGTCAAATACATTTCTAAAAGGAAAGCGTCATTAAAACTTTCTTTCTTCTTTTTTTCTAAATTAGGGAAACTAACCTTTCCTTCCAAAGTATGTATTTTGAAATAAAAAAAAAGGTAAGCTTAAAATAAATATTACAAAAATGACAAAACGAGAAACTGCTAAAAAATAATAGAAAAAAGATACTTTTTAGATATGCAGTATACATCATTATCCAAATTTCTAAGTGAAACAATACTTCTTGAAAACCCGTTGGTAGTTGTTGAATGCTTTTTGAGCGGGTTGTTGTTTCTTTGACACATTTTCTTTAATGTATTTCCCGTATTTTATTCAAACCAATTAAGCTTTTGTCATTGCTAAAGCTCCAAAAAGATAAAATACTGACAAATAAACTCATCATAGATACTGTGATTAAAATTTTATATTTACGCCAGACGCGCGTCAATTGCAACGAAGTAAAATACTTCTGAATCCGAACCGCTTTAAAAAAAAACAACAACACGTTATCCTACATGATATTTAATAATTGTAAAAAAAAATTAAATTTAAGAAATGACAATATGACTTGAAACTTGAATGATTCCCTTTAAATATGCCAATACTTTATAGTTAGGAAAACTTAATGTTTATGTTCCTCTGTTGCAGACGAATGGTAATATTCAGTGTATAGTAATCGTCAGAGTTTAAATTGTGCTCTTTGAAACTCGTATAGCTTCCACAGCAAGCCTGTTAAAGTCCGAAAAGGGGCACGTTTTGTACTTGACTGTACTGTTTTTACTAGTCTGAATTTTACTCAATACTGCTCAGACAATACCTAACAATCTGTAATCGACCCTTATATTGACCAAACTGAAAAGTTTCCACTCATACTCGACCAGGCAGACAGATTCTGAACTCATTCCCGACCTGTACTTGACCATGGCTAGTTCTCGACCTAAACACAATAACAATAAGTCTGAATCTTACTCAACTAATAAACCTCCACTTTATCAAGCATGAAATATAACTATAATTTATTCAACAACAAGCCTATTTGTTTACCAAAAATTTACTCAGACAAAGTTACCCCCTTCCAGATGCTTGTATTGAATATAAATTATATTGAAATTAGTTCTCCCATGGCCAGGCTTTTGAATGATAAGAAAAAGAATTGCGTGGTCTATTAAAAAAATGTTACATATATGTGTTTATCTTACAAATAATTTTCTTATGTAGTTAATGTATCTTTTGATAAAATTTCTAGCCAAGATAAACAAATCTGTTATTAAATAAATTGTAAATATAAACAAAAATAAGAGAGGTCGATTAAGACTAGGTCGAGGATTGTTATGACTAGGTCGGGTATAGTTCAATAAACGGTTAAAAGAATTTCGTGTTGTTGTTTTTTTTTTGTTTGCCAAACCAGGTTATAAGAAATGCGCCAAAGATAAGGGGGGGTTAGCGCGTGCTTACAATACGATCACAATGACCTAATACAGTACAAACAGAAGAGGCGAAGCAAAATAGTCCTGTTTTTTTCAACATACAGTCCCAACTTTACTAGCCTTTACCGGTTGATCCATGCAAAATGGCAGATTACTGCCAAACACCTAAAACTATACAAAATCTTTCCAAAACCTCCTGTCTTAGCTTTTCGAAGACTAGCAAATCTGAAAGATATATTTGTAAGAGCTGATGTCTCCTCTAATAAAAGCTCTGCAACTGCTGAAGGGTGCAAGTCGTGTGGTACATAAATGCCTTTTAATTTTGAATTATACGTCTAAACATGCCACAACTTTATTACAGACATTCTCCATCGCATAACACGTGGTTATACATATATCATGGAAGATCAAATATTGGTCTTCTGAATAAATTGAATATACCTGGCTGTAGAAAATCAAATACTGTGCAGTTTTCAGAATATCTCTTTATAAGATCATTCTTGAGGCAAAAATACTTGGACGGATCTGGACAATGACTTCTTGCACGAATTGACCACTGTGCAGGTTCGGGGCATTTCAATGGAAAAGCCGTACAAACATGAAACTGCAAAAAGAAATCAATTTGATCAGGTGTTCACTGCAATTAATTAGGCATGTACTTTGATATTTGTGATTGGATTTCTTTTTCACCACTTGCAATACTAAATCATCTTTGATTTCAAATAGTTGGATTCTTCTACAACAGGTAGATAATTTTCAATTTTTTTTTATTGTGTTTTGAAAACTTCAAACACACAAACTTCAATATTACTTAAGTACTTCAAACGAAATTTGCACAACATGTGTCTGGAATACATGTTCATATAAAATTATAAATGATAAACTAGCTGTCTGACACTGGGAGTGTATATTATTTTAATTATATTAGTAATACCAAAATCTCAATATATCAATAACGAAACTGAATTATTTTGTAGATTGGATCAAATCTGAAGGAAAAATTTCAAGCGATGTTGAACATTCACACCCATCAAGGAAAGGTCCCTTATAATACTGGATTGTAGATTTGGCCAACACCAGGTAATATAAATAATTAAAAAAAATATGATTTCTACGCAAAGCACTTAGTATTAAGGAGTAAAGGCAGGAAGATCCGGATTTAGAATTTTGGTTTCCATGAAGTATTTTTTTTTCTTTCTGCAAACTGCAATCTAGAGAACATCGTAATCGAATATAAAATCTTCCGTTATGTATACAGGTGCCAAATTTAAGAATATCTCTCTATCTCTAAATATTAGATGCACTTACCAGGATAAGGAATTTGTAGAGCATGCCTGTGTTAAATCATTATACTTCTTTGACAAAAATTAAATCTGCAAAACAGTTCACAATAACAAAAGCATAAGCTAATACAAAATATTATATTTGCGAACCTTTGTGGACCTTATCTGAAAGTGGTGTGTACTGGTACATTCAAATGCATACGCCGTGATTTTTTTAATTTATCTTTATCAGGAACGTTACAACGTTCGTGCCCTAACTTTAGCATTATATGATCCTAACAACTACCGTGGAATATCTTTAGTATCGCATGTTGGGAAATTCTTCACCTCGCTGCTGAATACAAGGTTGCTACAATGGAGTGAAAAGAATAATGTGTTGACAGATGCACAATTTGGTTTCCGTCCTGGATTTGGAACCGTCGATGCCGTCTTTGCCCTTTATTCCCTTATCACTAATTCTTTGAGTAATGGTAAACTTTTATACTGTTGCTTTGTAGATTACACTAGAGCTTTTGATTGTGTCACACATTACAAATTATGGCAAAGATTAGTCAGATGTGGAGTAACTGGTAGACTTTTAAATGTCATTAAATCTATGTATAGCAAATTAAAAACTTGTGTAAAACGTAATGGAAAATTTTCTGAATTTTTTTAATGTACTGTTGGTCTAATGCAAGGGGAATCCTTATCTCCTCTGTTGTACTCATTATATGTCAATGATATGGAGATAGAACTTATTACACAAAATTGTAAATCATATGAACTTAAAATGTTAAATCTGTACTTGTTAATGTACGCTGACGATATGGTTTTATTTAGTGAAAGTATTACTGATCTACAAAAGATGATCGATGATGTAAATGTTTATTCAAATAAGTATGATTTGTACATAAATTTGTCAAAAACCAAAATTGTAGTTTTTAGAAACAGAGGGAAAATTAGACCAGAAGAGCAATGGTATATAAATGGAAAGGCTATTGATATATGTAACGAGTCTATGTATTTGGGAATTTTATTTTATTATACTGGTAACTTTGCAAATACTCAAAAGAAACTATCAGAACAGGGTAAAAAGGCTGTGTTTAGTATATTCAATAAAATACATGATGATTATTATAATCCTGAAACTTTGTTGTCATTATTTGAAACTTATGTAGCAAGTATACTGAATTATTGCTCGGAAATATGGGGATTTCATATGGCACCTAATATCGAAAAAGTTCATTTGTATTTTTTAAAACGTGTTCTTAAAGTCAAAATGAGTGCTGTAACTAATATGATTTATGTGAATTAGGTAGATTGACAATGTACATTGAAAGGCAGTATAGAATGGTCAAATACTGGTTAAAAATTTTGAGTACAGAAAATTGTATATTAAAGAATTGCTATGATGAGATGTATGACAGAAGTTTTATTAAAAAGAAAGATAAACAAAACTGGTGTTGTAAAATTAGAGATATTTTGTTTAGATATGGATTTAATTATGTTTGGTTAAACCAAAGTGTAGTTTGTAAAGACATTTTTCTATCGCAATTAAAAGAAAAAATGCTTGGTGTATTCATTAGTGAAGTAACTATGTTTTTTGAGAATTCAAATAAATGTCATTTGTATAGATACATGTATAGTACACACACATTGCAATTTTATTTAGATAGACCTGTAAATTATATATACAAACCATATATTTGTAAATATCGTATATCAGCTCATGTATTAAGTATAGAAACAGGTAGATATTATAATGTTGATAAAAATAATAGACTATGTACAAATTGTAATACTAGCTCTATTGAAGATGAATACCATTTTATACTTGAATGTAAAAAATATAGTTAAATTCGAGAAAAGTATATAAAAAAGTATTATTGGAGAAATCCTTCTACATACAAACTTATCCAGTTGTTATCTGTCAGAAATATTAAAGAATTGAATAACTTAGGTATATTTTTAAAATCTGCAGAAAAACTTAGAATTTAATTGCAGTAAATAATATTTTTGTTCTCACTTTATTTAAGTGTTATATCATTATATCATTCTCCGCTCGTATTTCGTATTTTGTATTATGTATTATGTATTATGTATTATATGTTCTTTCATGCACACCTTATATTTATATATATTATATATCTCTTGTAAAATTCTTATATTGGTGTAAAATTGTGTATATGTATCCTATAAGCTGTATTGCTTTCGGAATAAAGTATTATTATTATATGGTGATATCAAATAACAAAATAACAAACATACCGAACTCCGAGGAAAATAAAAACAACTTTACTAGTATGTCAACTATGCAAACTGTTTATAAACACCTTTTTTTTTTTACATCAAAACCTTATCATATTACTTTCAAATTATATATCTCACAAAAATAAAACTTAACGTAGGCTATAGCTATTATGTTCTATAACTTATAGTTTTTAAAGAATCATGCAAGGCAAACCATGGGTTTATAAGGGCATTAGTAATAAAATTCATATTTACTTATTTTACTCAAAAACGTATATGCAAATTATGAAAAGTCATAAACAAACAATTTCCAATTCATGGAGTCGATAATATGATCACCATTTCGTATGTATTTTTGTCTAGACGCCATATTATAAACTATCAAAGTGACTTTCGACAACCAACGGTCATATAAATCCATACAAACATAAATATAGAAATAAATAGATAGCTAACTCGTGCAATTGGATTGTCTATGTCTTTTTTATTTCATATTATAGATTAACAAGGATGTGTCCATAGAACACGCATCACCCATTTGAACTCTCATTTTAAAGTTTCGGTCAACCGTGAACATATTGAAATAGGGAGGTCGAAACTCGAATTAAGTATTAAAATTGGAATTATCAATTTATAAAGAAAATGTGTACTAAATTTCAAGTTCATTGGACTTCAACTTCATCAAAAACTACCTTCACTAAAACTTCAACTTGAAGCGGGACCAACGGACGAACGAACGAACGGAGGAAAACACGGACGCACACACCGTAAAACATAATTCCCTTAAGTAGGGCCAACAAATTTTTGTTAATTATTCGTTCTTCCTGTATAAGAATGAGATTTCGTGGATTAAATCAGTCAATCAAATGATTTACCTATGTTTCACTTTCAAGGTTAATTTTATTTTCCTTTAATAATTGAACACGCATAATTCATGCGTGATTCATCTCTAGCTAAGGGGTTAACATGAATTCGAATTCAATGAGGTCAAATTATTCACTTGCAAGTTAACAATTCATCAGTGATGTTTCTTAGTTTATATTAGCAAAATTTTACCAAACTGACTGTTAAAAGGGAATTAACATTTCACTTTTTCACTTTCAATAATGATTGAATAAAACAATTCATGTATGTGATTTTGTTTATTTTTTCATTTGTTTATTTAAAGATCTGTTATCTTTAAAACAAACAATCTACATGGTTGAACTACATCAATTTAAAACTAAATGCCAAAATATAAGTTGAATGATAGCTAACGATTGCTTTGAATTATATCTAGTATTCTTAATTGAGAAAAAGCGTTTTTTCCTAACATTGGATTTTAATTTTCAAGATAATGTAGGTAAAGACGCAAACACATTGGTAAACATGATATTCAAAAGTAATAACTCTTATAAGGAGTTGATCTACGATTTCTTTGTTATGCTAACTGGTTTGTAGATAGTGTTTGTAGTTTCTATATATAATTTCAAGAAAATAGCACAAACAAAAAATAATAGAATTTGTCATGTATGAACAATATCTGAAATAAAAATACGTCTGGTAGTTTTAATGTTATATAGAGTTAAAGACGTTATGTATATTTCATCATTCTGAACACGTCTACCCCTATCATGGGGTTTTCTCTATTTTTAGCGCGTTTCAAAATATAAGACAAAACTTACATTTTATGATGAAATCCACCAAAACCTTGGGTCCATGACATGAGCCAATAAAGTATGATATCCTGACAGCTCCACAAATCGTTATACTTACAAATTTAATACATTAAAATCAAAATAGTAGCTTTTCCAACAATGAAAAAAGAAATGTAAAATTTCATTCAATGTATGTTTCTTTTAATTTTTAGTACATGAAATTATGAAAAAAACTGAATTGTAACAATTTATATTGCTTACGAAAAATGTATTGTGACCCTTTCTAAAAGTAAATGCATACATGTTCCATACTTTTTAAACACCGACCTTCAAAAAAGTTCAAGTAACCGCTTTTATGCCGGCGAATCAATCACAATGCATTAAAGATAACATTATATTGCAATATTTTCAAATCCAACTTACGTTTAAGCTGTTTTAAAAAGTTTATATTGGTACTGAATTCAAAAGACATAATAAATGGTATACATGTCTTCTAAAGGAGGGACGAAAGATACCAGAGGGACAGTCAAATGTCAGTTAAACGGACAGCAAACGATTTACTAACATTTAAAAATTATATTAGTTTAAATGTGTAGGCAATACATATTCTCTATCTAACGCCTTTAAACAAAATTTTGAATGCCTAATGAAATAAAAGTTATTGATGGGGTCTGGCATATATCTTTAACATTGCAACAGGCAACCATTAGACGTATTGAAATATTTTTCGAAGTCTTCAACTTTGAGAAGATCACTCGAAAGTTGTAGCATAACATTTTTATTCAGTTAAAGGCATGCACCTGTGCTGGGCCTCCTTTTAGTATTAAATTAAAAGTCCGGGCGGTATTCGTTTATATATACTTCAGACACTCATATTGATTTACAAAAAGGGAAATAATGAAGGTGAAAAAAATATGCAAATAAACAAAAACCACTTCCTATCAAAGTAACATTTGACCGAGTTCCTATTTTCTTGACGTTTCTGATATCACTCTTTGTAGAGCCACAACTTTTTAAAATTAACCCTCTTATTCATGTGCAATTTCCAGATCTGAAAAAATCAAACTTACCGTGGTATGTCATGTTATATAGTTTTTAAGAAGCATGTAGGACACTCCAAAGAAATAGTGAATTCAACTATGTGTGTATAGGTATTCCAAAAAGTTGTCTGGTCCTTCGAAAGGGGCATTTTAAGGGTGAAAATATAAAGGAAAATTTATAACAGGTTTGTTAAATTATGGATATATTTTCCTGATATATTTACCAAACGAATTGATCATTTGACGAGCCCTACATTATAAAAAGACAACAAAAAGATTTAGATAATGTTTGTTTTTATTAATACTCCCTTATAGTACCTTAAATCTGTTGAAATAATAGGAAAGAAAGTTCTAGTCTTTTGATAAATTAAAACAATACAACTTAATTAACACAATCCATTGTATTGTATATGTTCGGTTCTGTTACAACTGATAACATCGTAGTCTTTTCAAAACGTGTTTAATTTAATCAATCCTTTAAACGGCTATATTACTTCACTAATTATAATTGACATAACTGACTTCCGTGTATTATACTAGATGAACAAGCTAGTTTTGATACGTGGGAATATTAAGGAAAAGTGAAAGAAGATAACAAGGAAAATTGAAAACTCATAAAACGAAATAAAACTGATGCCACGGAAGAAATGAAAGGCTTCCGATAATATAAGAGACATGGAAGTCCATAAAACAGTCGGCATATGAAATACATTTGTTATCCATAGATTCTTCAAAACTGTATACTTTTTTTTAGCTCACGAGGATGTGGGATTATGCCATCACTTGGCGTCCGTCGTCGTCCGTCGTCTGCCTTCGCCGTCTGTCGTCGTCTGTCGCCGTAAACTATTTAAAAAATATTTTCCTCTGAAACTACTGGGCCAAATACTTTAACTAAATGTTCCTTGTGGTATCTAATTTATTATTTGTATCCGAAATTTTGATCCATCGACAAACATTGCTGCCATGGCTTAGAATAGAACATATATAGGGTCAAATGCAGTTTTTGGCTGATATTGTCATTGTGTGAATTTCTGTGATTTTATATCATAATTTTTAATACTGTTTTATGTTGTTACAAACTTTCACAAATCCATACATTGTAATCTGCTTCAAGTACAATTAGTAAAATAGAACTTAATGTCATTTTGAGATAACGGATTAAGCTTAAGAAGTTCTTGTGAATAGACCAAATTTGTCAAATTTGTATTAATTAGTGTCAATTTATATTAGAGTAACTCAACATTTGTTATAAAAAGAGACATTTAGAAATTAAAGACAGTAAGGATTACCGAACGTTAGAATACGGAACTCGTATTGCTACTTTTCATGACGTATCAGCGAACTGTGCCGTAGTTATTGTTTTATGGACTCCCATATGTAACTTTGATTTATGTAATTATATTGATTTAGTTTGGGTTCAACAATAGAACATTGAAAGTACAACCTGTGTATTTCTTATTTATTCCTATCTACCGCTAGTTCCCCCGTGTTGTAAAATTACAATACGTCAATATCACAAAAACTAAAGCTTTTAGAGCAAATCTGACATGGGGGTAAAACTGTTCAATTGGTCAAGATATTTCAGTCCTGAAGTTTTCCGACGAATCGTATAACCAATTGATGTGTTGGTGCCACTAAATTAGTTTTTAGGAAATTTTGCAGTTTTGGTTATTATCTTGAATATTGTTGAAGATAAAGATAAACTGTACACAGCAAAAATGTTCAGCAAAGTTAAATCTGCAAAAACGTTTTATAACCAAAATTGTCAATTGACCTCTTAAAAAGATATTGCCCTTTAAAGACAATTTTATACAATATAAAAAAGAAGATGTGGTATGATTGCCAATGAGACAACTATCCACAAAAGACCAAAATGACACAGACATTAACAACTATAGGTCACCGTACGGCCTTCAACAATGAACAAAGCCCATACCGCATAGTCAGCTATAATAGGCCCCATAAGACAATGTAAAACAATTCAAACGAGAAAACTAACGGCCTTATTTATGTAAAAAAATGAACGAAAAACAAATATGTAACACATAAACAAACGACAACCATTGCATTACAGGCTCCTGACTTGGGACAGGCACATACATAATTAATGTGGCGGGGTTAAACATGTTAGCGGGATCCCAACCCTCCCCCTAACCTGGGACAGGTTGTTTATGTTTTTTTAACTTTTAAAATCTTCTCAAATCAATCTAGTAATAAATTTTGTATTTTATTTCCTTGTACGTCAAGAAACATAGACGTACAAAGAAATTTTAACATTTTAGTTAAAAGACACTTACTTACGCATAAACTGCTTTTTTGAAATAGCCTTCTCAAACGGAGGTATGATTAAAAACGACTGCAATCGACAACACATACGCTCTACGGTGACCATCACAAATGGGTTGACTGATACAATGGGTCGGTGTCTCAACTCAATAGTGACATGTTGTGACGGTCTTCGATCTTTAGATACCGTAAAATCGTAGAATTTGTAATTTAACCTATTGTAACAGTTTGACTGAGTTTATAAACTCTCATGGCATGTACAGCATGCAAAGCGATTCCCGCAGTTTAATCAAGTATTGTTGCTTTGGTTTGTCTATTCCTCGTCGATATGCGAGTTTGAACATCGATAAACTACTGTCACATTGGTTGATTATGCGCAGACGATATTAATTTAACAGTTTCAACTTTGATGTTCATAGGTTTTACCAGGAACATATATGTTAGATATACTGTTCCCAGGTTTTACGGTTTAGAAGCTACATGTATGTAAATCAAAACCATATTATACCGATCTAATATTTCAAATGTAAATGTTCTCTGTTCTAAATATCTTCTCATATATATGTGTTTCCTTGATTGTGCGTATCTATAATACTAAAATTACGAGGTCCTATTTATCAGCCGGCATCAGGTAAAAACGACATATCAAAGAAATCAACTTTATATATAGCTAATATAGGACAATTGTGTAGATTAAAAATTACACCACTCCAGACCCTTTTGTTTTCCACATAATTAATATTGCCAATAATTAACAAGTTCCGGGTCGAATCCGGTACCAATGCCAATAGTATATTCACCTGTTACCTATTACCTTATCTGTACGTTCCGCATCTAATAGGCGCACCACCAAATGGTGTATTTGATTTTACTATATACACGGGTCATAATCACAAAGTCGACACAACTAAATTCAATCATTGTCAAATTGTTCCCTATTGTAGTTTTTTAATTTGTAAGACTTTCTAAGATAACAATACGAATACTAAAAATTTGGACTAAGGCGTTTAGGTACAGTTTTCAATTTGTTAGCGGGCATGACGTAAAACAGCAAATCAAAGATTTGAACTTTATTGGACAATGCTGTTGTTAAAAAATACTCAATTCCAGGACCTGAATATTACCAATAATTGAAAAGTTCCAGGTCGACGGGTTCAAACAGAAATATTTGAAAGCAGAGAAAACTGTGTATCTTATAATCGGCACGACTTTATCAGATGACAATACCAATACTAAAATAAGGCTTACGCATAGTTATATACTTTAATTCAGTCACGGACCCGCGATATCACGGGTGTGTTCTAGTACATACAAATTAGTTAATGGGACCTATACCACATAAACTAGTCCAGCGCATATCATTGATGCTTCAGATCAAATAAAAACTATTTGGTCCAATTACAGCGTGTATTATTGCAATAAAAAAATACAATAAAGTCCTCAAATTAGGCGAGGTGCTGACGACAAAGTAAAAATCTATTATATTTTAAAATTGAGAATGGAAATGGGGAATGTGTCATAGAGACATCAACCCGACCATAGAACAAAGTCACCAACAGGTCTTCAATGCAGCGAGAATTTCCCGCACCCGGAGGCGTCCTTCAGCTGGCCCACAAACAAATATATATGTACACTAGTTCAGTGATAATGAATGCCATACTAAACTCCAAATTGTACACATAAAACAAAAATTAAAAATAATACAAGACTAATATGCTTTAATGCAAAGATAAAACGCCGTGTCCAATGAATTACAAGAGAACATTGCATTTTACGAAGCCAAACACAATCGATAAATAAAGGCAAAAAAAGAATACCGGTGTTCAAACGTCATAAGTCGATTAAAAGAAAATTGTAAATCAGGGTTACAAACCAAAATCAAGGAAAACAAAAGAATAACAGGAACATTGAAGTGCAACACAAATAAATTCCAACACACATCGTGCAGATAGTAACGATATATTTGAAAACAACTGACATATTCCGGACTTGGTAGAGCAAAATGGTTGGTTGAACCTGGTTAAATGGCATGCCAAACCTGCTCCCGCTTTATGACAATGTTTAAAAATATAAAAAAAATATTGCGCGGCTAAAGCACAACGTGACAGAAATAAAACACAAACACTCATTTGGATAGAGACTTAGTTGTCTCCTTGTCACTCATACCACATCTTCTTATATTTATAACACTGAGTGGAACGCAAAAACAATTAATATTATATATATTGGTTTTCGTCAATAGCTGAACTCCGTTGTGATATAATTAACTCCTTAAAAAAAACTTGTTAATATGGTAATTATTTTTAAAGGCCAAGCAGCTTTGCTATCCAATTCACTGAAACACTATATATATAAAAAGACACAGTCATCTCATTTACTTACGAGTTGGTTGAGTACGAGCTGTTAAAGGTACGAGATGGCAAAGGTACGAGTTTGTATACACAAACAAAATCTAGAGAAAGAGTACGCGTGCGCAAATACACGTTGACAACATCCGGTTCTCCGCATGCAGACGTTTATTGTGCCGTGTACTATAAACAAAATTTAAAACGGTATATAAGTAATTTTCAATGATAATCCATTGCCTGTATGTATGTATGTTCCGTATCTCCCTCCTTTAGTAGGAGCACCACCATGGGTTATGGTGTAAAAAGGAAGACATTTAACACACTGTATCCACAGGGGCTTGTTACAATTGCCGGGTTTACTATCCATACTAACGTGTTTTTTTAGGGGTTAGTATGGATAGTAAACCCGGCAATTGTAACAAGCCCCTGTGCTGTATCGATACAGATTTAACTGTTTAACTGTGAGCATTTGCCTATCCAGTTTCCAAGCCTGACCGTGACGGGTCTTACTACCAGAAAGTTAACATCTCATATGTCTTTACACGTCATCAATAACTTAAGCATTTCTTTTCTAGTGTTTACGTTATTTTCGCCACAGGTATTTGGGCATGGACCCCCCTTTTTTGGACCTCACTAAAAAAAAATTGTTTGGTGTTTTTTTTATTTATTTTCAATTTTCTACAGTGTATAAACATATATCAAGTCTCAACAATCCATTGCTAGTCAATTGCAATAACTTTACAGGGGTCGAAATTAGCGCTAGTCCGGTAGTCTGGGACTAGTAAAATTTGCGTCGGACCAGTAGATTTTGTCAGCTGGTGGTCCGGTGGACCAGTAGAAATTTGTCGATAAAAATCACTGATTGCATCGCAATCTCCGTTTGTTTACAAAACAATTTACCTGTGAAATCAATTACACGGTATTAGGGGGGGGGGGGGGGGGGGGGGGTAATTACAATTGATCAAGTTAATTAATATCTCGGGTGAGCGTCCTTCACAACAATACAAAATGTGGAAATTTCTTTGTTACTGTCTAACTTATGTAAACGAAAGCATCAAAATAAAATTAAACATCTGTCATTTATATTAGTGTTTGTCAAATTAATGTCATTTTTGCAGGACCAGTAGATTTGGAGCCGGACCAGTAGAGTTTTCAGTCCACTGGTCCGGCTGGATAGTACACAAAAAAGCTTAAATTCGACCCCTGCTTTATTACTATCCATACGAGCCCCAAGTGAAAAAAGAAAAGGTAATTACCTTCGATGACTGACCTACTTTCACTTTTGGAGGATCAGGTCAGGAAATCGATAAAAATTTCATATAAAAACTCACTTACTTTTCATAAAAAGTACATCCTTAGATTCCTGAGATATTTTTCTCGACGTTTAAATAGGTCACATGGTGATCTGCGGAGGTTTTGTGTCTTGTTTTACTGATTTTGTTCTACAATTGTCGTCCGTTTGAACCTCGATTCACGGAAGTGAAAATACAGCGCCATCTGCATGGTCTTTCGATATGTTTCTATAACTCGTTTGACTAAACTGCTTTCCTGTTAACTTTTTTTTTGAATTTTTAAAAGACTGGCAAAAATACTTTTTTCGAATATCTCTTACCTTTATTCGGAACCCATCTGTTAAACTGGTAACCAAAAACAGGAAAGCAGTTTAGTCAAACAGAGTTATAGAAATTCATGAAAAAATCAACCTCAACCAAAAACTTTAACCTGAAGCAGGACAAACAGTCAGGGGTACTACTTGTACAAGTGTATTTTATTTACTTGAAGAAGTAAAAAAAAATATACACATATAAGTAAATTTGTAGGATACTTATACAAGTGAATTTTATTTACTTGTATAGGTAAAAAAAAAAATTGGCTTAGTTATGTCCCTTAGGCATTCAGAATTTTTTACTTGTATAAGTAAAAAAATCATCCTTTCTTCTTTTCTTGAATTCTTAAGATTTCTTTGCTCTAATAGAATTTTAAATAGTGTACCCTTTGCAGATGTCTTTACTAATCATTTAAGTGTAATTTCATGGACAATGAAAGTCCCATTTGTCTGTTATCTTCTTAACACTGCTCATTTACAAGCCCCAAAGGAGCAATTTTAGATTGCCTTGCGCAAATATACAAGATCTTTGCTCAATCAGTTTCTTTGATGAATTAATGAGATGAAACATTGAACTTAAATGAAAAAATTTGAGCAAACCTGGGAAAAATCATTAAAGGCATGATTTTACATCTCAAAACTTGAGGATTTTTGTGGGATTGTAAGAAAAATTTACTTATACAAGTAAATTTTTCAGAAAATTAAAGGGAGATTATTCAAACATTATTTATTTACTTATATGTGTATATTTTTTTTCACTTCTTCAAGTAAATAAAATACACTTGTACAAGTAGTACCCCTGACTGACAAAAGGATGAACGAACAGATAAACAAACAGTAGCACAGACCAGAAAACATAATGCCCTTAAATGGGGCATAATAACATAAGGACCTAACGGTTTCGCAGCTAACTTTCAGTGGACATTCATGCAACAAAAATTTGGGGTCCTTTTTCTTAACAAAATTTTGTTTTCAAATCTTGGTAAAAAGTTGGTAAAAAGAGTTAAATTTACCATGTTTACATGTTGATTTATAACATGTATTTTTTTTCTTTTGTCTTTTCAGGACAAGATACTTTAGTGTACAGCAGCTTATCAACCATCATGCAGATTTTATTATGTACTGACATGTTAAGGATCAAACAATTATTTACAAGTGTGTTTATATTATTTATTTGTGTATTAACTATGACTGGTGCAGAGGACTATTATAAACTCTTAGGAATTCAAAGAAGTGCTACCACAAAAGAAATACGACAAGCTTTTAAAAAGCTAGCTGTTACCATGCATCCAGATAAAAACCCGGTTTGTTTACCATGTTAATAGCAAAACATTATTTATTTGCAGGGTTCTTGAAAAGTCGGGTCTAAACTCTAACATGTCTAAAGGTTTTGACCACCAAAATTTTTTAAGGACAGACAGAAGTTTTTGAATTTTGCAGTAGAAACAAAAGTGTGGACCTGTAGATTTTCTTCAAGGACCACCAGAGAAAAAAAAGATTTTGAGAACTCTGTATTTTAAGCATCTAAGCAGTTGGTCAATTTGATTTTTATGTGATAGATAACTTATATTTTTTAATTAAGTTGCTAAGAGTGTTTTCCTAAAGATCATAATTATAATGCATGCCATGTTAACATGTATTCATGGTATTTGGAAAATGATGATACTTTTAATTTTAATTTCTATTATTAAGTGTGAAAGATGTAGTCTGATTCTGTGTAATTGTGTTGCTATCTCATTGTTGTATAGTAATATCTCCATTTTTATAATTATTTATATGTTCTGAAATAAGACAGTATATAAATACATGTAACACATACATGTACAGTACGGGTAGGGACTTATTTTTATGGATGCCTTAATCCGTCTAGATGTCAGACTGGTCGGAGAGTTGTCCCAGTGTAATAAACACCTGCTGTGCAATATCCTAGTGGGAGGTCGTAAATCAATCTGTACCAGCTTCATTAGAATTAAATTTTACCTGTCATGCCTGTACAGATATATTAGTATTTATGGAGGATAGATAAATGTCAAATATTGTTTTGTATTCAAAGAGAAAGAATAAAAATTAAAATTAAATTTAGAATTAAAATTAAATATAAGAATGAAAATTAAAATTAAATATAATTTTATTTTTTTTATAATTTGAAAAAGAAATAAAGACGATTTTTAACAATATATTGTGTTGCCAATTATTTCAATAGTTTTGTGCTAATAAACTTATTTTGTATTTGTATTTGTAAAACGTAAATATTTCATCTAATTTAAAATAATAAGCCTAATAACAACCAAGACTGTTTTCAATAGAAGTTTAAATCAAATTGTTGAGACTTCAATCCGTAAATTATACGAATTTTCGTTGATGGTTATATTATTTCCCCCTTTTAACGTCCTGTTCCTTTATATGTTATTATTAGAAACTCAATTTTAAGTATAAGGCCAACATATCGGATTTATAAAATATGTATAGGCATTGTGGATTAAGTTATTTTCCTTTTGATACAACTTTTCCTGTGGAACCTCTACATCTATTCACACCTGTCAATCATTTCTCGCAAATGAAACATTTTGGTCAGACAGATCACTTGTGCTTTCTATTTTGACATATTTCCCGTTAATCTCTTTAAAAGTCAAACAATTGGTTTCTTTTAATACAATATTTATAACGCCGAGATCATATTTCAATTCCTATTTTAAATTTTTTTTTTAAATTGTCGACACTCGAGATAATGCCTTTCTATTTTTCATGTCTGAAATTTTTTATGAAAATCGACGGTGTTATAAATATATTTTACAAATTGTATCAAATCGATACACGAAAATCAAAGTTTAACCTTATATAGTTTATTGAATAAATGCACATTTATACCCCAAATGGGTTGAAGGCTAGTCGTACTAGTCATGATCAGCTGTCTTTACTTTTTCGTCGTACTTCTAGTCATACTAAAGCTCGCGCAGTCAGTATGATTTTTTTACATCAATGTTGTATTATTTACGAAGTTTAAAGGAGGTCTCCAAATAGATTATTTAAATGGGAATCCGGGAAATGACTGATAAAAATAAAACAAAAAATAGTTAAAGAAGACTAAATCTTGTTTTGATTATACATGTATGTAAATCGATTAAATTTCTATTCTGGTAAATCGATCAAGAGCCTCAAAACTAAAGCACAATACTGTCAATCATTCCACATCAAATTTAATCATGAATGGATTTTCCCACGGTCGTTCAGTAAGGTCACCTGTGTTTACTGTTACGACATTTCCCGCCATATAAAAATCTCGTGCAGTGGACAAAATCGATCTTTAATATCTTTTATTAGCATTCAATATTATTGTGAGTGGAGTCAAGTTAAAGTTCAACCACGTGCACACGCTATTGATCACTGATATGTGTATCATGAAATTGTCTTTTCACGGCAATTTTTTCTTTTAGATTGCTATAAAAAATATAACATACAAGTTTCCTTTTTTACATGGATTGTGCGTAAATTAATATTATTCAATTAAGTTCGGGATTTCGGGATCTGGGAATTCTTTTTTCACGATGTCGGGATTTAAATTTATTTAAATTCGGGACCTTGGGATTTCGTGTTTTAAGCCCGGGATTTCGAGATCCGGACCCCTTTTACCCTCTACCCCCAAATGCAGATCAATTATACTAATTTAGCATAATGAACAAACACGGAAATCTTAAAATAAACTTATGCCCGGGAAGAATCAATATTTTCTTCTAGTGTTATTATTTGCGTTCTATTTTAGTTATACATCTCCAACTTTCGGACAATATTTGTTTACAGTAAAAAGTAAAAACTACAAAGAATCATCAAGCTACTAATAATATACAAGTATTGCTCACTGTAATTATTTTATCTCGGAACTGACCCAACACAGACTGAGTATTAAATATAGAAATATTTTGCATGTGACCGCGTCAAACTAAAATGTATGCAGCAGCACTTGAGACAGTATTCTGCTAATCAATGGATTTACGTGGAAAATAAATCAGTAAAACAAAAATAACCGTAAGCTTCAAGAAATAGAATACATGTAAAAATATATATGTTTAAAAAATTATGCAAACAAATAAGAAAAAGATACAACAAAAAAAAAAAAAAAACGAAAAGGAACATAAAATAAAAAGAATTTTTAGGAACAAAGAAAATAAATAGCAGTTGAAATATAAAAACCATAATTAACAAAAATAGGCTATTTTTATTAAAACAAAGTTTTCTCCAGTACTTCACCTGTAAAAATATTTTATGTCAAATACGATGTAGAACTAATATAATCAATAAAGTGACTGGGAGATTAAAATTACAGGTAACCTGATTTTGAAATCAGTGAACCGTATATTCTAGCAACACGATTAAGATGAAAGGATCATTCACACCTGGATCTGTTGTCTGTTGATTAATGACCATACTACCTACCATAAAAATGTCTGATTATTCATATCCGACTAGACGGATTAAGACATCCATAAAAATAAGTCCCTACCCGTTCTGTAATTGAGAGGGTAGTTTAGCAGATTGTTAGCAAACGAAGCCAAGGTTGACAATGTTTTCTCCAGGGGTAACAATCTGCTCTATCACCCTCTCAGATATGTGTTATTTATTTTACTGTACACAATGTTATGTTATTACATTGTATTACTGTCTATTAAATTTCAAATTCAAATAATTAAAGGGCACACTTGATCAAGCATCTCTGTGAAGGGTGATACGAGTTATGGGATAGAGTAAATTGTCTCCCTTGTATAAGCCAATTAAAACCTGGCATTTTGACATGAAGTACAATACAATATAATGTAGTTATATTTATCATATGCCAAAGTTTTATTATTTTTCTTGATATGTTTTAGGATGATCCAGAAGCTCATGATAATTTTTTAAAGATAAACAGAGCCTATGAAGTTTTAAAAGATGAAGATATGCGTAAAAAATTTGATATGCATGGAGAAGAAGGCTTAAAAGATGATTTCCATGGTGGAAATAGATATGAAAGTTGGAAATTTTATCAAGAAGAATTTGGTAAATTTTTTAATATATATTTCATCAGAGATTACATCACATTTACATGGTGTATGAAGATTGTATGTAAATTTATATTTAAGAATATTATAAATGTAGATGAATTTATATGACTTTAATTTTGTCCTACCTAATGAAAAATTCATTTTGTGGTCTTTTATTCCTGTTGTTTGAAATATTTGCCACTGCAATAAGGCAAATATCACTTAGTTTATTCAGTCTTTAGCAAGAAGAACTACAAGATTTGTCAAAGTTTCAGACAAGAATACTATGATCATGATGATCTGCAATAATTTTGAAGGGAATTGGAATTTTTACCTAAGATTTATGATCCTAAGTTATGTTACCCTCTAGGAAGTCTCTTGACAGCATGCTTGTTTCTAGTACAGAAATTATATTGTTTGATTCCTGGTCAGAACAAAGATTTAAAATTACTGATATTTGTTTCTCTGCCAAACAAATATAAAAAAGAAGATGTGGTATGATTGCCAATGAGACAAATGTCCACAAGAGACCAAAATGACACAGACATTAACAACTATAGGTCACCGTATGGCCTTCAACAATGAGCAAAGCCCATACCGCATAGTCAGCTATAAAAGGCCCTGTTATGACAATGTAAAAGAATTCAAACGAGAAAACTAACGGCCTTATTTATATAAAAAAATGAACGAAAAACAAATATGTAACACATAAAAGACTGGTCTAATATGGTTCAGAATAATGTTTCGAATTATTTCCAAATAAAATACAAATCAGCATGTGAGGCTAGAAAGAAGGTATTTTCATATTACTGTGATTACATAAAGGTGATACCACTCTGAATATGATTGAAATATTTGCCACTGGACATTGAGCAATCATTTATCAAATGTCAATCTTATTTTTACTAAGCAGGTTTGGTTTATTTATTCCTCATACAAAATTTTATTTTAGTTTCTTTTTACAGGTTTATATGATGATGATAAGGAGATAATAACATTAAGCAAGTCAGACTTTGGTGAGTGCATTTTACAGAATTAAACAAGAAGGAAACTTGTATACTGTTTCTTTAATCAAAGAAAATTGTGTAGAAAATATAAATAAGTATACCTTTCCAGAGCAGTGATTGTATTTCTATAAACAAAAGTAACAAACAAAAAAACAAGGACACAAAATTTTGATTGCATGATTGACATTTGTGTTGGTCAGTTTTGGTCAATTATGATTAAAAAAATGTTGGTATAGATATTATAGGATTAAACACATTTTTTCTAGAGGTTATGTATGTGTTAACTGGGGCGATTAACTCACAAACTGAATAAAAGTCCAAAGAAAAAAATGTGTGTAATCCTTATTATTCCTAAGCCAAATATTCACAATTTACAAATTTTACCATCAAATGCACAATTGACTTGTTGTAACAAAGGAGTTAGCCGCCATATTGACTTTCTGAAATCCCTAAATGTTCGATAAATGCAGCAAAATCTAAAATGAAATAGCACCTACCTCAAAAACTTCATTTTAATGAGATATTATCAAAATTTGAATTGTACATGTAACGAAATATTCTTTCGCTTGAAAGTTTTCATTTGTAAGACGTCGTGCTATGCCACAACTTAAATTCGCTCAATCATTCATGTGATTTCGCGGAATTTTATTTAAATTTTAATTTTACACAATTTCAAAAAAAAAAGCTTTAATGCATTACTTCTTTTTTTTTATATATGCATTAGAATAGAAACAACTGTTATATAAATGTATTTGTTTTTCTATCTCAATTTGCTGAACATCCCGGGATCCCAGCATGCATGTGTACTACGCATGAATAGTAGTTTCGGAAACATGGTTTATTTAAGTGTAAACCCAGGGAAAAAATTCTAATTGACCAATCCAATTCAAGTATTTATCATGTTTATAGATATATGCAAATCATATAAGAATTATTAGAATTTATTGTCAGATTTGCTGTTTATTATACATGTATGTCTTTTGGTCAGGTAGGTAAAACCCTTAAAGACCAAATAAATTTTTGAATTTATGCCAATTCATTGTATACTCTGACAGCACATTTGATATTGAAATATGAAAAATATGAAACTTTTTGACCGACAACACCTTTAAATTGTCCTTGAAATACACACCTTCACAAATTAATTTTTTTGGCCTGTTTATGTCATATTATCTATTACAATTTCTGAAATTGGATTCTTATATTTTACAGAACAATCCGTAGAAGAATCTGGAGATACCTGGTTTATCAATTATTACTCAGCACATTGTGGACATTGTCATGACTTGGCACCAGCTGTAAGCAAATGTTGAGAGAGTAATCTCCCCTTATTTTATTTTTTTTGGACAATCCTTATTTTAATCACCCCTAATGCCTCTAGCTATTATTCTATTTCCTGTTCTTATTATATAACATTGAGTAATGAAATGTCTTCAAAAATTTGTATGGTGTGTATCTTTACAACAAAACAGAAAGATACTAAGAAGGTCTTCCAAAATGAAAGATCCTGGTAAGTGGAGTGTGGAAAGTGGATTTGTATTTTAATCCAATTTAATAAAATTGAGACTGGAAATGGGGAATGTGTCCATAGAGCAGACAACAGCCGAAGGCCACCAATGGGTCTAGATCTTCAATGCAGCGAGAAACTCCCGCACCCATAGGAGTCCTTCAGCTGGCCCCTAAACTAATATGTTACTAGTTTAGTGATAATGGACGTCATACTAAACTCTGAATTATACACAAGAAACTAAAATTTAAAATCATACAAGACTAACAAAGGCCAGACAGGCGCAAAGATGCGGTGGGGTTAGACATGTTTTTGAGATCACAAACCTTCCCTTATACCTCTAGCTAACGTAGAAAAACTACTAAATGAAAATTCACAAATTTTGTTTCTTCTTTCAGTGGAGAGAATTAGCCCAGGAGCTTGCAGGTGTGATACGTATAGGAGCTGTTAATTGTGGAGATGATTGGAATCTTTGTAGAATGCAGGGAATACGGTCTTATCCCACACTGGTGATGTATCCTACCGTAAGATATTTAATTATACTTGATAGAATTGAGATTTCTTTTGGAGTCTTTGTAGAATGCAGGGAATACGATCGTATCCTGCACTGGTCATGTATCCTAACGTAAGATTTATAATTAGACTTGATAGAATTGAAATTTCATTTGGAATCTTTGTAGAACGCAGGGAATATGTGGCCCCTAATCTAAAACACAACATAAGAACAAAATATGAAAACCAGTTGAAAAAGCTTATTGTGTCAGATCTGTACATGAATAAATAAAATAAAAAAAGATTTCAGACACAAATTACCATACTGGCATGTATAAACGGAAAACCAGTAACAACTAATAAAAAAATCATTGAATATCAATCCTTACACATTCAGAGAAAAACATGATTTTGTGCAATGCCAAAACTATATAGGTATCAACAGAATGCCGGATAGTTAATGTTCATAGATTTAAGATTTTTAAACAGAACTTCAAAGAAATAAGATTAAAACTTTATTTTCCAGAGCTAATAAACGAAAAAAAATAATATAAGATGTAGTTTATGATTTCTGTAGATGAAATTGCAATAATTTTTCAGGCGGAGAAATATCATGGAGATAGAACAACACGAAAGATGGTAAAGTTTGCCCTAAAAAGTATACAATCTGATGCATATACACTGAGGTCAGAGGAAGAGATAGAAGATAATGGGCTACCCTGGTTGATATCATTCTGTGGAGATAATGGAGGTACTATGACATTTGATTAGGACTATTTCAGAAAAATAATTTTTGGGTGATTGGTCAGGAATGCATATTTATACGACCGCAAAATTTGAAAAATTTTTCGTCGTATATTGCTATCACGTTGGCGTCGTCGTCGTCATCGGCGTCGTCGTCGTCCGAATACTTTTAGTTTTCGCACTCTAACTTTAGTAAAAGTGAATAGAAATCTATGAAATTTTAACACAAGGTTTATGACCACAAAAGGAAGGTTTGTATTGATTTTGGTAGTTTTGGTCCCAACATTTTAGGAATTAGGGGCCAAAAAGGGCCCAAATAAGCATTTTCTTGGTTTTCGCACTATAACTTTAGTTTATGTTAATAGAAATCTATGAAATTTTGACACAAGGTTTATGACCACAAAAGAAAGGTTGGGATTAATTTTGGGAGTTTTGGTTTTAACAGTTTAGGAATTAAGGGCCAAAAAAGGGCCCAAATAAGCATTATTCTTGGTTTTCGCACAATAACTTTAGTTTAAGTAAAAAGAAATCAATGAAATTTAAACACAATGTTTATGACCACAAAAGGAAGGTTGGTATTGATTTTGGGAGTTAAGGACCCAATAGTTTAGGAATTAGGGGCCAAAAAGGGACCCAAATAAGCATTTTTCTTGGTTTTCGCACCATAACGTTAGTATAAGTAAATAGAAATCTATGAAATTTAAACACAAGGTTTATGACCATAAAAGGAAGGTTGGTATTGATTTTGGGAGTTTTGGTCCAAACAGTTTAGGAAAAAGGGGCCCAAAGGGTCCAAAATTAAACTTTGTTTGATTTCATCAAAATTGAATAATCGGGGTTCTTTGATATGCCGAATCTAACTGTGTATGTAGATTCTTAACTTTTGGTCCCGTTTTCTTATTGGTCTACATTAAGGTCCAAAGGGTCCAAAATTAAACTTAGTTTGATTTTGACAAAAAATGAATTGGTTGGGTTCTTTGATATGCTGAATCTAAAAATGTACTTAGATTCTTGATTATTGGCCCAGTTTTCAAGTTGGTCCAAATCGGGGTCCAAAATTAAACTTTGTTTGATTTCATCAAAAATTGAATAAATGGGGTTCTTTGATATGCCAAATCTAACTGTGTATGTAGATTCTTCATTTTTGGTCCTGTTTTCAAATTGGTCTACATTAAAGTCCAAAGGGTCCAAAATTAAACTTAGTTTGATTTTAACAAAAATTGAAATCTTGGGGTTCTTTGATATGCTGAATCCAAACATGTACTTAGATTTTTGATTATGGGCCCATTTTTCAAGTTGGTCCAAATCAGGATCTAAAATTATTATATTAAGTATTGTGCAATAGCAAGTCTTTTCAATTGCAAAGTATTGCACAATGGCAAGAAATATCTAATTGCACAATATTGTGGAATAGCAATATTTTTTTTTAATTAGAGTTATCTTTCTTTGTCCAGAATAGTAAGCAAGAAATATCTAATTGCAAAATATTGTGCAATAGGAAGATTGTTTTTTAATTGGAGTTATCTTTCTTTGTCCAGAATCAACTTAAATCTTTGTTATATACAATATACAATGTATGTTCACTTTTTACTACCAACTGATAAATTAAAATAATCTTTACCATTCAGTGATAACAAGCATTTTTTTTACATCTTAATATTTTATGATGTATTTAAATGAGTAGTTATTGTTGCAAACTCCATTAGAAATTTTAATTGAGATTAGTTTTGGAATAAGGGAAAGGGGGATGTGATTAAAAAAATTGGGTTCAATTTTTCTCATTTGAAATTTCATAAATAAAAAGAAAATTTCTTCAAACATTTTTTTGAGAGGATTAACCCTTTCAACGCTATACACGGCATATGCCGCGATGACATACGCCGTCCACCACTGCTATTCGCGGCATATGCCGCGATGACAACAGATTTTTCGTAAGGACTCTTAAACCATTCAGTATTTGGGTCCTCTCTAATTTTTCCTTGTATGAATCGAGGATATGCAAGGTCTCATTTGCGCTTGAAATCCCGGCAATTTTTATTGTAAAATCATGCAGTAGAAGGAAAATTGAAGGAAAATAAACACAAATATTTTGACAAATGCAAATGGCGGAAATCGGAAACGAAGCTGTAAATATGGAAATATTTCAGCATTTCTATGGCGAAACTGATGACGAGGATTAGTTAAAAGGTTTCTTGCTATCTCAATGTGTTTATTACATTCAATTCGTGTGGGAAATATGATTTGATCGATCATTACGAGACGTAGAAAAAGGGGGGAAAATGGAGGTTGAATGAAAATTTTGAGGACGGAGCCACTGATTTGAGCCATGATTACATAATACGTTGTGTATGGTGCAATACGCTACAGAATCAAGCAATTGGTGTCTTCTTTATTATATGGCAGATAAAAAAACAAATTAGATGAAGCAAAAAGTAGTTTTTATTCAAAATTCAACACAAATGTAACAAATTACACCTCTAACTGTTAATAACCTGAAAATGCAGGTAACCTGATAAAAAATTTACTGAAATAACTGCCTAACATTACAGTTCATACTCTCCTGAGCATTTTTCATGCAATAACTTTTTCTGTATCTCTTATCATAAAAAAGATACAGCAGTCTGAAAAGGAATATACTGTTCTAATGAATGAACACAAAAAAAATGCAGCAGCAGCAGCCATTTTTCTATTTTTTTGTGTAGCGTTGAAAGGGTTAATATTCAACAGCATAGTGAATTGCTCTAAGAGAAAACAAAAATTTTAAGTTCAATAGAACACATTCATTCTGTGTCAGAAACCTATGCTGTGTCAACTATTTAATCACAATCCAAATTTAGAGCTGAATCCAGCTTGAATGTTGTGTTCATACTTGCCCCAATCGTTCAGGGTTCAACCTCTGCGGTCGTATAAAGCTACGCCCTGCGGAGCATCTGGTTTATCATGGCCATAATCCATACTGTAGCATTATTATTTGCATGCATAACAACACAATTTGAACTTTGTGACCATCCTTTCCTTACAAAATAATAATGAAAATTGATTTTAAAGTCCTATGAAACGATTGACTGGTGAAAAATAATGTTTATCCAATTCTTGATTCAATGCATGTATCATATAATCATATTTTTTTTTCTCTCTGTCTGTTATGAAGTGAAAATATGGCAGCTCATTAATTGTCTTGTTTTGAAGCTGCAGTATTCCGAAAGGTCATCTGATAGTAAACAATCAACAAAGAAGCATGGATATTGAGCACATGTATACCATGTATAAATCAAATAAAAGTTTATTTCAGTGACAGATCCATGCATATTGATATCACCACATGTTTACGAGAAGGTCAGACTAAGGTCACTTTGAATACGGCAAATATGTTGGCGAATTGCTTCCTGGAAGCAAGCAATTAAAAAAAAGTTAACTTTTTCTAAATGTGGACAAAAATTGAGGTTTCATATGACTTTAATTATGTCAAAATAAAAAAATTGTGACACAAATACTTACACTATACTTGTGATAATTGCCACTTGATATTAAGTCTACAGCGACTGATTAACCTATTTATCATTTGGTTAAAATCTGGGAAGGTTTTTCCCCACAAATTGAAATTCAAGCTCACTTTGTATGTCATTTGTTATCTTATTACGATAATGCAAGTGACTTTTGTCTCACTTATAAATATATTATGTATATTTCAATGTTGACATCATATGTCATTGTATAATTTGCCTCGTCTTTTCTTTGTAGATTGTCTGTCATCAACAGCAACAACCAAGTTATCAGCAATACTGGTAATATTTTACTGTTTTATTTTTTTTTTAGTTTAAAAGGTTTTTTATATCTTAGGTGTATGTTACACAATTGGTTTTTTGAACTTCTGATGATATGGTTTACATGTTATACACTTAATTTTCTGAACATAAGAAATTAAGTTCTCACACAGGAATTTTTATCTAAATATCTTCATTATTTGAAATAAGAATATCTTAAAAATCAATAAGATTAGTTGACATTTTATCAATGATATAGCAACTCAATTTATCCAAAGCGAAAAAAAGAAAGACTTTTAAAATAGATCTTACTTGAAGGCAAGCAATTTGCCAAAATATTCTGTCAGACTAGTTCTTAACTTGTAGTTTCCAATAATGGTATCTTTTTGGCATAATTAAACATACTGTTTAACCTTTATACTACTGTGGATTCAATATTTGTGGAATACATTTTGTGGATTTTGTGGGTAAAGGATGATCATCAATTTAAATGTCTAAAGAAGTTCACATTTTCTATAGCCTTGTATATACATCTGCATACAGACTGGTAAATCCAAGAATCAAATATCTATGAAAATATCTTTTCTGTTTCTACATTAAGTGATATCCAAGAAAAATATATGAATCCACAGTATTTTTAAACTTTTTAATTTCAGACTGATTTGGTCAATGTTGCATCAGTAGATTGTCATAAGGATGAAAAGTTCTGTGAGAAACTTGGAATAGAACATGGCACGTATTATTATCCTACTGCAGAAGTTACCAAAGATGAAGGAAAGGTATGAATATATAATTTAAACAGAAAATCACAATGTCCTATTTATATTATTAAAGGAGAAGACCTCATTTTGTGTGTTGCTTCTCTTCCTTCTGCAATAAATAAATCATCAAGTCTCTGTTTCCTATAGGTACCATGCATAGTCCCATTTGTCATCCATTCTTATGATTATTCCATATGGATTATTTTGAGAGAAAACGAAGAAAAAAAGGCATCCAGACATTGCTTCCGTCATCAGTCAGACTTTTAAGTCATAGACAAGACTTCCGATTTTAAACTTTTAACTATCACTCGGGGACAGGACAATTATTTTTACCGTTATTCTGCATGTATACTATGATGATGCTCCTATAATATATAAAGACTTTTTTATAGAATATAACAGTGGTCGCCGTGGAGAAGAAACTTGGAATTGATAAGTTAAAAGCAAATTCACTTTTTTTATTAAATACGTGTGTTTATAGTATACAGTAATACGAAAATCATGGAATTTAATTCAAAACAATAACAAAAAAAAACAGACTTTGGAAAAAAGGGAGAGGGCTTAAAATAATTGTCCTGTCTCCAATACAATGTACCAATGACTTTGATACTTTTTCTGAAATTCTCCAGACCTAAAATTTTTCACAAAAAAATCATCCTACAACAGTTTACATTCTTTCAACCAGAGACATATAATATATAATATTTATTATATATCTCTGTTTCAACCAAGCTCTAAATGCCCGCAATTTCGCAGGTGTGTTCTTGAAGTTGTTTACATCCACACATATGAATACAGTAAATTCAGCAATTGTTCATCCATTAATTATTGAGGCTGCTGAAGGAAACCGCACAAATACATTGTACTTAGTTAATTTGGCGATTTAAAAAAGCCTCATATAAATAATCCTATTCAAATTCAAAATAAGAGGTTTTATTTTTGCAAAAATATTAAAGTAGAACAAGTAGATATCAAAACTTACTTGTCCGAATAAAATTGTTCTTGTCCAAATTTTTTTAATTAGAAATAACCTTTTTACATTTTAAGTTGATTAAAGGAACAAAACGAATTTAAACAATAGAACAGAATTTGATGTATTTCTTTTGAGATACTTTTCAAAAATATGAGTCAAGTACAACTGAATCTAGTCATGTCACAGAACTTAGGTTCTAGTTTTCATCAATGCCAGTCTCATCAGACTCTAAAATGAGGCACCATCTGATAGGCCTGTACACTCACTGGATTTGTATCCTTTTTTTTTTTAAGTTGAAAAAAATTTATTCAAATGCAATCAATAAAAAGAAGATAAGGTCTGATCGCCAATGAGACAACTCTCTACAAGAGACCAAATGACACAGAAATTAACAACTATAGGTCACCATATTGCAAGTAATAGTATTATTTTTTTCTAATTATGATCAAATATGATTTTGTGAATTTTATGAAATTTTGGTAAATACAAAAAAAATATTGTTGTGAAAAAATTACCGGTATTGTATTTATTATAAAGAACAGAATAAGGTTAGAAAATGAGGTACTGATTTGTCTTGGTCCCGAAATCTCTCCTGCCTTGCCAAACTGTCTATCAATCATGTCTACTAAATATGTCTCCTACGGTGCCAAACTGTCTATTAAACTTTGAGCTTAACCTGTCGAGGTGAAGAACTGTCCTGTAAAGTTACCTTATCTACAAAGAGAAGCATTAATTCGGATCAGTAAGACTGGTTTCCGAGAATAGTTTACCTTTTACCTTTTAAAAAGTACCTGACAAAGAACCAGTTAAAAATTATCGATTGCAAGTAAACATATTGAAGAAAAAGGTTTTGCATTTGAATAAAAAGAATACAGAAACATGTCAAATTAATATTTGTTTTTTTGTTTTTTGTTTATAATTATACTTTGTTCATCAAAGTTGGATGAAATTTATTTTCTGCAGAATAATTGTACTTGTCCCTACGGACAAGCTTGACACAGCTTTTACTTGTCTGACCTTTTTTCCCTTTGGTATCGGACAAGCGTTATTGTTGAGGCCTGTACATGTAATGTTGACATAGAATTGGGAATTGAAACTTGAAATGTGTCAAAGAGACAAAAACCTCAATAGGTCTTCTACACAGAGAAAAAATCCTACAAAATTTATCATGTTTGATAATTAGACTTGTGCCAAATAAATGAGTTTATATAAAACTAATTTTAGGACTTTATATTTCAGAAATATCCAGTTTAAATGCTCAAGAAATAGCTCACCAAGTGTTGTCATGGTTACCTGATGTTGATAACCTGGATTCAAAAACTCTAAAGGTATGGTATTGTTTATCAAATGTTACTTTGAGTCACAAAATGAAGGGCTTATTGTCTGTTGATAGGTGAAAATAAATCTAGAATAGACATCAACAAAAAAGGGTTTTGCAGTTCACAGATCAATAAAGTAAAATATTAGACCATATACACATTTCCTGATACAAATACAATACAAATTAAGTAAAATATAAATACAAGGGTATACACATTGAAGCTTCATGCATCCAAATGGCACCTTTGGACCCAGCCATATCAGGAACATCCATAGATAATATTCTGCAATTTGAATTCAAATATTTGAACATATTATGAAAAAAAAAGAAACCAATATTTTATTCCATATTTAGCTATTATGTCAAAATTTGTTGTGAATCAATACAATTTATTTCCTCAGTTGAGTATATTACTAGGGAAAAATAAAATTGACTAAATTTGAAAGATGATGTATTATATGTCCTTTCAGACTCCTTATTCAATGAATATCTACACTATTAGATTTATTTGCTATTTCATTGTTTTTCATATAAGTTTTGTCATCTTACATATATCTTCTCTTTCCCTACATGTGTAAGATTGATACAAATCTCTCTAAAAGAAAATTCTTTTTCTATTTTACAGAAAATTATAAACCGACTGAAGTCAGGTCAACATCATACCTGGTTGATACATTTTGTAGAAGGGGACGGAAGTCAGGATATAGAATTCAGAAAACTACCAGCCATGCTGGAAGGTATTAAGGTACCATCTAAGGGAAACAACTCTAGAATACAAATTTTGATATCACTATACAGTGTTGGAATGCTTTTACCTTGAAATAATCTTCCAATTTTCCTGATAGCTTTTTTTTGTAGAATAACTTTTAGAAAGAACTTGCCGCATGTCAATAATTTCCTTCACTCTGGTCCCAATCACTACAAAATAGAAAAACAAAGGAAATGGAGTATCCATGCATCCATGACACAAAACCAGTTCATGCACAACAAAAGCACCAAAAAAATGAAACAGTGAGGCTTTCAACACAAAGCAAAATAAAAAAGCTTCTTTTTAACTACATTGCAAACATGACAACCTTCACACAGTGCTGAAATTAACATAACCTGGATTTTTGTTTTGAGATTTTTCGTTATCGACTTTTAGAAAATAAATTAGTCAAATAATTCTTTCACTTAAAAGGAAGATGTTAATTTTTATACGCCCGTCGTCTTTTAGACGGGGCGTATTATGGTATACCGTTGTCCGTCCGTCGTCCACACTTCGGACAATAACTCAAAAACGCTTTCACCAATTTCCATGAAACTTAAGTGAATTGTTTATATCTATTGACGTAAGCTCCCTTTCGTTTTTTTTTAATTTCAGATTTTAAGTTTTGGATTTATGGGGCTTTATTCATAAAAAAAGGGGGATTTTCAACACTTCGGACAATAACTCAAAAAGGCTTTCACCAATGTCCATGAAACTTTGGTGAATTGTTTATATCTGTTGATGTAAGCTCCCTTTCAATTTTTATAAATTTCAGATTTAAAGTTTTGGATTTATGGGGCTTTATTCATAAAAAAAGGGGGGATTTTCAACACTTCGGACAATAACTCAAAAAGGCTTTCACCAATGTCCATGAAACTTTGGTGAATTGTTTATGTCTATTGATGTAAGCTCCCTTTCAATTTTTATAAATTTCAGATTTTAAGTTTTGGATTTATGGGGCTTTATTCATAAATAAAAGGGAGATTTTCAACGCTTTGGACAATAACTCAAAAAGGCTTTCACCAATGTCCATGAAACTTTGGTGAATTGTTTATATCTATTGATGTAAGCTCCCTTTCCATTTTTATAAATTTTAGATTTTACGTTTTCTTAAGTAATGAATTTTTATACTTAAAAAAGGGGGATTTTATGAAACTTTGGTGAATATATTAATGTAACATCCCTTTTGATTTGTATATATATTTATAGTTGATCATATAAATTCATTTAAAGCATAAAAGACAAGTTAAAAGAGCAACAGGCGTATCATGCGCTAAAGCGCAGCCCTTTATTATGAATGATATATAATTCCATGCTGTATCAAAAATGCTATTTTTAAATTAAAACTTGTCGCAAGTCAGGTATTTCCATATATATGTGCTATATAGTTCTCATCTCATTGTAATTGTACATGTGAGCAATCTTTGACTAGGGTTCCATTCATAGCCAAATTAGTCTTAAAAAAATGTACCCCTTGAATATTTATTAATGGATACATTTTTGATACATTCCTTCATTACCAGACTATAAAACTTGTTTTCTATCACAAAAAAAGTATGAAAAACAGTTAGAATTAGCCATGACATACTATAGGTGATCTATAGGTATGCTTAAAGTTTTTGTCTTAATTTGAATTTAAAAATTGTGACCTTGTTCATTAAAATATGTAGTTGTACTGAACTTTTAGGCTTTCCATTACTTACAGCTTTTCCAATATTTTTTTTAAAGTTTTTATTTTGTCTGATACAATCATTTTTATTTATGAAAATATACAGCATGAAATTAAAGTTGTCCATTGGCAATCATACCACATTTTCTTATTTCTGTATCTATAAAGGTTCCAGCATGTAAATGGTATAAGCTTAAAACTTAGTGGACATTTGAGCATGCTGCTGAACCAGTACTTAATTATATAACTTTGGTACATGATGAACAAAAACAAATATTTAACAAGAAACGAACTGATTGATTTTGAAATTCTCAATGTTGCAAAGTATGTCAATGAATGATAAATATTTCAGATTGGAAGAGTAGACTGCAAGAAGTTAAGATCAGAATGCAATGAGCTGCATGTTATGAAGTTCCCTTCTTTCGTTGTTTATAAGCAGACTGGTGGTTTTGAGCTGTATTATGGTATGATTAACTTTATGTTTTGAGAAGTTCCCTTCTTTTGTTGTTTACAAGCAGACTGGTGGTTTTGAGCTGTATTACGGTATGATTAACTTTATGTTTTGAGAAGTTCCCTTCTTTTGTTGTTTACAAGCAGACTGGTGGTTTTGAGCTGTATTATGGTATGATTAACTTTATGTTTTGAGAAGTTCCCTTCTTTTGTTGTTTACAAGCAGACTGGTGGTTTTGAGCTGTATTATGGTATGATTAACTTTATGTTTTGAGAAGTTCCCTTCTTTTGTTGTTTACAAGCAGACTGGTGGTTTTGAGCTGTATTATGGTATACTTAACTTTATGTTTTGATTTATAAGTTTTAAAAGGGAAACATTCCATTTTAGAAATGTTTCAGTTATATCTGTGCATTAAATAATTACCAAATATAGAAATTTAAAAAATAATGTCATAGTGTGCCAGACGATCTTTTTGTAAAAAATACAGAAAGAATTCAAACCTGTTGGTGACCTTCTGCTGTTGTTTTTTTCTATGGTCGGGTTGTTGTGTCTTTGGCATATTCCCCATTTCCATTCTCAATTTTAAACATTTGGACATGTATCCAGATATATGTTAGACAACTTGAAAGGAGGTCATTATTTGGATACTGTAAATTCAGAAATTATTACGTACTTTTATTCTTTTTAATGGTAAAAAATGAGAAGTTAATTAGTGTGATTTCAGGAAGATCAGCATACAGATATATGCATCTAATATCAGAAAGCAAGTTCTTAGTATTGCGAATATCTTCCAGTGGCACTATTCCAATTAATTAAAATCTGGCAGTATTCTATGAAATAACAGTATACAATTTAATAAAAAAAAAAGAAATGTTGTCATTTTCTGTTGGACAATCTTTTTGTAAAATACAGAAAGAATACTAAGACAGTGAGGTACATCCTCAGATTTGTTGGACACCTTGGTATGATGTCATTTTAAAATCAGAATATAAAAGACATCATCCAGTTGCTGCCTCATTGAGATATACCGGAAATGTCCTTTTAGTTGTATTGATGCTAGTTCCAAGAATGAACAAGAGGGAATGTGGGGTACACTTGGCAATTGCAAGATATCAGACAAGGAAATAAATAACCAAAATATTACTAGAAGACAATATACAGTCTGCAACCACAGTTGTGTGGTTTAACAATATATCAAGCTAAAATAATCATGAGTCTAAAAAATGTGGAATAAGACACAAATTTCCATGAAAAGTTTGCTGAAAGCAACAAAACGTTTTCCAAAAAATCTTGACATCACATGTGCTTGCCCCCTAATGTTCCTAACAATCATTTGATTTTGTAATGAGTTTTGAATATTCTTTTATTATAGGAAGAGCAACAGCCCATGATGTGAGTGCTTTTGCTAAGGACAGTATGACTACTAAATTAGAGTCCCTGACACTAGATGATTTTCAGTCACAGAGAGTAGGACCATCTAGTCAGTCTATGTGGTTCATTGATTTCTTTGCTCCAGTAAGTATTTGTGTAATGTACTTAAGATACAGAGATTCAAATTCACGTTGTCTCATGATAAAAGTCATGGTGGACAGTTGAATGTCTTGAAACACCTACAATTCTAAAATCGGAAATAAAAATTCTAGAACTAATTGGTGGTAGTGATGCACTTATTGCAATTATAATTCCAATTAATACAAACACAATTGTAATGATATTTAACTTGTTTCCTGAAATTTGTATTGTATGCAGTAACATAGTTTTCATAGATTTCCTAGAAAACTAGAAAACTAACCTAGTTCATATAATTATGAATTGATGAAATTTTTTAACAATATTTGAAAATGATATGCATTATGTTATGGAACCAAATTTTGTACTTGTGTTATCAATTTATTATTTATACCATCCATTGCCTGTCACAGTAGAATCATAGTTGTAAGAATTAATACCTTTTTTTTGTAAGGCCAAAAAAAATATATGTCTGTTTCCTGCTGCCAAGGCAAATAAATCAGGGTCGGTAGGTCTGGATTTTTTTTTTTTTTTTTTTTTTTATATTATTTTTGCACTCCCTGTCAGATTTGCAGTCGGTTGAATGTCATGTTTGGTTAGGGTCCTGTACCCCAAAATGATTTAATCCCTTTAAAGAAGCTTTAATTGAATAATCCTCCCAGTTCCGACATTTTTTTAACCTTAATTGTAGCACATTTGTGCTGGGAGCAGCCATTTTGATTGTTTGGGCATAGTAAGATACGGATCTGGATCGGACCGGAAACAATTTTTTCCGGACTGGAACAATTTTTTTCCAGATTTGAATAAAAAGATCAAGGGTCGGGGGGTTTGAGTCAGGGTCAGTCGGGAAACAGGAAACAGACATATATTTTTTTTTGGCCTAAGCTCATGTTTATGTTTTATCTTAACAGTGGTGCCCTCCTTGCATGAGATTATTACCAGAATTCAGAAAAGCTGCTAGGAATTATGAGGGTGATGATATTGGATTTGGCACTGTTGATTGTACTGTACATAACCAACTTTGTCAAATGGTAAACTCGTATTTATTGATTGTGGACTGGGATATGTAATTTGGATATAAAATGCATTATTGTTTTAACTTATTTAACATTTTTCTTCATATTCACTAGATTTCTGCCCTCTGTTGATTTGTATCTGATTCTTTTAATAGATTGATACTTTTAAACAGCATTCTTGTTTATTATTTTCCATGATTCTTTTCATGTGCCATACTTACTATTTTATGGCCAGTATTTGTTGTATAGTATTTAGGCATGCATTGCAATTTACAGCTAAAGGGAAGTAACTCAAAAAATATTTATTTGAATTTTACAATTTCATGAATAAGAATTTGCTTTCAAGTTTAAATAAAAGTTTGGTGCTCTTTTGAATGAATTTCATATTTAGTTCCCATTGGGAACTCAGATATGTGGGCCAATTCTAAAATTCAACATGTATGGAAATTCTGAAAAATTAACAAGTCTCTGTTTATATATTTTATTTCATCAATTTTTTACAAATAAAGAAATTAATTTCAGAAGCATGTTAATAGTCATTGTTAACAGTTCATTTACCAATTGTTAATCTCAAAATTTATCAATACTGCATTTTGTACTTGATTTCAATTCTTTTTTTTTTATTTAGATTAATTTGGATTCTGAAAAGGAAAGATTAAATTGATCCTGACACTTTGGTTGAAACAATCATTTTGGATTTTGGATGAAAAATTCATTGAAATTGTGATATCCAAAATTTCAAATGAGCTATTAGAATAGTAAATTTTGAGTGTTAAAACTTTTCCTTTTCAGTGATGACTGACAAATACACAATCTATATTTTATATTTCAGTATAACATAAGATCATACCCCACTACCATCCTGTACAATAACACAAAGCCTCACCAGTACAGTGGACATCATTCAGCAGATCATATATTGGAGTTTATACAGGTATGTTAAGACCTTTTCTTATTCTATGTAGATCAGAACTCTTAATAAAGATATGGAGAATTTATTTTTGAAAATAACACAACTAACACAAAAGATCTTCAAAGTAAATTCGTGTCTACACAAGATAGAAAAATCAATGTATTTTATATTTAAAACAAACTCTTTAATCATAAATAGATTTAAGATGAATCCCTGTACATTTTTTTTTAAATTCAAATCAAACTGTTCAAGAATTAAATTTAATTTCGCAAAGGTTAACTAACTGTCTTTCGAGTTAGTTAATACAGTCGACTCTCGTTATGTCGAAGTCAGCCGGACCAGAGAAATATTTCGAGATACACATAGTTCGACTCAAACGAACACCGGAAGTTCAACAATCTAAGGGACACAACTCTTGCTTGGCTTGGTAAAGCTAAAATAAATCCGGGTGAATATGGCAAGGGGATCGATATTCTAGTATCAGATCGATGTATTTGTATGTCACAGTCTTTTAATTATTATTATGATGACATTATTTTTATTTATTCAATTCTTTCAATTAAAAAAAATCCTACGGCTTTTCCAAGAGAGTAATTTCCAATTGATAGTTTCGTTGTTCAGGTCGGTTATAGCTGACAAAATTGATTATTCTCGGATACGTAACAAGAGATTTAAGAAAATTTTGATTTCTATTCATTTTGTTTTATCTCACTCTTTCTTTTCAAAAGAAAATATAACAAGTTTAAAGACGCTGTTTGAGTAGTTTTTAGGTGATCATCAACGGAAGCCATAATCCTCACTTTATACACACCCAAGCTCATTAGTGTAAATCACAAATTAATTGCTTTGTAAACATTTAAAATACTTTTTCATGAACATTAACAATGTATCACTAATTATTTGTCAAAATTCTATAAAAGATAATCTTAGGTAAACACTCATGGAAATAGCATGTCATAAATCAACACAGTGGTCAGTGACTGGAAATTTAATTACACGTGTATTGTCAGATTAACTATTCAATCCATTTAAATCCCGGAGGTCATATTTTGACATATGTGTATTAGTTCGAGATAAAAAATGAATTTTGAATGCTTTTGTTAACCTTGGGACCGTTAATTTAGTTCGACTCAACCGAAATTTCGACTCATCCAATTTCGACTCATCAGGAGTCGAATTACATACTTTTGTATGGAATAAAGTTCGGGACCACGTGAAAACTTCGACTCATCCGAAATTTCGAGTCAACCGAGTTCGAGACAACGAGAGTTAACTGTATATATGAACATTTTTTTTTACTGAATTACATTTCTGTGAAAAGTTGGTGTTGACATTTTACTCAATTGTACTGCCATCCATTTCCTCTTAAATTTTAGGAAACTTACAGATTTGTGCATTTCTCTATATATATTAAATGATGTGCTGTTCATACACTCATGGTTAAGGTCCTCCACTATTACTATAAAAAAAAAAAAGAAATTGGCTTGATATATGTTTTATTTATTTCTATATGATGTATATGTATATTACACGTAAACAAAATATGTTTTTATTGTTGAATGTTTTATTGAATCATGTTTTAGTGGAAGTAATGAAATATTTTCTGTTTTTTTTTTGCAGGATACCTTAAATCCACCTGTTATTATAGTAACTGAAGCAATGTTTGAGGAACGTGTTGTCAATAAGAAACCTGATGAGATATGGCTGATAGATTGGTTTGCTAACTGGTGTGGACCTTGTCAACAACTGGCTCCTGAATGGAGGAGATTGGCTAAGGTGATATATGGATTATATCAATTGATAGAAGCTTTTTATTATTGTTTGCTTTACATCTAGAGGCAATATTTCATTATTTTCCGGACTTGGTCAAACACACATTTTAAATGGCACAAAAAATCTTTTTTCTCAACTTGGAAATCTTATATATGATCTGCATCGGATAGGAACCAATCTTATAAAAATGAATATCAATACATCTGTTAAATTATTTCAGGTTTAAAAAAAGCAAGTCTGTTACTGTTTGAAAATTGTGTTGTTTTAAGAAATCTACAAAACAGATTAACATTGATCTTATAATTTCGTAGAGTTGAATGCTCCATGTAAGCGTGCATTTCAATGAGGTTTGTTTCTACCCAGCTAAGATTATACATTATCATTCCATCTTGAAATCTCAAATAATTATATTTTAAAAAAAGGTATTGTATTTCAAATACTTTTTATACGACTGCAAAAATTTTAATTTTTTGGTCGTATATTGCTATCACGTTGGCGTCGTCGTCCGAATACTTTTAGTTTTCGCACTCTAACTTTAGTAAAAGTGAATAGAAATCAATGAAATTTTAACACAAGGTTTATGACCACAAAAGGAAGGTTGGGATTGATTTTGGGAGTTTTGGTCCCAACATTTTAGGAATTAGGGGCCAAAAAGGGCCCAAATAAGCATTTTCTTGGTTTTCGCACTATAACTTTAGTTTAAGTGGATAGAAATCTATGAAATTTTGACACAAGGTTTATGACCACAAAAGGACGGTTGGGATTGATTTTGGGAGTTTTGGTTCCAACAGTTTAGGAATTAAGGGCCAAAAAAGGGCCCAAATAAGCATTATTCTTGGTTTTCGCACAATAACTTTAGCATAAGTAAATAGAAATCAATGAAATTTGAACACAAGGTTTATGACCATAAAAGGAAGGTTGGGTTTGATTTTGGGAGTTTTGGTCCCAACAGTTTAGGAATAAGGGGCCCAAAGGGTCCAAAATTGAACTTTGTGTGATTTCATCAAAAATTGAATAATTGGGATTCTTTGATATGCCGAATCTAACTATGTATGTAGATTCTTAATTTTTGGTCCCGTTTTCAAATTGGTCTACATTAAGGTCCAAAGGGTCCAAAATTAAACTAAGTTTGATTTTAACAAAAATTGAATCCTTGGGGTTCTTTGATATGCTGAATCTAAAAATGTACTTAGATTTTTAATTATTGGCCTAGTTTTCAAGTTGGTTCAAATTGGGTCCAAAATTAAACTTTGTTTAATTTCATCAAAAATTGAATAAATGGGTTCTTTGATATGCCAAATCTAACTGTGTATGTAGATTCTTAATTTTTGGTCCAGTTTTCAAATTGATCTACATTAAGGTCCAAAGGGTCCAAAATTAAACTAAGTTTGATTTTAACAAAAATTAAATTCTTGGGCTTATTTGATATGCTTTATCTAAACATGTACTTTGATTTTTGATTATGGGCCCAGTTTTCAAGTTGGTCCAAATCAGGATTCCATATCAAGTATTGTGCAATAGCAAGAAATTTTCAATTGCACAGTATTGCACAATAGCAAGAAATATCTAATTGCACAATATTGTGCAATAGCAATTAATTTTCAATTGGAGTTATCTTTCTTTGTATAGAATAGTAGTTGATAATATATGTTGGAAATTTGCCAGACATGACTATGATGTCATTTTCTATTTTTATTTGCCAATAACTTTATGTAAATAACTTCATTGGAAATTTGCCAATATAAAATGTTGCTGATGAAGCTTTTTTTCCTTATATTATCTAAAATGTTTTTAGATAATGTATGTTGGACATTTGCCAGACATGACTATGATGTCATTTTCTATTTTTATTAAGTCTCCCAAACAAAGTTTGGAGACTTATTGTTTTTGCTCAGTTCTTATTATTTTTATTATTCTTCTTCTTTTTCTTTTTCTTTTTCTTTTTCTTCCGCCACATTAAAAATGAACTTGTCTGCAGCGTTTCTCCAAAACCCCTGGTCAGATTAAGTTAGGGTTTCATAGAATGTTAGACTAATATGTCTAGGTGAGCCATCGATCTTTCGTTTGTACATTGGGGTCTATTAAGGGGTATTTTGGGGGGCAGAAAGAAGGGAGGGGTTTACCATAGAACCCTATGGGATTTTATTTTCTAAAATTTTCAAATGAATATAACTTGAAAACTGTAAGTGATAGATACATGTAGTCTTCAGAAATGATTAAAGGACAATAAAAGAAATCACATGAAATATAGAGGGAGTCCCTGGGGGTCATCCCCACCCCCTTCAATTTGAGAATATGCTTTTATCTTGTAAACGGTCCAGATCCCCACCCCTAAACCTCATATATTCTTGAATGGGACGATAAAACAAATCAAATGAAATTAAAGGGAAGTCCCCAGGGGTCCTCCCCACCCCGTTCAATTTGAAAATGTGCTATTATCATGTAAACGGTCCAGATCCCCACCCCTAAACCATATATATTCTTGTAGGGGACAATAAAACAAATGAAATGAAATAAAAGGGAAGTCCTGAGGGGGTCACCCCACCCCCTCTTGTTTGAAAACTTGTAAACGGGCAACATCCCCACCCCTAAACCATATATATTCCTGTATGGGACAACAAGGCTAATCAAATGAAATTAAAGGGAAGTTCCTGGGGGTCGCCCCCACCCTGTTCAATTTGAGAATATGCTATTATCTTGTAAACGGTCCAGATCCCCACCCCTAAACCATATATATTCTTGTAGGGGACAATAAAACAAATGAAATGATATAAAAGAGAAGTCCCGAGGGGTCACCCCACCCCCTCTTGTTTGAAAACTAGTAAACGGTCAACATCCCCAACCCTAAACCATATATATTCTTGTATGGGACAATAAAACAAATCAAATGAAATGTAGGTAAAGTCCCTGGGGGTCATCACCACCCCCTCCTGTTTGAATACTTGTAAATGGTGGAGATCCCTACTCGTAAGCCATATAATATTCTTGTATGGGACAAAAAATCAAATCAAATGAACATGGGACCATATGAATGGCGAGTTATGGGAGCTTTGTTTGGGAGACTTCGTAACAGCATCCTGTTACAATTACTTCTTGTTTGGCAATAACTTTATGTAAATAACTTCATTGGAAATTTGCCAATATAAAATGTTGCTGATGAAGTTTTTTTTATTGTTTTATACAATAAACAATGTATATTCACTTTTACTACCAACCAATCTTTACCATTCAGTGATAACAAGCACTTTATTTTACATTTTAATATTTTATGATGTATTTAAAAGAGTAGTTATTGTTGCAAACTCCATTAGAAATTTGAATTGATATCAGTTTTGGAAAAAGTGAAATGGGGATGTGAAAAAAAAGGGGGGGGGGGGTTAAATTTTTCTCATTTCAGATTTCATAAATAAAAAGAAAATTTCTTCAAACATTTTTTTGAGAGGATTAATATTCAACAGCATAGTGAATTGCTCAAAGGCAAAAAAAATTTTTTAAGTTCATTAGACCACATTCATTCTGTGTCAGAAACCTATGCTGTGTCAACTATTTAATTTTAGATTTAAATAAGTTTGAAGAAGAAATCTTTAATTGATTTGTAAAATCTTGACATTTGTTTTTGTGTAAAAAAACCCATGTAATGTAAAAAATTTGATCACAATCCAAATTCAGAGCTGTATCACGCTTGAATGTTTTGTCCATACTTGCCCCAACTGTTCAGGGTTCGACCTCTGCGGTCGTATAAAGCTGCGCCCTGCGGAGCACCTGGTTAAAATATAAATTATTCAAGTATGTTACTTTTTATGAATACTAAATTATTTAAAAATATTTGTCAAACTTTTTGTTTTGTTTTGTAAAAGTTTTCTTTCTTGGAAATTGATTTCTATGTGAATAATTCCATACAAACAACAAATTTCTAGTAAAAAAATTGAATTTGAAAAACTTTGGTAACAAAGTAAACATCTGAATTCATTTTGGGCTATTCCTGGGGAAAATGTATGGGAGTTTTTTGATACCACAGGATTTTATTTTTTGTTTTTTGTGGGTTAAAGGGATTGAAGAAAATACAATTCTATTTCACATAGAAATGAAATGTCCCACCCCTCATACATCCCTTTCCTGGAAGAGCTAATACAAGGAATTCAAAAATACTTTCAAATTATTGGAATAGTATCGCTTAAAAAATTTAATATACAATAACTGATAACAAGTTCTCCCTTTTCAGATGTTCAAGGAAACAAAGAATATATATGTTGGTCAGGTCGACTGTGCTGATCCTAATAACCAATGGTTCTGTCAGAATAACAAAGTACATTCCTATCCTACTGTCAGATTATACTCTTCTGGCTCAGGAACAGGCAGCTTTTTGTAAGTTGATAGAATATTTTTTAATTTAATTCTTTATTCATTGCAAACAGCTAGGGAACATTACACACAGTGTTGCATAAGAAATAAAATATATGCTCCTCATATATTACTTTACATAAAAATTAATGTACTACTATTGTTTTTTGCAACAATTGTAAATTCTACCCCACTGCCATGCAATGACAACCATATGTTCTCAGACTTGGTCCATAGCTTTTCATACAAATAAAATAATTTTAATATTATTTTAATACAAAATGGAAGTGACAAAGATAGAGAAATACAGTTGCTAGACACAACTTCTTGATGCAAGCACGGGAAGTCTGAGGAGCTTTAAAACATTAAAAACAAAGTGAATATGAGAGGCAATTACTCTGAACAGATTTCTTTTCTTCTGTTTTTTGTGAAATTGTTAGTATAAAGAGGGGGCAGGACCTTTTTCGGGACGTGGGGATCAGATGTATCCGGGAATTCTTTTTTCTAATTTAGGGATGTCAGCATTTAGATTATTTTAATTTCAGAACCTCAGGATTTCATGTTTTTAAGCCCTGGATTTATGGATCAGGACCCCTCCAACCCCCTCGATAAATTTTCTAACATTATATCTTTCTCTTTACAGTGCATACAATGGTTGGAATAGAGATGCTCAGTCGTTGCAAGCTTGGGCATTTGAATTTTTACCATCTAAAGTAAAGAAAATAAAACACAGAGATTTCTTCAATAATATTATAAATAGTAAAACACCATGGGTGATTGACTATTATGCTCCATGGTGCGGCCATTGTCAAGTGTTTAAACCAGAATTTGTAAAAATTGCGGAGGTAAATATGCAAGATATCTTTTAGTTTAATCTAATTTTGCCAGTTGTAATTCTGTTTTTATTTAAAGGAGCATTGTTTTTAGAACGTGAAGTGATTCCTGCCAAAAATTATTACATATGCCAATCTCATTAAAATACAAATTCTGCAGATAGAATTAGAATGATGTGATATGATTGCCTATAAGACAATTTTTTATCCAAGTCATAACATGTGTGTGCGGGTCTGCTATTTTCCTCTTTGCTTACATAGATGTGACAGCACTGTTCTATTTTTTTGGTATTTTTTTTTTAGGAACTAGATGGTCTAGTTAAGGCAGGAACAGTAAATTGTGATGAAGAACAAGCCTTATGTAATCAAGCTGGTGTCAGAGCTTATCCTACAGTTAAATTCTATAAAGGGGCACGTAAAGAAGGCATGTCACAGGTAAGTTCTAGCTTCTTGTGTTGTAGATGTGAGTTGGTGCTTTCAACTGGGTTTGAAGTCATAAAACTTTGCTCAGTGCTCGGAGCACAAAAATCATGCTCGAAACATGAAATCCAGCATTTTGATTGGTTGATTTTCGAGTACGAGTACAAAAAACTGACTCGAAAGTTTTATGACCGCAAGGCCTGATCTTACATTATTGGACACGGATTTATCCTAGCTTGCTGAAATGGCATTAAGCATTAAGGGAATATACATTAGTTCAAGGAGATAACTCTTAGATATAGTTTTGCATTTGTAAAATTCAAATTTTATCAATGTATTTTATTTTTTCCCTAAAACAGATTGGAAACAGTCCATGTAACCTAGAAGCTTAGAATCTATTTATGAAAATGGTTTCCACCAAGGTACTGATGATTTCAAGAGTTATTATACGACCGCAAAAATTGAAAAGTTTTTGGTCGTATATTGGTATTACGTTGTCGTCGTCGTCCTATACTTTTAGTTTTCACACTCTAACTTTAGTATCTTTGAAATTTTAACACAAGGTTTATGACCACAAATGGAAGGTTGGTATTGATTTTGGGAGTTTTGGTCCCAACATTTTAGGAATTAGGGGCCAAAAAAGGGCCCAAATAAGCATTATTCTTGGTTTTCGCACAATAACTTAAATATAAGTAAATAGAAATCAATGAAATTTTGACACATGGTTTATGACCACAAAAAGAAGGTTGGGATTGATTTTAGGAGTTGATGTCCGAATGGTTTAGGAATTAGGGGCCAAAAAGGGGCCCAAATAAGCATTTTTCTTAGTTTTCGCACCATAACTTTAGTATAAGTAAACAAATCTATGAAATTTAAACACAAGGTTTATGACCATAAAAGGAAGGTTGGGATTGATTTTGGGAGTTTTGGTCTCAACAGTTTAGGAATAAGGGGCCCAAAGGGTCCAAAATTAAACTTTGTTTAATTTCATCAAAAATTGAATAATTGGGGTTCTTTGATATGCCGAATCTAACTGTGTATGTAGATTCTTAATTTTTGGTCCCGTTTTCAAATTGGTCTACATTAAGGTCCAAAGGGTCCAAAATTAAACTTAAGTTTGATTTTAACAAAAATTGAATCTTTGGGTTTTTTTGATATGCTGAATCTAAAAATGTACTTAGATTTTTTATTATTGGCCCAGTTTTCAAGTTGGTCCAAATCAGGGTCCAAAATTAAACTTTGTTTGATTTAATCGAAAATTGAATAATTGGGGTTCTTTGATATGCCGAATTTAACTGTGTATGTAGATTCTTAATTTTTGGTCCCGTTTTCAAATTGGTCTACATTAAGGTCCAAAGGGTCCAAAATTAAACTTAGTTTGATTTTATCAAAAATTGAATCCTTGGGGTTCTTTGATATGCTGAATATAAAAATATACTTAGATTTTTTATTATGGGCCCAGTTTTCAAGTTGGTCCAAATCAGGGTCCAAAATTAAACTTTGTTTGATTTCATTAAAAAGTTGAATAATTGGGGTTCTTTGATATGCCAAATCTAACTGTGTATGTAGATTCTTAATTTTTGGTCCCGTTTTTAAATTGGTCTACATTAAAGTCCATAGGATCCAAAATTAAACTAAGTTTGATTTTAACAAAAATTGAATTCTTGGACTTCTTTGATATGCTGAATCTAAACATGTACTTAGATTTTTGATTATGGACCCAGTTTTCAAGTTGGTCCAAATCAGGATCCAAAATTATCATATTAAGTATTGTGCAATAGCAAGAAATTTTCAATTGCACAGTATTCAGCAATAGCAAGAAATCTTCAATTGCACAGTATTGTGCAATAGCAAGAAATTTGCAATTGCACAGTATTGCGCAATAGCAAAACATCTTCAATTGCACAGTATTGTGCAATGTCAAGTATTTTCAATTGCACAGTATTGCGCAATAGCAAGAAATATCTAATTGCACAATATTGTGAAATAGCAAGAAATTTTCAATTGGAGTTATCTTTCTTTGTCCAGAATAGTAGTTGAAACAACTTAAATCATTGTTTTATACAATATACAATGTATATTCACTTTTACTACCAACTGATGAATTAAAACAATCTTTACCATTCAGTGATAACAAGCACTTTGTTTTACATTTTAACATTTTATGATGTATTTAAATGAGTAGTTATTGTTAGGGGCCATTAGAAATTTGAATTGAGATCAGTTTTGGAATAAGGTCAATTTTTCTCATTTCAGATTTCATAAATAAAAAGAATATTTCTTCAAACATTTTTTTGAGAGGATTAATATTCAACAGCATAGTGAATTGCTCAAAGGCAAAACAAAAATTTTAAGTTCATTAGACCACATTCATTCTGTGTCAGAAACCTATGCTGTGTCAAGTATTTAATCATAATCCAAATTTAGAGCTGAATCAAGCTTGAATGTTGTGTCCATACTTGCCCAAACCGTTCAGGGTTCAACCTCTGCGGTCGTATAAAGCTGTGCCCTGCGGAGCATCTGGTTTCCCTTAGCCTAGGTCTACCACCTTAAACAACAATTAATAACAGAAAAACTTTATCTGTTATGGGAAAATTTTGGTTTGAAACTATCCCCTGAAAAGATCTTAGTTCTTTGGATCCCAATAAGTTGCTAATCCTCAGGAGTGAAAACAAGCACTTAAAAAGCATTTGCAATCAACAGTTTATAGACTTTCAAAAGTCACTTAACCTCTAACTTTATCTTTTTTGTAGGATACATATGGATATGATTTAGAAAATTTAGATGCAACATATATAACAAACTTCTTAAAAAGTCAAGTACAACAGGTAAGTAGTTCCGTTTTTTAGGTATAGCACCTAGTGTGGGGAAATGTGAAATTTATGTAATTAGCTTTAGATATGGAAAAAAGCAGGGCTCTGGAAACATTTATTTGACATGCTTTTAAAATAAAAAGAAAGTTAGGGCTCGCCAAGCCTTTCTCATGTTTCTTAGCACTAAAGCAACAACAAAAATAAATATTATATTTTCTACACTTAACGAATTTGTTTTTATCCTGCAATTTAACTTTGAACTTTTCCATCCCAATCCATTTAATTTGTTTAAGCATGAAATGGATTTCACTGAAAGACAATAAGTGATGAGGACCCAAAATTGAACTGTCATATAAACAGCTATTCAAACGTAGCTGTTCACTCTCATAAGGAGCAAATTCAGGAGACTTTAGACGTTCACTATTAATTTAGTACCAATTGAGTGGATAATTTATTTATCTTGCAAAATTCTCAGTCTTGTGCCCAAAATATTCCTCAATATAAAAATGAAGAACTGGTATGATTATCAATGCAGCAACTAATCACCAAAGTTCAAATGAAGTGGATGTTAGCAATTATAGCTGTAGGGACTTCAACAATGAGAAAAACCCATACCATATGGTCAGCTATAAAAGCCTCCTATTTCTTTTTAACATTTGCATGGAAGGTTATATAATGATCTATATATATGTTTATTATTGTTTTTTTCAATTTTTGTAAGTTTTCCACAATCTTCTTTTGTTTAAAATACTTGACTTGTTTATATTTACAGCAACAGCAGCATGATGAATTATGATGAAGCTTGAACATAGAAAAACAGATGTTACAGGAAGAAAAATAATAAGAAGAAGAATAATGCTCAGTGCCTTATTTCTCTTTTATGTTAATTTATCCAAGCATTGTATTTTTTTTATCTTGTTTTATCTCTTGTAAAATAGTTCATGAGGCTCCTATGGCCATTAAGATCTGTTTCATTTAGAAAAAAAAACAGAATAAGGAAGACAAGCCTAATTTTTTTTTATGATTATCTGATTTTGAAATCCAGCTGAAAAAGAGCATGACATATTTTATTCCTATTTTACTGATTCAGCAAAACATTGTCTGTTTACCCTGATTTTGATATTTGATACATACTTTTGTTTGCAATGTTCTATGAATTATAGAATTAGTAATTGAAGAATTCAAATAAAGAATAATATTAAACATGTGTGACCAAACAACACATTAATTCATGAATGTGTTAATTATCAGTGTTTTTTTTGGTCAAGATAAATATTTTTTTGATATTTGATTAGTTTTTCTTTTTATTACATAGCTTTTTTGTAATCAACAATTATGTAGAAAATGTAAAGAACTATATCTTTTCTACGCATTCACAATTTGTTTTGATCCAAAGTTATCAACGTCTTGACAATGCATATTGTTGTATGATGTCAGATGATTTGAAATTGTTGGTTTTTATTTAACTGGGAAATCAATGTAATTCATTGCAACCAATGTAATAAATTGCAATAATGAATCTCAGATTTTAATTTGTCATTTCAAATTTAGTATGATAAATGCTTGCATTAATTTCTTAATTTACTTTATCTAGTTTCTAATATGATTTTCCCTAGATCTATGTGATTGAGTGTTTACTTCAGGGTAATTTACATATTTTATATTAAACTGAATTACATATGACAGGTTACGGCTTCAGTACCTGTTATTTTAAACAGCTCATATAGAACTAACTACTTGGAAGGAATCTTGATAATCCTTATATTATTCAATTTCTGATAAAACGACAATGCTGGTATTTTCATTTGTACACATAAGTTTGTAAAATTTATAAACTTCAAAGATATGCAAATTGTATGAACTTATATATAATTATTGACCTTGAGTGTAAGTATGTTATATTTTTATTTCACTGCCTACTTATATTTTTACTTTTTATGCAATTTTCTTGTTTACATTTTGTATACATTGTAAGTTAAGGTTGACCTATATTTTTTATTATTTTTTTTAAATAAGCTGTACTTATACTAAACAATTGTAAAATTTAAGCGATTTCTGTAATTAAGTTCTTTTTTTATTTCAATACTACCTCTTTTTCTCCTATTAGTTCAACAGAAAAAAAGTACCTTAACAATAATTAATGCATGCTTCTTTAGAAGGCAGATTGGGAGCTTAAATGATTTATAGGAAAAAATAGCAAAATCCTATATTTAAATTTTTTTTTATTTAAACAACATAATATGAATTTGTTCTCTTTTATGGTAAGGATCATTCCATTAGATATTGATATGAGAGAGTAGTAAGGGAATTTCAAAATCTTCTACAACCAATATACATTGAGTAATTTTATATTCTTCAAAAAGACATACAACTTGAATGACCCAAAACCCCTTGCTACCCTCCCAAATTTGTTTTAATGGTTTAGCCCTAAATTTTAAGCCTAAGGGTATTCATTCCATATCGATATTGATTAGTTAGCATAATTAAGGCTATGTTGACTAATCATCATCAGCAATTGATATATAACTGTAAATAAATTACATTTTTCAATGTTTGCTGTGGTAATATAAAATTTACAAAAGAATTACTGTAAATTATGTTTGGATTCCTAAAGTTTTGTATGTCTATAGATTGTAAAAAGACATTTATTCAGCATTAATATCATATGATGTAGATCGTCATCTTAGAAATTAAATATCAAGATTGGTTGTGGGGTTGAATATATAATGTAGATTCATTAATATAGGTGGGATACCAATTTTCATGTATTTTGAAGAAGAAATAATCACAGTTTTTTACGTCAACATTAACAACACATTATTAATTAAACTTTAAATATACAATACAGGGGTCTAGAATAACTATCGTTGGTAGAGCTTGATGCTAAAACTTTCCAAATCCAAATTGATGCACCAAGAAAATTGGTCCCACTAAAATCAACCATTTCATCAGTGAAGCAGGGTATCACGTCTTTGTGTTTTTATATAATATATGTCCCTATGGTAAGAGTCCATAGCTCATGTTATACTCAGCTTAAATGTTGTTTCATGTGCACTTGAAATCCAGTTACCATGTAGGCAATCATGTGTGTATTGAATACTGTGGATTCATTATTATTTGTTAGATATCAACTAGGTATTTTAATGTACAACGAAATTGCAAGTTATTAAAAAAAATGTGTGCAAATTTATGCAAAACTACGAAACAAATATCCAAGAAATGCAAGTTTTTCTAAATCTATGAAAATTTGTCCCCACAAAATAATGAATCCATAGTATGTTATTTGTACTTGTTAAATTCAATGAATTGTGGTATTTATTTTGAAATGTTACACATGTGATTGTATAGGAGTATTTGATTATGAGTCAAGAGAGGTAATTAATGTTTACATTCATAAGTTAGAAGAATAGATTCTTTTTTTCTGTAGATTTTCTTTTTTGCAGCATTTAAAGAAATGTTAAATGTAATATTCCATCAAATGTGTCAATTGATGTTTGTACTTAGACCATCGGCCATATAACTCAGAGTACAGTATTTGCAACATCAAATACAGAGTTTTGATTACTGAGTCTTGAGTAGGAAAGTCATAATGATATGGTTGATTAAATTGATTGAGATTTATTTCCCATTCAGATTGAATAAAAATCATTTAAAAATAATTGTGTTGCAAATTATTTTTTCAAATACAGGTGGAAGTAAATAGTGTAATTGCACATTTAAATACATTTATTTTGTTATTTTTTTATACACTTAAAAAGGTTGTATAATGTTTTAAATTTCACCTGATTTAGCTCAACCGAAAAAGCTTCATATTTATCTTTAAAGGACATTCTCATTCAGAATCTTAAACATGTTGTTTTCATTTTTTTTTTGTAAATATTATGATATTTCATAAAATGGCAAATACTTAAATAGAGTTTAATTGAACTGAATACCAAAGAATCAGAGTATAATTTAATCACATGGTTGTATAGTTGTAAAAAGCCACTTCACAGTTATTGCAAATATATTGAATAGAGGGCAGATTTTTTGGATTGAAGTGGAAAAAGTAAGAAAATAGGGGAAATGTATGCATGTTTTCAAGCAAATGTTCAGTTTTATTAAAGTTTTTGAAATGTTTCAAAGCATTTTCACAAACATTATAAAAATCTGTCCCCTATCCAATATGCCTAAATGGCTGTACACTATTAGGTAAAAGTAATGAAGTACATATAGAATTTTCTAGTCATATAGTCATATAAGTTAACGTTGTAACTTGTGCCAGTATAAGATATTTTGACAGACAGTTAGTCTTCGCATTACACATTTTATTTGTTTTAAATCATTTACTGTGTTGAGTGCATTTTATGCTTGCCATATATTTTAGCTTTAAGAATATTTATTTTTCATTTGTCACATAGTAAAAATGCTCTATGGTGTTAAATATTTATTATGTGAATGATTGTTTGGTATTGTCTAAATACAAAATGTAATGTTCTTTGTGGAAGATAAACAGGTTGTACAAATCCTAATATACCCTGTCATTAAGGTGGTAGGAGTATGGCTATATAAGGTGTTACATTAGGTTTTAACCAGAGATCATATTGAGAATCTCTCTTCTTTTGCTTTTATGGTTTATCCCAGTGGCAATCCAAACTGTCTTTTCCTTCATTTCCTTCGTGTTGTACATCACATTATGCAGAGCTACTTATTATTTAGTGGATTCAATTTTATTCATTGGATACCAATTTTTATGAATTTCTTGAATATAATTAAACCATAAGTTTGAATGTTTTGTAAAGTGTAAATAGGTTGTAGGCTTATGTGCAAGACTTCATTAAAACCATGACATCATCAAATGTCCATGAACACACAAAATGTTTCCCAATATATTAAAATTGGTAACCTTGAAGAGGAATCCACTGTAATTTGTTCTGTATACATTATGCAAAGAGAAATATCTGTCAATGTATGGTTTAAAAACCAATCAATCATTTACTGTTTTACTGTAAATGTCTCTTACTGATATTAAAAGGATTTTAAAAATAAAAGCTAATAAAACCATTTGTAAGAATAGAAAAGCCTGATTCAGTTATCTTGTCACTTTTTGATTACAGAATATAATACTGTAAATTCAGAAATTATTGCAAAATTTTTATTAATGTGAATAATGCGACTAAGTGGATATCGCAATAATAAGAACTGACATTCAGATATCTTGTGCATTTATCATTAGGGAGCTACCATTTGATTTTTATGGGGGGGGGGGGGTGGCAGGAGTTTTGAGTAAAAAAAAGGCAGGATGAGACACTTACAAAAAAAAAAAGTCAGGACGACAATTTAGGTAAAATAAAGTCAGGATAAACTAAAAAAAAAAAAAAGGCAGGACCGAACAGAGTGAAAAATAAAAAGGCAGGACAGAGATTACAGCTAAAAAAAAATGCAGGACAAAATTGTTCATCCTAGCCCCCCCATAAAAATCAAATGGTAGCTCCCTTAGACATCACGATAATCAATATTGCACTTTTGTCCATTCTTCAAAAATTGCAATAATAATAAATGCATGCTAATATTTCTGAATTCACAGTATATTAAACTCCACTGTATATTTATAGATAGTCATCAGGTATTATCTGGGACGGGCAGAGTTTTAAGATATTTAATTATGAATCTCTTTTTGGATTCCATTTGTAATATTGAGGTGATTAGAAAGAAAATTTAAATTGTGAAACACAATTACAGGATAAATAATCAAATGTTAGCAATTTGAAAAAGACATTAAAGCAAATCTGTTTTTTTCAAAACTTTATCAAGGAGATAAAGGGTACTTCCATTATAAAATTAGAAAGGTGAATCTATGTAGAAACCATTTATATGTCTTTTTTTTTCTACTTAAGCAAATTGTTTACAGTCTTTTAATGTTCTATGCATCAATGTCTGTGTATGGTTATTTTTTCTATGTTTGAATTACCCAAAACAGTAAAAATATAATGACTGATTTGATTATATAGAATTTCTGTCTTTCAATGATTGTTTTTTTTTTTGTTGTTGTATGAAAATGATGCTTTTTAAAGCAAATTGTTATCTTTGTCTATATTTCTTTGATTATACATGTATATCCACAAGCTACTTTCACTAGACGACATGACTTTCATAAGAAAATGAAAACTTATGTAACCTTTTGATCTTATTTTAGAATTTCTAGTAACCAGATTATTTTCATAGTTTTTCCATGACATTAAAAATATATAACCCTTTATTTTAATGTATATTAAATTTAAGTACTGCTGATAGTAACCATATAGTAGAAATTATGAAAAAAAATCTTTTTTTATTTATTATTAGTATTCTACTTTAGAATATAGTTTTTTGATTTTTATGATCTTTTTTCGTCTAGTGTAAACTGTTTAAATTTAACACCATAATTTTACTTGGCTAGATTGAGCAATTAAATATTCAAGTTGCATTTTTATTTGTACTAGAAAATTAAAATAGTATTATTGATTACTTGAATAGAACATACTTTTATTTATTTATTCATTAAAGGCAAGCCCTATCAGATAAACATTTCTCCTAGAAAATGAAGTTCATACTTAATTATAATCCCGGTACCTTTGATAAATATTAATTAAGTTTATCATCAATCTTAACAATTTGTTTTGCAAAGTTTTGATATCACAAGTTACAGAACCTCTGTGTTGACTATCTAAATCACAAAAAATGGAATGTATCATTAAAAGTATTTTTATCTCTGATTTATTTATTGGATATATGACTGGTTTTAAGGTTCTTTGAATACTGTGGATTCTTTATTATTTGTTGGATACCAATTTTTGTGGGTTTCGTGGATACAGGTGAACCACGAATATAACTGTTCAACGAATTACCTTTTTATATTAGGCTTTGTTTTAAGAGGTTGGCTAATCAAATATCCACGAAAATGCCAGTTTGCCTCAATCCACGAAAATTGATACCCACGAAAATAAATGAATCCACAGTAGAAGAATGATTGCTTTTTGTTTTTGTTGTTTGTCTAAATCTTTATAAATAAAGCAATCTATTTATTTAAAAGAAGGTGTTTTTATTATTTTTGCAACAAAAAAGGTAAAGAGTTCCAAATTATCAAACATGTACAGTTACTGAAAGAGCATCTACAACAAAAACGAACATCAATAGTCACAGAACACACAAAATATTCTAAGACGTATTTTATCTTAGAATTTTAGCTTCAGAAGTACACACAACATATAAGAAAGACATCTGCTACTTCCAGAGAACTTTTGACACTTGTATCGGGAGACCACATGACAGATAAAATAAATCATATTCAAAGTTTCAACTGCCTCAAACAAAATTAGCTTTAGATGAATTTCTCTCAACTTTTTACCGACGATTTTTTCACCCAATAGGGGATACATTATCACATAATTAACTGTCAACAAAAACTCTTGAATTTGAAAAACTAAGCTTTTTCTACCTCAGGAATAGATTACCTTAGCTGTATTTGGCAAAACTTTTAGGAATTTTTGGTCCTCAATTCTCTTCAACTTCGTACTTTCTTTGGCCCTATTATTATTTTTTTTATTATTCGAGCGTCACTGATAAGTCTTTTTAAGGCGAAACTCACGTCGGCGCAAATATAAAATTTTAATCCTGGGGTGGTGTTCTCGAAAGTATCCTAAGATTCGTCGTAAGTCATAGATAAGACCGATTTTAGGATGGACTTAGGATCGACCTAGGACACTCTTAAGTTGCGTCTAGAAGCTATATCAGACGCATCTTATGTTAGAACGTCCTAAACATATCCAATGTGCGAAATCCTAAATAGTTAAGTAATTGTTTGATAAAACAATTTACTAGAGACGAAACCAATTAATAAAATTGTTTTCAAAATTTTGTAATAACAAGTATTTAATGAAATGCATGATTTCAAATGTAGTTATAAAATAATATCAAAATAGGATTTTGATATAAACTGTAAAACAATTTGTTTTGAAATGAGAATATTGAATTCGTAGTGTCACCGTATCATTAAAACACGAAGTTCAAAGTTTAAAATCATGCACAATTTCTTTATACGAGTTAATAACCGATAGTGCGTCTCTTTTCACATTCATCTTCACGTAAACAAATGGGGAAAAAAATCATACACAAAGTTAGGATGAAGGTATGATGATCTTAAGACAACTAAATAGGTGTCCTAAAATTAGGACGAAAATGTGATAAATCCTAAGTTAAGACATCTTCGCTAGCCAAGGGTTACGATCCACTCCCGTTCTCTTCACGTGAAGACATCTTCGCTAGCCAAGGGTTACGATCCACTCCCGTTCTCTTCACCCTTGGCAGATTAAGCCAACAATTGTGATAACAATGTTGCGCCATCTATCGGAAAGTTAAAGTCACGCCCATTCCGAATACATTATTCTTGACCAATGGTTGCACTTGAACTCTTCAATTTGGAAGTAAAAACACGGTAGCGTCTAGATTCTACACACTTTGTAAAGCCGGAAACGAAAATATAAGTCAACATTTATGCATTTGTGCATGAAACATACACAGCAACTTCTATTAATTGATTAAAAACATTCAAGTTGTCACTGAATATAGTCGTATGTTTCGGGATGTATAGACTTGTTGCACAATAAACACGTGGCAATTGTTTACAAACACTTTCTACATTTACACGTGATGATGTTATAGGCGCTTTTTGATTGGATGCAGCGAGTGTCGACTGCAACCAATAAAAATCCTCACCTTGTGTCTCCGAAATGTTATCTCAATCCGCCAAGGGTGAAGAGAACGGGAGTGGATCGTAACCCTTGGCTAGCGAAGATGAAGTTAAGAGAGCTTCGAGAACACGACTTAGGACAAAGACTTGTCATAAGATGGTGTTAGAACACGTCCTAATCCTAAGATAGCTTCAAGAACACCATCCCTGGTGTCTATGATGAGTTTTATACACTATCTGGTACATTCTGGTAAACTGGTATTAATTAACTATAAACTCATCAAAAATATCCCTATGAAGAGCTAGCTTACTAGTTATATGGAAATATCTTTGATAGCCTTGTTATGATGTGATGCATCTATATATTAAGTATTGTAAAAATTCTTAAACATTTTATAAACTAAAATTAGATGATTGCTAAATATCTTGCGGCAATGTAAAAAGAATATTCTGAACAATTGAATGTTGCTAAAGTATAAATTTCCTTCTGTTTTGAACCAAGCGACCATGATCAAGATTTTGTTAATTTGCTTGCTTATAATGTAACAGCCTACAGAAAGCAATGTTGCCTAGAATGTAGGTATCAATGAAGGTATCAATGATAATTCTTATTAGCACATTGGTCGATGTTACAAGTAGTGGTTGTAAAAATTCTATTATTTCGTTGTTTTTCTCTTATAGTTGATGTGTTTACAGGTGTCAGTACAATTTATTAAAGAAAAGATTAGCTAAAAGACAACCGTAGAAGGATAGAATTATGCTCAATGAAATATAATAAAACTTTATTTTACAAAACACAAAAAAAAGAAATTAACAGAATTATGCTGAAATTACTGAAAAGTTGGAGTACATTACAAATAGTATAATACATTACAATTAATTGTCTTGATATGACTCAAATTAGTATACAATTCATATTAATCTGATTATATAACAGGCTTCAGACATACTGCATAGAAAAAAGTAATAGTCATTTGATCCTAGAGGCACTACTTAGATAAGCTAGAATAGTATTGTTTTAGTTCTTAAGACAAATGATGGGCATGGTATGCAGCACTCCATAACTCTCCAAGAGTCCTTTAGGCTTCTACAAAATAAATTACTTGTTTTACAAAACAAGGGTACCTGATGACAAAATTACTAAGTACCACATAAATCTTTGGAGTGTTTTGTGAATTTGTTCGTCTTTTATTATTTGTTTGTATTGACATGGCGCTGTCAGATTTTCTTTCGACATATGAGTTTTGAATGTCACATTGATACAGTTCGGAACCCTTTTCCAAAAGCGCTCTTTTAGGTAGCAACTGTCTATCAAATCATCTATAATGATAATCAAAACAGTATTAGAATTATAATCAATTCACGATTAGAAAGATTTACAATCATAACTAGTTAGAAAATCAAATCTTGATTAAAATGATAATAAAATCATGATTAGAATGATAATCAAATCAAGGTTAGAATGATAATCAAATCATGAATTGAATGATAATCAAATCATTATGAAAAGAAAATGATAATCGAACTATGTTTTGATTGATTTGAAACACAAGGCTTTGTCGTTATTCCCATCATGTATAGGGGTGTCAATGATATGAAAGAATATGAAATGACATATTAACCGAGAGATAATCAAGTATTAAATCCATGTAAACACAAAAAACTACGATGTGTAGTGAAATCTCTCCTCGTTTATAAAGATGTAAAAAAGATAAATTGAAAAAGGGATAGTACTACATAATCTGGCGAATTTCAGACTTCATTAACCAACGGAGCGAATGGAAAACAACTGTCATTTTACTTACTTGGTATTAGCATTTTCAGAAATAAATTGTGGGTCAAACCTGGTTTTAAAGCTAAAGAAAACCCACTCTCTCACATTTGGCACTAGGCATTTGGCAAATAACAACCAATCAAGCTCTGAAAATGAATGCAAGAAACACTGCAGTGTCAAAAATGAATACGAATATGTAACGTTTTTCTGAACAAAGAATATTACTTGCAATATTGTAATCTTACGGTCAACATCTCTTTATCTCTTACCTCAGGATATCCCCAAATGCTCTTTGCAGAGATTTAATCTGGAATGGTATACCATGCTTCTTGCAAAGTGATTGAACCAGTGGACGCACCTTGTAAAGGTTGTGCTGAGGCATGGTGGGAAATAAACTGTCGGAAAAAAGAATAGAAAATAATTGTCATGGCGATAGTCTCATTAAATATCTGTATATAACCATACAAATAGCAGGAATATAATCTAAATGGAAATAGTACTTTATAATATATTGTGCATCCTTCGATTTATATTCATCACAAATGTCCACACATAAACATTGAAATCCAGAAATTAAGTATGTACTGACAATCTTTAGTTGCTTACTTCTACGTCATCTGTTGGACTCCGGTAGACAGTTTGTCGCATTAGCAATCATACCAAACCTTTTAAAATCAGTTGAAAGAACAATAGAAGCAGCTTTTTGATGTTACTTTGTTTGGCTTTATAAATATGTTGTTTGGCTTTATAAATATTTTGAAATGAGCGTCACTGATGAGTCTTATGTAGACGAAACGCGCGTCTGGCGTACTAAATTATAATCCTGGTACCATTGATAACTATTTACACCACTGGGTCGATGCCACTGCTGGTGGACGTTTCGTTCCCGAGGGTATCACCAGCCCAGTAGTCAACACTTCGGTGTTGACATGAATATCAATAATGTGGTCATTTTTATAAATTTCTTACAAAACTTTGAATTTTTCGGAAAAATAAGGATTTTCTTATCCCAGGCATAGATTACCTTAGATGTATTTGGCACAACCTTTTGGAATTTTGGATCCTCAATGCTCTTCAACTTTTTACTTGTTTGGCTTTATAAATATTTTGATATGAGCGTCACTGATGAGTCTTATGTAGACGAAACGCGCGTCTGGCGTACTAAATTATCATCCTGGTACCTTTGATAACTAATTACTATCAGCATTTGTTGCAATATACTTTCTGTTTTATCAAATTATGACAAATAACCATTGCTATAACTACAACATGTATAAGTAAACTTAATTGAAGAAATAAACACAATAAAGTAAAATTGCAGTGAAAAGTACTCTAACGATAATATCCAACTCCATGTGAAATTCAAAACGGAAAGTCCTTTAAAAATGACAAAATCAAAAACTCAAAGAACATGTAACGAATGGATAATAACTGTCATATTCCGAACTTAGTACAGGCATTTTCTTATGTAGAAAATTGTGAATCGAACCTGGTTTTATAGCTAGCTAAACCTCTCACTTTTATAACAGCCGCATCAAATTGAATTAAACTTACAAAATGAAAGTAAAAAAAAATATATTAAGCTTTTCAATATGACTGTCAGATCTTCTTGCAGCATATTTCCGTTTTACAAAACTATGATATACTAGTATTACTACATTAATATTTTTTATACATTCAGGTTATCTGAAATCGTGCAATAAATACATTAAAGAACACACACACACAGACAATACACTATTTTCATATTACCGACTGTTGACTCCGGACTATTATGAATTTCGACAGGTTACTCGTTTTAGATAGAATAAACTGGTATGCGTTCAAAAACAACAACTACAAAAAGTAAAATCAACGTCGATATAGGTACTTACTGATGCTCTATCTGAAAGTTTAAACGTCCAGTAAACCAGTCGTTGAACAATGACTGTTCATGATCACATGTGGCAAACAGTTGCAGCTTTAACCAAGGTTTGTTGTCATCATGGTCAATATTCATCGGAATATGGTTAGACTGAGTTACCCAGGCAAACCACATTGAATCTATTACCCTACAATAATTGTAATATGGAAGATATCAATGCATAAACAATAAATATTTAAACATCATGTTATTTTCATAGATAAATTGGAGCTTCATGCACTTTTTCAAAACTAAAAAAATGAATGTTAGTGGTAAAACAAATGTTGTACATCGATTTACTTACCCTTGATGAAATTTTTACACATTGGAATATTTCATTTCAATTAAGTCATTCACATGATATCTAGTTGTTGGTTTTTGCGTGTGTGTGGTTTTTTTTTTCATTTTAGAAGAAATGCATACTCAGTAATTCTTTTGTAATATAATTGTATCTAAATTTATTCTAAGTAATGAAATTCCTAATAAACATTGAAATATTAATGATATAATAAGAACAGACTGTTTCTTGTTATCATGGTTACTTGATGCGTTTTACAACCATTAGGTCAATGACACTGCTGGTGGTCATTTTGTCCCCGAGGTTCTCACCAGTATTTTTTCATTACTGTTTAACTTCGTTAAATTACTGTTTCCTCTTATTTACTAGGCATTATTTATGAACTTACAGTAGTTTTAGTACTGACCTACCTGAACGCTTCATAGTACACAAGTGTCCAGCCCCATCCTAACATTGGTACGAAAAGGAACAAAAACTTTATATTGTAGATAATCATAACGGCAAGATCCTGGAACATACAATTATCAGCTAAAAACAGGAAGTTACCGTGCATCTATCAGAAGATAATGATTGTCTCACGTGATTGAAAAATGCTATTTAAAAGTGAAAGATTTGTCTGTAAATAATAAAATAAAGGCGGGACCATATTCATGATATTGAAATATACAAATAGTTTGATTGATATCTTCAGACATACTGGATTAAAGGTTTTTGTTATTGAGAAGTTTGTAAATCATGTAAGACATCTATAGGATAACAGAATTGTCGCACGTGTCATGTTTTGAAGATATCTATAATGCTTATATCAGGTTCTCAAACTGCTAGATATAATCTATACTTACCACCCATAATTTTCTGGTTAAGACATGTTTATAACATGTATAATGGAAATATATTGGAAATAGCAGTGTTGGACCAACTGTAAAGTAAAAACATTGCATATAGATGTGAACAAGAAAGGCAATGTATTGTCTTCAATAATAAAGAAGTTTAATACAGCAATGTCTTGACCTTTTAAGCATTTTTTTTCATATTTAAAACTATTTCCCTTTTAGCCAATTCAAACTTACAAAATCGGCTTTCATTTTTCTGTTTACTGTATATGTTGATTTTTTAACGATTAGAAAAAAATGAAAATGTCTGAAAGTTAAAACAAATTTCCAGAGCAGTTTGTTTAATCAACCCTTTTCTACATTATAAAATTCCTATACCATGTCAGGAATATGACAGTTATGATCCATTCGTTGGATGTTTCGAGCTTTTGATTTTGCCATTAGATTAGGGAAATTTCCTCAGATTTTTTTTATCATTTCACTTTTTTGGAAAACAAAGTCGTGTTTCGTGATGTGTCCCTACCGGCGAAGGAGTCCGCCATTGCAAAATAATGAATAACATTCATGATTCGCCCGAGACGTTGACATTAAGACAACTGATAATATTTGCCCCAAATCTTCCATGCTAAATGTGTTTCTTTAGAACTGGTGTTTAATTTACTATTTTGACATAACATAATCCCGTTCATCAATACCACATTTTCTGAAACTTAAGTACTTTGTTCTCGTCAGTTTTCTCAGAAGTTATGAACATACATCTTAGATAACCGTTCGAAATTTACAGGTTCAAAATGCTTACAAATTGGCAAAGTGAATTGTCTCTAAATCGTTATCATACTACTTACAAAGCGGGAAATACTTGTCTTGTAGATTAAAAGGGAGATAACTGTTCTTCGACTGAGCAACCTAAATAGCAAATAATGGTATGTCATACTAACTATTGAAAATCTGAACATAACTAAGTATGTAAAACCTGGGTCGTTTCATTTTTTAAGATTTGAAAATCACGAAATTAGATTGCCCTGAAACAGATTAGAAAAAGGCTGAAGGCGAAATAAAGTGTCCCCGAAAATTGTTTTACAGTAGTTTGTACAATTTCTCTGTGCATTTTCTATCTGTGAATATATTTTGAAACGATATTGTTTGAATCAAAATGCTATTTCGTTTGTTATCTATTGTCTGTGGTACAGTTGTTTTGAAGATGTAGAAAATACTTTTTTTCTCTACTGATTCTAATTGCAATCTAATGCTATTGTTGTCCATAGTCTATCAAGTCCATAGATTGATATAATTAAAAAGTGGGATCCCTAAAAATATTCCAAGCACACAATATGCATATGTATCTCCATAAGTGGTTGTCTTCTGAACTATATTTTTTTATTATCTTGAAAATAAGGCGCTCAGATATCTGCTAGTTTCTGATTGACAACATTAAAAGACTCGGTGCGACTTAGACTAGATTTTGCATGACAACTTGTTAAAGACAAAATGCTGACCTCTCTAACTATTTGATAATGTGTTACTTTCAGATTAGCAAATCGCACTGAACTCATTCAAACAACATGGCTACATTTGTTGGGAGCGTGGCTCAGATATGTTATATTATTTAAAACCAAAACGCTTTACAAAGTGTTGGAAAATCTGCTATAAAGACTCACCTCAACTGGCATTACTTGACCTACAACAAGAAACTTGTCGAGTCTCACATCAGGATCCTTCCCCATCTGAAAAATACGTACAGTAACAATAATGAATCATCAAGAAGTTTGATTTATCATAGAACACTCTTCGTGTTTCGTATCATATTTTTTTAATTACTTGATAGCTATACTTAAATCTAACGGCCGATTGATTTCAAGTTAACTCCTTTGTACATGTATCCCTGCTGTTGTGATTTGTTTATCGGTTATTTAATTCAACTTAGTATTTTGTTCGGTTTTTCTATCATTCATTATAACTTTTAAAGTAGGAAATTCTAGCTCTGTCCACCAACATATTTTTTCAATGGTTAATACAACTTCTCAATAGACGACATAATGTAGTTACTCAAGTGTTGATAGTTCGAAAACAATTTATGTTTAATAGTCTTAAAGAAAATCAATGTTGGTGCCAATAAAGACTGTACTCAAAAACTATACTCCAATGTTGATAGCATTTCAGAATACGTTTACATGAACGACAAATTCGTTTACATGGATTGTATCTTAATTTGCAAGCTTTTTAAGTAACTTCTTTGTAATAATAAATTCATACAGGTTGTTTTAATTATTGCAGCACTCCATATCTGCATTACTTGTACTTGTGCAAATAATCGTGACTTTCCCTGTCTGTACTATTTTTGATTACTTGTGCAAATAATGCGACCATCTCTATATGAACTCCTTTCGGGTGTCACATGTGGAGCAGGATCTGCTTACTGTTGGAGAGCACATAAGATCGCCCCAAGTTTTTTGGTGGGGTTCGTGTTGCTTAGTCTTTAGTTTTCTCTATAGTGTCTAGTGTACTATTATTTGTCTGTTTGTCTTTTTCATTTTTAGCCATGTCGTTGTCAGTTTTTTTATCTATGAGTTTGACTGTCCCTTTGGCATCTTTCGCTCCTCTTTTCAAATAATTGAGGTGTTTCCAATTGATTGATTCCCCATTCTTGTGTATCTACTGACCACATTTGGTTTTGCATGATGCTGAAAATGCATGTGATTCCACCAATGCGGAGAAGCTCCCTGAAAGAGAAAAGAAAAAACAATTTCCTAGCGTGCATTAAAACATCATTAAGTAATTAAGTGATAGGATAAATAATACATGAATAAAAAACAAACATATTGTCAGCTCTTTTCTGGAAATCACAACATTGAAAAAAAAGATTCCATGTACTAGTATGCAGCTATTTAAAATTCATAAAAACATATCATACAGTCTCTTATCGCCAGTTTTAAAATCCCTTTTAACCAATAATTTTTTTAACTTCCTTTTATGAGAGTTTGTATTGTATGCTATTTGATACTAAAATATAGGTCGACATGTTTCAACATACACTGGGAATCGTTTGATTACAGTATTGTTATTTTTAGATTTGTTTCACAAGTAATGTACTCTAAAAGAATCAACAGTTTTATCATTGAAAAGCAAATAAATTATTTGAAATCCAAATGTTCTCAATCGAATTTGAACAACAGTAAGTGTGCTTCATGAAAAGAAACAATTTTCCAGCAGTTGAACATATCTTCAAGACTGTGCGTGTTAGCTGACATTATGTTTGTACTGTCTCTCTATAATTATACCTTGTTAAATGCAAGTAAATAATACTCGAAGAAACGATCCATAGATGTGTTGTGAAAAACAGCAAGATGGCCGAAATCGTGTGATAAAAAAGCACTTTGAGCCTGAAAATATAAGTATGGTATATCAATTACCATGGATATTAAACTGAAAATGTACTATAACTAGGCTGTTGTCTGCTGTGTGGTTGGTTTGTTGTCTTTTTAGTACATTTCCCATTTCCATTCTCAATTTATTTACAATTTTAAATCCTAAAAGTATGATATTATGATAACTATGTCTATTTTCATTATCATTACTAGATTAAGAACAATCTTGTTATTGACATCTTTTTGTTTCTGTTTTCATTTTTATCAAAACTTTCTGTATTGAATTATCTTATCTAAATAAACTCATCATAGATACCAGGACTAAATTGTATGTATACGCCAGACGCACGTTTCGTCTACAAAAGACTCATCCGTGACGTTCGAATCCAAAAAAGTTTTAAAAAGCCAAATAAAGTACAAAGCTGAAGAGCATTGTGATCCAAAATTCCTAAAAGTGTTGCAAAATACAGCTAAGGTAATCTATGCCTGAGGTAAATGCCTTTGTTCACAAGAAATAAAAATCTTTTTGAAATACTGAGAACATTGCTCGTAAAGATTAGTTTCTGTACAGTAAGGAGAAAAAAAAATTATTTCAGCCTTTTTCTAAGTTTACTCTCCTTTTCTGGAATACAGATATAGCTCACTCGTACACATTGTGTATTTTTTTATAGAAATCATACTTACTTGAAAAGTTCCGTAGAAAAGTAACGAAATTACAAAAGGAATCCAGCCACTACCAAAATAATACAGCGTTAAGTATGCCAATATTTCAAAAACAACTACATGAAGAAAGTAAAGTGCAAAATACCGGAAGTTTGCTTTGAACAGACCCTGAAATGAGAGATAAATATAGATATAAATAAATACAATACCTTTTATAGAATGTCATGCAGAGAAACCCATTGGATGATAACATATTAGTCGAGCGTTCGAAATCATCATGATAATTCTGAATTTTGTTTCTCCTATAGAATAAACCTTGGAGGTCGGTATGCTTGCTTATACTTTTTTAACCATATCGACGCACTCCTTTATTGTAACGTGTGGACTTGTTATGGTATCCACAGTGTTTTTACGTTGTAATGAAGGCTTGAAATTATTCAGAAGATCTTTAACCTCAAACATACGGACTCCATTAACATTACACATGAATAAAAATACGTTTTGTACATTATGTTATTACTCATCATTCAAAACAACTTTGCAAGAATTTTAACAGGACTTGTACATGAAACTGTAATTTTAATCACAACGGTATATAATTTAGACTGTACTTTATACAGAAACTCCCTTAATTTAGTTAAGAGTTATTGATCCTATGTTGAGTTGTTTGTTAGATCTAAATCCAACCAAAGAATTGAAGCAGTCCAGCGATAAGAAAGCTCTTATTTTCAATAATAAAATTGATTTAACATTTTACCATTTGTAAAGCAGTTAATCGTAACTTTCTAAAATCTTCCTTGATACTCTTGTCCTTTGCATCTTTAACAGTTCCCAGATGTAATGGTTTCAAATATCTTTTTACGCTCTCTAGATCATTGTGGAAGGCTTCAAATGCGTCCTTGAATTCAAAGATAACAAATTCATAATGTGCATGTCGAATATAATTAGTTATCAAAGGTACCAGGATTAGAATTTAGTACGCCAGACACGCTCGTCAACACAAGACTCATCAGTAACGCTCATTTCAAAATAGTTATATCCTTGTTGACCTTTGAACTTTATTGCGATAATGATATAAGCGGAATTTAAGTATGAGAACAAAATCCAACTTACAAACACTAATAATGTTTATAACCCTATCTATCATTCTTTTGTTGTACTGTTATACCACTGTCCCAGGTTAGGGGGAGGGTTGGGATCCCGCTAACATGTTTAACCCCGCCACATTATTTATGTATGTGCCTGTCCCAAGTCAGGAGCCTGTAATTCAGTGGTTGTCGTTGGTTTATGTGTTACATATTTGTTTTTCGTTCATTTTTTTACATAAATAAGGCCGTTAGTTTTCTCGTTTGAATTGTTTTACATTGTCTTATAGTTGTTAATGTCTGTGTTATTTTGATCTTTTGTGGATAGTTGTCTCATTGGCGATCATACCACATCTTCTTTTTTATAATCACTGCATATGTTTTATTATCCCTGAATTTAGATGATTTCGTGTATATCTATCGATATGATTGTGCAACAAAGGAGCACTTCGGGAAAAATGCATAAAATAGGAAAATGATTAGAGAGGTCCAATTACCAGTGATTATATTGTAATTGCAGACGTCCGTGTTCTTTTTATCGGTCATTGTCGCGTAAGTCCTTACCACCAAAACAACATCTGTTCTCAACTTTTTCATTTCGGTCGATTTTAAGGTTAAAGATTTCATATGTACTGTACATATCAAATAGTTTCTTCCTCGGTGTTTTACGACGGACATTTGTATGCGACACTTTGAAACCATTCGCTTATTATTATTTATGGTTAAACAACAAAAAATTACTAAACTTGATGCTTTGGAAACTTTCCGCTGATGATTTTACGGTAAAACAACAAAACTTTTCCAAATTTGATGGTTTGGAAAATTTCCGCTGATTATCATTTATGGTTAAACAATAGACATTAATCACATGTGATGTTTTGAAACCATTCACGTATTATCCTTTATGGTGAGACAACACACATTTACCAAATTTGATACTTTGGAAACTTTCCACTGAATATCATTTATGGTACGACAACAAAAAAATACCAAATGTGACGATTGTAAACCTTCCCGATGTTAACAATACCAACAAACTGAGTCACAAGTAGGAACTTCTGAACATTTCTGCATATTTCACCTCAACATGTTTGGTGGTCTCAAGTTCTTGAATATTTATTTTTTATGTGCAGAACTTTGTGATTTTATTTTTATTTACATTATTTTCGACCTGGTGTTTTTAATTTTGATTCAATTGATACCTTGCGTTTTTACCTTTTCCCCAAACTTATACAGTGAAAGCTCTTTAAACCAAACCTCTTCGGACTTAAGATTGTGGTCGATGTTCGGTTTTATCAGGTTCACAACGCACATAATTTAATATGATGGTGTTTACACACATGTTTGGTTTATTTAGGTATTCGAATGATACAAGATTCAGTTTAGTCAGTTTTCACTGTGCAGTTGATACAAATCATAATCTTTCTATCATATGTTAAAGCATATCTTCTGATATAAAACTCGAATGATAGTTGTACTTACTGTGGCATCTTGACCAGCATAATGACCTATAACCTTACTACCACCGGGATGACGATTGGACCAATCGGTGATGTCATAGACGTTATCTTGTATAACAATCCATCTGTCGCCTTTCTTATCATGCCTCGATACTTCATCAAAAGTATAGACTGTCGTCTGCTGATCCAGTTTACGTCCTCTGCCCATGTCTATGCCAATATTGGTATCTGTATATTTGTGCTTATTTACAAAACAAACAATATAATATAAAATTGAGAATGGAAATGGGGAATGTGTCGAAGAGATAGCAACCCGACCACAGAGCAGACATCAGCCGAACGCCATCAATCGGTCTTCAATGTAGTATTCATGTTTCTAAATTTATACAAAAGTAGCAACGTAAATAAAGCACGTACAATGTGTTGATATCAGAAATAATTTTCCCGTAATTTTACAATAAATTAGAAATTGCTGCACAATTTTCTGTCACTGTAGATGCTAGTAAATGAATTTTGTTTAAGGAGATAACATGTTCCTGTGAATAAAATAAAAATGCCAGCCAACCATATGTTCACCATTTCAATACATACAGTTTTAGTTTTGAGGGCCTTAGTGAAAATAAGTTCTATTTTTTAAAAGTAGCCCTTTTTAATTAAAAAAAGGTTATTATTATTATTATTATTATTATTATTATTATTATTATTATTATTATTATTATTATTATTATTATTATTATTATTATTATTATTATTATTATTATTATTATTATTATTATTATTATTATTATTATTATTATTATTATTATTATTATTATTATTATTGGTTTGTCACGATAGTTTTATATTGCGTGATCATTTATTGACTGTGCTCTATATTTAAAGTGTTTATTGGACCGTTACCATTGATATATCTTTTAACATATAGCATTCAAGTAGAAAAAATGTAGTTTTTAATGTTGTACGTTATATCATCCGTTCATATGGAATTAGAGTGATGATTTTTTTCTTACGCGCCATGTTGATAAACATGTATATCGGTCATGTATAACGAAAAGTTCCGATTTAAGATAATTTTCAGCAGCTAATGATTCTTTATTTCGTTTAAATGTTGATCCACAATATACACACTCTGTCAGAAAATTATGTTTTCGAGCTTAAAAAAGAAATATCATTTCTTATCTCTGTTTTTTAGATTTAATATAATTAATCTCCATATTGGTCAACAATTTTTCCAGGCGCAAGGTGTCATCTTTTTATAAAACCGATTTTGATTGCCAGAATATCTGTTTTCCTGTAAGAGATTGAAGCTGCATGTTTCAATGACAGAGAAAACAGTGAATAAATGTCGCATATACCGCTGAAATATGCTTGTACCTTTTGTAACATGGCTATTTGCAGGATTGAAAATAAACAAAAGACAAAAATCGAAAATAAACTGACAACTCAATGGGTGAAAACGAAAATATCAACCAGTACTCAAATCTAATTATTATACTTGAAACAAAAACTCAGAAAACACGAACACATTGAAAAAGTAGTAGTTATCACAAATGCATTTAAGCTGAATTTCAAGAAAGCACTTGACATCTTATTCTAGAAAGGTACATTAAGTTACTAAAATATATACATACCGTTCAAGAAACTACAGATCATTAGATCTCCAATACTAGTGTACTGTATGAAAACTGCCAAGTACGATATATGAATTACCGTACTTTAAATAAGGGTATGCTCTAATGAACCATTTAAACATATATAAGTACAAAATATATGGTTCCATTTGGATGAAAAACATACAGCTAACTGTATGTCCTAAATGCTCATTAACTTCGTGCTTTATCATTCGATCTTAAATACTAATGTACTGTATGAAGACTGCAGAGTACGAAATATAAACACTTACAATACCTTATATTAGGATATGCTCAAACGAACCATCTATAATATATAAGTACAAAATGTATAGTTCATTTTAAATGAAAACATACAGTTTGACTTCTAATTTTATCTGGCCTTTTGAACTTGTTTGATTCAATCGTTTCCTTGTAAGTATTTTGGTAAAAACGAGTGTCTGGTGTAAACAAAATCCTTGTATTAAAGATAATTTTATGTTAAATATATATAACAATCTGAAAACGATCTGAAATTTGTCATATCAGAAATAGAAATGCGGTGCGGTGGCGCTGATGTTTGTTGTACGCCAAAAATGATATTTGATGAATTCTTGAAACTAGAGGCTCTAAAGAGCCTGTGTCGTTCACCTTGGTATATGTGAATATTAAACAAAAGAAGCAGATAGATTCATGACAAAATTGTGTTTTGGTGATGGTGATGTGTTTGTACATCTTACTTTACTGAACACTCTTGCTGCTTACAATTATCTCTATCTATAATTAACTTGGCCCAGTAGTTTCAGTGGAAAATGTTAGTAAAAATTTACAAATTTTATGAAAATTGTTAAAAATTGACTATAAAGGACAATAACTCCTTAGGGGGTCAATTGACCATTTCAGTCATGTTAACTTATTTGTAAACCTTACTTTTTTGAACATTATTGCTGTTTACAGGTTATCTCTATCTATAATAGTATTCAAGATAATAACCAAAAACAGCAAAATTTCCTTAAAATTACCAATTTAGGGGCAGCAACCCAACAACAGGTTGTCTGATTCATCTGAAAATTTAAGGGCAGATAGATCTTGACATGATAAACAATTTTACCCCTGTCAGATTTGCTCTAAATGCTTTGGTTTCAGAGTTATAAGCCAAAAACTGCATTTTACCCCAATGTTCTATTTTTAGCCGTGGCGGCCATCTTGGTTGGATTGCCGGGTCACCGGACACATTTTTTAAACTAAATACCCCAAAAATGATTGTGGTGAAGTTTGGATTAATTTGACCCAGTAGTTTCAGAGGAAAAGATTTTTTGTAAAAGATTATAAGATTTACGAAAAATGGTTAAAAATTGACTATAAAGGACAATAACTCCTAAAGGGGTCAACTGACCATTTCGGTCATGTTGACTTATTTGTAAATCTTACTTTTCTGAACATTATTGCTCTTTACAGTTTATCTCTATCTATAATAATATTCAAGATAATAACCCAAAACAGTAAAGTTTCCATAAAAATTACCAATTCAGGGGCAGCAACCCAACAACGGGTTGTTCGGTATATCTGAAAATTTCAGGGCAGATAGATGTTGACCTGATGAACAATTTTATCCCTGTCAGATTTGCTCTAAATGCTTTGGTTTTTGAGTTATAAGCCAAAAACTGCATTTTACCCCTATGTTCTATTTTGGGCCATGGCGGCCATCTTGGTTGGTTGACCGGGTCACCGGACACATTTTTTAAACAAAATACCCAAATGATGATTTTGGCCAAGTTTGGATTAATTTGGCCCAGTAGTTTCAGAGGAGAAGATTTTTTGTAAAAAATTATAAGATTTACGAAAAATGGTTAAAAATTGACTATAAAGGACAATAACTCCTAAAGGGGTCAACGGACCATTTCGGTCATTTTGACTTATTTGTAAATCTTACTTTGCTGTACATTATTGCTGTTTACAGTTTATCTCTATCTATAATATAATTCAAGATAATAAACCAAAACAGTAAAATTTCCATAAAATTACCAATTCAGGGACAGCAACCCAATAACGGGTTGTCCGATTCATCTGAAAATGTCAGGGCAGATAGATTTTGACCTAATGAACAAGTGAATTCCTGTCAGATTTGCTCTAAATGCTTTGGTTTTTGAGTTATAAGCCAAAAACCGCATTTTACCCCTATGTTCTATTTTTAGCCATGGCGGCCATCTTGGTTGGTTGACCGAGTCACCGGACACATTTTTTAAACTATATACCCCAATGATGATTGTGGCCAAGTTTGGTGAAATTTGGCCATGTAGTTTCAGAGGAGAAGGTTTTTGTAAAAGTTAACGACGACGGACGCAGGACGACGACGACGGACGACGGACGACGGACGCCAAGTGATGAGAAAAGCTCACTTGGCCCTTTGGGCCAGGTGAGCTAAAAAGGAAAACAACAATTCATTCAGGTCATGAGTCCGAAGCGCATTTCTGTAACTCATTCACAAGAAACTTTAAAAGCCGAATGTTCAGAACCAAGGAAATATACATATAATTCCGCATAGTATACAACTATGGCAAGGTCTAATTCAATAAATTTCGTAAACAGTCAATCAAAAATTTCTTAAATAGGAAAACTCATATACATACCAATGCATGAGTATGTAGCAATATGAAAAAAAATAGCGATATACATCAACTGAAAAAGCACATTGTGTCTAAAACAAAGTAAAATAACAAAAATACAGAACTCCAAAGGTACCAGGATTATAATTTAATACGTTAGACGCGCGGTTCGTCTACAAAAGACTCATCTAACGAAATTCAAAACGGAAAGTTCCTGATCAAATGGTAAAGCAAAAGCTCAAACATATCAAACGAATGGAACACAACTGTATATTCATGACTTAGAACGGATATTTCCATTATGAAGAAAATGGTTATAGTAGCTAAACCTGTCATTTGTATATTGACAACCATGTGTGAGATTTACAAACGTGCATAATAGTTTTTATAGTAAAAAATATCGGTACATCAGTCACTATTGTGTTATATTTATCACAATAAGAGAAATATGTCAACAAAGAAAAACAAATTGGCAAATAGACACACTTAAAGTACACAAGCAAAACTGAAAGACTAGAATATAACTGATAGAAAAGAAGTGTTAAATTAATGTCTTTTCGTTTGATTAATCAAGCACAAATTTCATGATGCGTAATTCAAATTGAGGTCTGAGATAGTTTTGCACTTCGAGTGAATTGAAACACTAACAAAGCAATTAACCTTGTTTTATGCTGACAAGTTTGATTCTATTTAAGGATATCACATACGGAATACATTTTAGTCGTTTTATGTAACCTTGTTTTGTGTCTCCTTTGTATTCAAATACCGGTATTGAAAGTCAGTTAATAAAAATATCAAATTGCATCCTTAAAATGTTAACATAACATTAGCTGTCGGATTATGGAATTCATACTTCAATATTATCTTACATGTTTACGTTAGGCCTTTAAATTTCTGCATTTGAGGAACAAACTGACTTCATTTACTTTATGGGCATAAACATTAAGATATGTACAACCATCATGGCAGACAGGGCTAAAAATAGAACATGGGGGTAAAATGCAGTTTTTGGTTTATATCTCTAAAACTAAAGCATTAAGAGTAAATCTGAAAGGTGCGAAAAATGTTCTTCAGATTTAGATTTATCTGCCGAGAAATTTTCAGACGAGTCCAACAACCTGTTGTTGGGTTGCTGCCCCTGAGTTAGTAATTCTATGGACATTTTGTAGTCTTTTGTTATTATCTTATAAACTATTATAGTATCTAATAATTTCTTATATAAGATTTAATACTATTTATTATGATTTTAACCTTATTTTACATGATTTCCAAAGCATCAGTAAAAACAGATTAGTTTTCTATTGTGTGCCCTGGTCGGAGAGATAATTCATGAATTTTGTTCTTGAACTATTATCTCTATATTAAATGGTAACATTATCAGCAGACATTTTTTTTTTAAATTCCATGCGTAAAATGTTCTTTTCTGGAATCACCTTCAACATGAAAGCTTAAACCCGAATATATAAAAGCCAAGTATGTATAAGAACTGAAACAGTTAACACGCTTTAAGACAATAAAGGACCAAAATAAGCTATACACGTCAGCATTGATAGGATAATCAGAATATATTTTAATAATCTTCTTCATAATAGGTTGCTTCTTGTTAAAAAAAGTTATTCAAGCAAGTCTTTTCGTGGAAAAGTATATGTTATCTCTTTAGAAGGTCTACACAAAACCCTATCACTATTTGATGGAATGTTACTGATTTTTTTATTGCATAAAAAGTAAAAACACAAAAATACTGAACTCCGAGGAAAATACAAAAAGGAAAATCAAAAATCAAAAGGCAAAATCAAAAGTCCAAACACATCACACGAATGGATAACAACTGTCATATTCCTGACTTGGTACAGACATTCTCTAATGTAGAAAATGGTGGATTGAACCTGGTTTTATAGCTAGCTAAACCTCTCACTTGTATGACAGTCGTATCAAATTCCATTACATTGTCAACGATGCATGAACAAAACAAACATACTCAAAGAGTAAAAAATGTCAAAAATAGGGGTACAGCAGTCAATATTGTGTTATCATCTTAATATCACTATAAAAACAACAAATGTAACGAAGAAGCACAAAAAGGCATACATCAAATTTAACATACTCATTTTATTTATCTTATACGACTTAATTTATCTATGTAAAGTCTACCCATAAAGGATAGAAGGTTTTCAGTACTGGTGTAAAATTGCGCGTTTGAAATTCGCACAGGTAGACATAAAAATAATTTTGTCGTTCAAAGTATGACGGCATACATAAATGCAGAGTCACGTTAAGTAGATATAACAGAAAACAGATTTAACAGTAAAAGTAATAATAATCAATAAAATAATTGTGTGGTTCAAAGTATGACGGGATACATAAGTACAGTTTCACGTCAAATGTATATCATAAAAAAACAGACTTAACAGAAAAGGTAGTATTATTGAATAAAATAGTTTTGTCATTCATAGTATGTCAAGATCCATAAGTAAAAGTAATATTAATAAATGAAATAATTTTGTCGTTCAAAGTATGATGTTTTACATAACCATAGAGTCACTTCAAAAGAATATCTCAAAAAACTGACTTAACAGTACAAGTAATATTAATAAAGACAAATAAAATAATACTATTACACGTTATTAAGATGATAACCAACGTCAGTACGCAAAATCTATACTTCAAGACCATCTTGTATTATTTGTGAAGTTGATACGGAATATTTATCAACAAGTTCTGGGTATCTTCCGATGAACTTTTTTAGAAAAAGGACGAGACGTTCTTTGACATACCTCTGGTTCATCAACTTTCTGCTCAGACACTGGTGACGTTTTACAAAGTCTGAATAGGAGTTGCAAGCTCTTGAATACCTAATAAGTTGGGAAATGTATATTCCATATGCAGGTGAAGTTGGTATATTACTACTAAGGTGGGAGAAATTGATAATTTCAAAATTATAATCGGCTCGTTTGTCATAGATTCTGGAACTGAGATGACTGTGTATGTCAAATTCGTGTTACCACTGATGGGTTTTTGTTTTTGTAGTTACAATTCCATCTTATTTCCACGTGCAAGTCTATTCAACGTATACGCATTATCAATTGTGCCTCTATTAGTAGAGAAACTTCATACTATCGAAGCAAATAAGACCCCTGTCACTCCAACCTACCCCACCTCTTGAAAGCGACGTGTGGATTGTCTTTCGTAGGGTTAATAATTTCTATAAATATGCTCATTTGGTATTTTAATTTCTTAGCGCATCCTTAACTATGATCAATACACTTGACAATAAAGCGTAGTTTAAGAAAACACACAAATAGAATAGTAGTTATCACAATTGCATTAAAACTGCATTTGGAGAATTGTATTTGTCGTCTAATTCTAGAAAGGTACACTAAGTAACTAACTGTTACTTAAGGGAGTTCGCTTCTCAGTTTCAAAGTAATTAACTTTTCAAAACACTGGTTTATATAGATAGGGGATTAATGAAGGAATCCAAAGAGCAAAAATATATATATAGGTCACCGTGCTTGTTTTCAGGATATAAGCCATTGAAATTTTGGCGGGAAAATATTCTCTCTTGACTTTTCATAGCTTTATTATTGACAAGTTTAAGTTCTCAAAAACTGTTATAGAGTAATTTAAAATTTATAAGACTTTTACAGATGGCTTATCATTATACATGTAATTGTAAAAGATTAACGAAAAGAAAAATGAGGGTCACCAGTCAATTTTTTTCAATGCATTCAAATGGATAAAACCAGAGGATTCCGAAAATCTGACAAAATATCTAAAACATGACAAGCCAGCTTCCTTAAGTAAATACATACCGCTCAAGAAATCATACGCTCTTCAATACTAGTGTACTGTATTATGACTGAATAGTACGATATATAAACACTAACCGTACTCTAACTAAGGGTTTGCTCTAAAGAACCATTAGATTATATTAGTACAAAATGTATATAATGCCATTTAAATGAAAACATACAGTAAAATTTATGTCCTAAATGCTCATTAACTTCGTACTTTATCTGGCATTTTGAACTTTTTTGATTCAATCGTCACTTGTAAGTCTATTGTAGATGAAACACGTATTGGGTGTAAAAGCTTTGCAATCCTGGTATTAATGATAACTTTATGTAGAATATACATTGTTTCAACAAATTTTAATTTGTCAAATCATAACTGCGGCTTGTGTGTGAAATTTGTGTCAAAGAATACTTATGCATTTCCTTATGACGGAAATAGGGGACTAAACCTGGTTCTATAGCTATTTTAACCTCTCACTTGGGTGACAGTCGCACATTATTCCATTAAAGTGACAACAATGTGTTTACAAAAAATAATGATAAGTAAGTAAAAATGTCAAAAATTATGTACAGCAGTCTTAGTTGTGTTATAACCTTAATCACTATAAACACAAATATGTCAATAAAGAAAACAAAAGGCAGATAGAGACTATTCATCCAATGCATATAAACAATAATGAAAGACAAGAATACTATTATAAATGGTAGAAGAGCAGTATTACTATCTTCTCGGTTGATTAATCATGCACAGGTTTTATGATGTGTATTTCAATTAAGGTTTAAACTAGTTTTGCACTGCGGCTTAATCTAACACAAACAAAACAATTAACCTTATTTTATGTTACCAAGTTTGAATCTATTTAAGGATATCACTTACAGAATATTTTTTTCTGTCGAGTTATGTAACCCTTTTTTGTGTCTCGGTTGTATTCGAACATTAAAGATATCAAATTACATCCTTAAACTGTTCACATGACATTAGCTGACGGATTATGGTATTCAATTTGAATCTATTTTAATCATTTACAGAAGCAATTTTCAGTCGTTTTATGTAACTTTATATATTGGTACTCGGTTGTATTCGAATATTAAAAATGAGTTAATAAAGATATCAAATTACATCCTTAAAATTTCCACATGACATAAGCTGTCGGATTATTGTATTCATATCTTAATATAATCTCGCATGTTTACTTTAGTCCTTTAAATTTCAGAATTTAAAGAAAAAATTGGCATCATTTTCACTTATGGGCATAAACAAATAGACATTAGCAACAGCTGTACCTAAAAATGATATTTTCTCAATAAATATTTTAACAAAAACAATATCTTTGCAGTATAGCTGTTGCTTATTATAAACTTTGTGTACTGTGTGAAATGGTTTCCTGGTGTCAAATAATAACAGTTCGTTTCTGCATTTGTTCTTTGTATTATTTCTAGATTCTGAAACGGCGCATTGATTACAAATCGTTTCAACCTCCTTTCACCTTGGCAAATTAATATACAGTGACTAACAGATGCAAGTGAAGTAAATATATGTTTTTATAACCTTTTAAAATCTTTTTGAATTAATATTGAATATCGTTATGCATGCTTGGTACATCAACCATTTCGAATCAAGTCAACTATATGTTCATTGCTGCAATCAGTTTAATTTTATGACCTTTTAAAATCATTTTGTAACATAAATGAATATGGTTATACTTGGTACATCAACCGTTTCGCGGCAAGTAAACTATATGTTTATTGCTGCGATTAGTTCATTTATTTGAACATGTGTTGAAAGTTCAATAACTATTTTAGTCATATTGTTTTGCGATAAACTGAGCAAAATAAAATTGAGAATGAAAATGGGGAATGTGTCAAAGCGACTACAACCCGACCATAGAGCAGACAACAGCCGAAGGCCACCAATGGATCTTCAATGTAGCGAGAAACTTCCACATCCGGAGGCGTCCTCTAACTGGCCCCCAAACAAATATGCATATTAGTTCAGTGACAATGGACGTCATACTAAACGCCGAATTATACACAAGTAACTAAAATTCAAAATCATGCCAGACTAACAAAGGTCAGAGGCTCCTGACTTGGGACAGGCACAAAATTGCGGCGGGGTTAAACAATGTTTTTGTTTCGAAATCTCAACCCTCCACCGATACCGATGATAAAATTTAATAAATGTTTTGACTAGTTTGTGATATCGAAAACCCGGATGTTATTATTTTTCAGTAATACATAAATTGCTCTCGTTAAAATCTAATACGTTAATTGTTACACGTGTTACATACACGAGCGAATCGTACAAGTTGAGATACATAAACACCATAAGATGGTGACAACGGAAAGACACAATCTAAAAATGAATAATTAACGATAGGAAATGAAAAATATAATCTTTTATCATAAATTTTTGTATTAAGCTTCCCGTTAACGATATAGATATCAAGATCGAGGAAAGGGCAGTGGCCATTGTTAGTATTAGCTTTGTTTAAAGTAAGTTCAATAGGATAAATTTCTTTAGTATACATAATGAAGTCGTCATTATTGAGAGCCACTATATCATCCAAATATCTAAAAGTATTGTTATTTTTTTTCGTATCAAATGTTGTTTCCATTGGTCTTTGCTGATTTTAGTCATAAATTGTAACTCATTACAATACAAAAACAGATCCGCAATAAGTAGTGCACAGTTAGTCCCCATTGTTGTGGTCATCAAATTTTACGACATACGCTCAAAGAATTAAAACACAGCAGTAGTGCGGTGTCTGGTAATTATGGTCTTTATCTGGACTTTTTGGGGCATTTTATGATGACTTTGCTCATTGTTGAAGGTCGTTACATGATCTATTGTTGTTAATTTCTGTATCAGTTGGTCTTTTATGCAGAGTTGTCTCATTGGCAATCATAACGCATCTTCTTATTGTATATATACTGTGGTTTTCGTTGGTAAAGGTTTAACACAAATTTGAATGTCGAAAAAAGCAAAAATTATCTATATAATTATATATAGGCTTGTACATCGACTTTTGCAAAAACCCAGAATCAAATATTCTCAAAAATATGTGTTTTATTTTTCTATTTTTATTTTCTGTCTCAATGCACGAAAATGTGTACCAATGAAAATAAATGAAACCACAGTATATGAAATTCAGAAGATGTCATTTTGAACAGGAAAAACTTTGAATCCTGTACTCTTTTATCATTTAAATACAATGTCATGTTTAAAGTTTAATTCATATCAACCACGATTCCTCCACAAATAGATGGACGCCATTATATAGCCAAAAGGGTTGAATGCAGCGGTAAACACCATCCATCAAGCAATATATTAAGCACAACTGAGTGAAACTGATCTCTGTATCCGTTTATTTTCATTTGAATTATTTTTATGGATCTTGTATTCTTGTAATAAATCTGGTTAATTAGATAAATAGTAGTAACAGTCGGCACACAATTACAATTAACAATAAATTAGTATCCTGTATATAGATTTACATGTTTCAGTTTCACACAGGTGCAGAATTATTGGTACCGTTAATGTTATTCTGTATACAAAACGTCAAGGGACTGTAAATCAGTAGTAGCCGTTTGGCGCTGTCTAGCATAATTATTTTTATTTTATTAATTCTTTCTGGTACATATTTTCTGGTTTTAATTATTCTATTTTGTTATCGAGGCCTTTAATATGGTATGTTTTTTGTTGTCAATAGTTATTCTGAAGTTTTAATTTTTTTTCATATATTGTCCTACTGTAGTAAAATGTTATTGATAATGGAAAAGAAAACAAAAAGATATATAAATCAAATTACGATAGATTGATAGATAGATTGATAGAGAGAAGAATCTTTATTCTCTAAAAACTAAATACAAGTTTAAGCTCTGATTCCTTTCACGGATTTGGCTATACTTTTTGGACCTTTTGGATTATAGCTCTTCATCTTTTATATAAGCTTTGGATTTCAAATATTTTGGCCACGAGCATCACTGTAGAGACATGTATTGTCGAAATGCGCATCTGGTGCAAGAAAATTGGTACCGTTAATTTTATTACAGAGAAACATACAGTATAAATACAAAGAGGGGAAAGATAACAAAGGTTTATTCAAGTTCATAAGTCGAAAACAAACTGACAATGCTATGAAAACGTTCAAGTTGTCGTAGTCAAAATCCAATTCCATACAAACAACAGTATACCAACATTACATAGTAAAAAAAGACATGACATTATTGTATAGCAAATGTATCGCTACAAAATCAATTAGAAAGATCAATATGCTGCGCAAATTATACCTATTTTATTTGTGTGATGTGAGGCAAAAACAAACGAATTGAAAACATACAAAAGTTGATACCAAAGCTGCAAACATGTTGAGTAGATGCCACTATTTGATGACATTATTCCGTTATTGAATATTTTATTAGAAAACCTAAGGACACGAAACCGTAAAGCCAACAGGAACAAAACATTACTATGTTGTTTAGTTTTAGAATGGTAAAGAACTTTGTTTGCATCCCCTAACAGAAAATAGAATAGGCAATGCATATTATGAATAGAATCCACTCAGTCCGGTAAAATAAACAAAATTAATGTAATTCATTTATACTTCTGTGAAGTATATTGTTCAGTCGCTTAAAATTTTAAATGCAAAAAAGAGATGTGAAAGATACAAAAGGGACATTGATATTTATCAATCGAAAACAAACTGACAAACGAAAAAAAGACAAACAGCAGTATACAAAACACAACATAGAAAATTAACAGCTGGGCAACAACAACTCCACCTACACCGGGGTTGATCCCAGGTGATACAGAAGGGGTACATACGCAGAACCTGTCCAACATGTGATATCCGTCGGGTTGATACTGTAAGTATACACCAGATTATATACATATAAGTCGGTTGGTAACATTAGAGGAAAAGAGGGCGGAGCTTTAGGTACGACTACTGGAACATATTCATCGTCATCCTGGGAACAGATTACAGTCAACCAACTGTTGGTTGCTTCCTTAATATTTTCTACTGGCTGATAGTAACGTTATCACTGGTAATTCTTCGTGAAAAAAAGCGATTGCTATCTTTAGAAATTGTTTAATACCTGTTTCACTATCATCACTGGTACATATACATTACTAAATATTCATTAAAGAATTAACTACAAACGCCACGCTGAAGATAATTGAATTTGTAAGACCCGTTTGTACATGTATATGTTCTGTACATTATAACACTAGATAAGTTAAGAGCATTTGTTTGTTTATAAAAAAAAGTTGTAGACGAGTAACATGATTTATAAGATATGTAATTCATAATATCATTCAAATTGCAGATTTTTAATAAATAAATATAGACAGAGATTTGTAGATTCTACCACTGCATTGAGTGTTATAAGATATTTATCTTTAAATCTTTTTAATTTAATAGTTTCATTTAATTTGTTTAAAACCGCAGATTGTAAGCCAGGAGTGCACAATGGTTCTGATTTACAATCAGATATTAAATGTCTACAAACACTAGATCTAATTGGCGTGTCTATTGTTCTCACTATGATAAATGGTGGGCGTTGTATGCAGCGCTCCATATCTCCCCTGAATGTTTCAGGCTCCTGCAAATATAAAGTACGGTAGGTCAATGCGGACAAACAAGAATTGTTATTGAGATGTTTAATAAAGACCATGTTTAACAGCAACAGTGAGTTATGTTTAATAGGAAGTCATATAGTTACATAAAGTGATTGCAATTTACTTCTGAATATTTCAGAACACATCCACAAACTGGCAAGCCTATTACTAATCAAGTCTGTAACATTCAAAGTTGACCTTCGATGAAATTTTTATAGACACTTTTGTCTATTTTAAAGGTATTTGGTTATTCATTATTGGATATAGCGATACGCCAACTTCCTCAAAGTAATTATAAAAATCGTCTTCTTTCCTTAGTTATTAATGTCGAGTTATTTAACAGGCGTGTTAGTGTGTTACAAAAATTAAATCAAAACCTCATATCTAACTGTTTTGAAGTTTGATGTACATTGAGATGGTCATATCGTGCTAAAAATTCCATGATGATATCCAAAGTACCTTCAATGTATATAACAGCAATACAAATCATAAACATTTAAGTGACCGATTGCGTTTCGGAAAAGCAAAGTCACTTTTTTTGACTTGTTTGGGCTTTCTTATTTGTCAAGACTTTATATACGAGCGAGGTAGTCTGTATCACGTAAGTTACTAGGACAAATGTTGAATGTCTATACTGATATTATTTATTGAATCAAATCGTTAAACTTTCATCATTGGAAGTTAGTGACACTAAATAAAATGATATTGTTGATACACCCGAACTAATGCGGTGCATATATCTATCACTTACTTCAATATATCAGCAAATGACCTTTGAAGAGATTTAACCTCGAATGGTATACCATGCTTGTTACATAATGATTTAACAAGAGGCTGTATCTTGTAGAGGTTGTGTCTTGGCATAGTAGGAAACAAACTGAAAAACAAATTGTTGTCAGAGAACTGTACAGTAAAATTTTAAATAAACCGAAAAACAAATTGTTGTCAGATAATTGACAGTAAATTTTTAAACAAACCGAAAACAAAATTTTGTCAGAGAATTGCACAGTAAAATTTAAAAAACTGTAAGACAAATTGCCGTCATAGAAATACCAATTTAACAAATAATCTTTATTCATTTACAGTATAGTTTTTAGAAAATTGTAGTAATGTTTTTTAACCTTAACCTTACAGATTAGTTTTTAAAATTATATCATTTATGGTACATTTACATTTTAGGTATTTTTAGTTAAATATGTTTGGTATGCTTTACAATAGATGTGGCTTTACGTTTACAAGAGTACAAAAAGCCTTGAAATGACTTCAAAGAATGGTACAAAGTCTTCAATGCTAGGCAGACATCTTTACTCTTCGTAATGTGTTGTTGTGTTGGGGGCATTTCTTGTATTCCTGTATTTCATTTGTTGCTTATGTGCTTTGTCTTTATTCCAATTTGTTTTTCCTTATTGGTATGTTGACTGCTGTACCCCTATTTTTGACTTTTTTTTATCTATTGTGTCTGTTTGTTAAAGTTCACACATTGTTGTCCATTTAATTGAATTGTGTGCGATTGTTATACAATGGAGAGATTTAGCTGGCTATAAAATCAGGTTAACAAGTGGGGTTCGTGTTGTTTATTCTTTAGTTTTCTATGTTATGTCGTGTGTGCTGTTGTTTGTTTGTCTTTTTCATTTTTAGCCATGGCGTTGTCAGTTTGTTTTAGATTTATGAGTTTGACTGTCCCTTTGGTATCTTTCGTCCCTCTTTTAAATCTTTGTTATTCTACTTTTTAAACGAAGCAATATTTGTAACTTAACAGTTATAGAAAACTAAAAAAAGAGAGCCAATGACCTGTCATCATCATTAAGTATGTATTATAAACTTTGTATTATTTTCGTTTCTGTCGTATCAATGTATAAACATATCTTTTCTGTTGTAACTTGCTGGTACTCTATTTGAAAGTTTAGGTGACCAGTAATTTGTCATTGAAGAATTTTTTTCAACAAACAAATGTAGCTTCACCCATTGTTTCATATCATAATGTTGGTATATGATTCGACTTAGATACTTACTGATGCTCTATCTGGAAGTTTAGGTGACCAGTAAACCAGTCATTGAAGAAAGATTTTTCAACGTCACAAGTGGCAAACAAATGTAGCTTCAGCCATGGTTTCTTATCGTCATGTTCAATATTCATTGGTATATGATTCGACTGAGTTACCCAAGTAAACCACATGGAATCCACTACCCTGCATTTGAAAAAAAACAAAAAAATGAAGTTCACCTTATCTCATATGTCTAATAAATAAAAAAGAGCATCGAGTGTCATTGTGCTATGTTTTTTTTATATTCTTGTGTTTTGTTTTTGCTAATGTGCTTTGTCCATTATCTTTATGCTTTTCTTTGTTGACATATTTGGTTTTTTTTATAGCGATTAAGATTATAAAACAATGTTGACTGCCGTACCGATATCATTGATATTTGTACCTATTATGTCTGTTTGCTTTGTTTACACATAGTTGTCACTATAATGGAATTTTATTCGACTGTCATAAAAGTGAGAGGTTTAGCTAGCTATAAAACCAGGTGTAATCCAACCTTTTTCTACATAAGGAAATGATGTTACAAAGTCAGGAATATGACAATTGGTTTCCATTCGTTTGATGTGTTTGTGCATTTGATTTTGCCAATTGGTAATGGTCTTTCCGTTTTGAATTTTCCTTGGAGTTCTGTATTTTTGTTATTTCTCTTTTTTTATATAAACAAACAAGATTATTCATATAATCCTTTAAACACACATAAACATGTTTTGTATACTTCAAATGTCACATGTATGTTTTACTTTAAAACATGTGTACATAGACTGTTGTTTGAACGAAACTCATTATTTAATCAAATTCATCACGCTACACTTTACCGTATTGCTTTCCGTATACATTGACCTTAACCGTGAAACACCTCGTTAGATATTTGGCAATCGCACAGAGCTACCGCGAAGGGGAACAACCCCCTAATGAAAGAAATGGTAAATAATTTGAAAGGAAGATAGTCTTAACCGATGCTGCAAAAATTAATACACCAAGTCGTTTTAAAACGTTTTGTATTCCCATGGGAACGAGTGGACAATTGAATTGGTTAATTGCTTATCAAGGTTAAGATCGGTAAACGTCGGAAACAAAACTCGAAAGTTAATTAGCAGCCGAAGGTTTTTTTTTTATCAACACTCAAACTTTGAAATATTTTGTTGATTACATTATAAGGGTGTGGATAGGGGTTTATAGAATAGAAACTAGAGAAAAGTATAACAACAAAAAGCATAGAGACAAATGAGATGCTAAAATATAAAGAATAGAGAAAATGGCCGACAATTGAATTATGCAGAAAATGATCCACAACCTCCGTCGTAATTGATGTAAAAAAAGTACATAAAAGACCTGGTTAATTATTTATGTATGCATTGGTTCAATAATTTCCTTGTTATGCTCGAGATGCTGTTGGTGAATTATCTACCATATGTGATCCGAATGATAAAAACACAATGTATCTAACATTAGTAAATGTTAAAAATAATGTCTTACCTAAATGCTTCGTAATAGAAAAGTGTCCAACCCCATCCTAGCAGAGGTACAAAAATTAACAAAAATTTCAAGTTGAAGAAAAGCATAACAGCAAGATCCTTCAAAAGATAAAAAAAATATTAGTCATGTGGTTATTTCTTGTAACTTAAAAAAAGTTTCTGTCCTTGCGTATAGTTTCTGAGATCTTCCTCTCTTCGTCGATAGTGACGTTAACAAATGAGACTTATATCGGATTTTACTTGCATTTTGAACACGAAGTTTGTCACATGTAGAGCAGGACATGCTATGCTTTCCACAACAACTGGTTTCACATCCCTTTGTTGGGATAAGTGTTGCTCAATCTTTAGTTTTCTGTGAAATGTTTTTTTTGTCATATTCGTTTGGCCATGATGTTGTCTGTTGTATTGGAAATAATGTTTTTTTACATAATTATTTTCGCATATGTTTTATTCAATAATGAGCCATATTTATGTATTTGTCAGGCAGTGCTATATCTAAAATTTAAACAAGGTGCCTTCAAACAATAATAAATAAAAGAAATACGCTTTTTTAATATTTTAGAATAATAGTCCAGTCCGATTACTTGTAGTTTTATCAGAAATCGTATCATCACCAAGAATAATATGATGAAATTAGTTTAAATTTAAAAATAAATATGACCAACTCTGTAGGACTTCTGATGTTATTGTTATGATCAATGCCAATGAGAAAATAATATACCAAGGGTATAAACAACTACATTCAATATTTGGCTGAAATTTGTCTGAAAGTGAAATTATGATTTTTGCCAGTTTTACTGTCGGATGGTATGGGAATAGTAGATGGGATTGTTACAATTGTAATGACTATTTTGTTGAACATTACTAATCTTGTGTGTAGTCTTTTTTTGTAATATTGGCCAGTTAAATGAATTGATCGTGCCTGTAGGACTACTCGAGTGATAGTCCGTGTTATAGACATATCTGGCAGCTAGCCGTTGCATGGACCATCTCGATTTAAGAAGTTTATTCAACTATGTGAGGGTCCCATACATTACTATACATGAATTCCAAGTTTTTGGTCTAACTAGCGCCAGATATGCCTGAGTCGTAATGTTCTTACATGATGTTTTCAAATTTCGTATTAGTAAGCATTAAAAACTATGTTGCCATTATCTACGATGTTATATGTATGTTTGGATCACTTGATCTATATCTCAGTCATACTTACCAACCAAAGTTTCCTGGTAAAAACATGCCTATAAATCGTGAAATGGAAGTATACCGGAAACAGTAATGGCGGACCAACTGTAAATGGTAATATTACAAAATATACTTAAATAAACAGTAATGGCGGACCAACTTTAAATGGTGATATTACGAAATATACTCATATAAACAGGGAGCTTACATCCAACTTCGATGTTGATCAAGTAAATTGTTTTGATTTATTGAATAATTGGTAGATTGGTTGGTTGATCAATTTATTCCTTGATTGAATTATTAATTGGTTACTAGTATTGCAACTGCAATATTGAATAGCAAATGTTTCATGCATTGTCAGGATAAGAACAAGTCCTGCAAAGAGGTCGATTGGAATAAAAGCGATTGGGAAAAGGATTGCAAATAGAAAATGATGGTATGTTGAGTGAGTGCGAAACGTACAAAATGCCGTCAACAAGTCTCACTAAGAAGATCAATCAAGGTTTAATTGTCAAAGAGAGCGCCATCCCCTTCCACCACAGGCGACATAAATATGTTATTAACACATCCACTAATGGTTCTTCGATTGTTTAATTTGTTCTTGTGGTAAAACGTTGATTATGTCACGGTCACATGACAAAATTTTGTCTATGAGCTGATAGACAAAAAAATCAGCCAATCAGAATACATATTATATCCAAATTAAAATATATTATGCTTATACTTACGAACTGGGAAATACTTGTGTTGTAAATCAAATGGGATGGATTTTTCTTTAGATTTAGCAACCTGAAATTGGACATAGATTATCAAAGTTTGGCAAACATTAAGTATAGATAGTGATTTCTCGATTTGCTGGCAATCGCCAAAATACAAAAAAAAAATTAACCGAAGTTGATCATCTAGCGGTCCTTATACAGCATACGTCAGCAGTCAAATGAAGCATTGTCATTTTGTTGATTTATATTGGATTATTCTTTTCTCAAGAATTTATGATAATGTGTATAGTCTTTTGTTGAGTTACATTAAAAGGGAAGCAGGAGACACCAAAAAGACAAACAAAAGTTGAAGAGGAACCAATAATACAAAAATAAAATAAATATGACCAGACAAACTATGTCTTACAAAACACTGCATAGAAAAAAGACGGACCAGCACGACCCCCCCCCCCCCAAAAAAAAAAACCAAGGGATCTCGTGTGCACGGGAGGGTAAACAGAATATTTCAAAAATGTGTGATTTTTTTGGTAATTGTAATACTTGGCTTAAAATATGAGATATATCTTAGAAGCTCGTATATTTATAAAGAATTGGTATATTTTTGGCAACTATGCCATCATTTTCTACTAGTTTGTAAATTTTATCGGAGAAACATGCTAAATACTTACTTCACTCCACTTTGAATGCAATCCCATCAAATTTAGATATCCTTATAAGTATGTCTGTGCGAAGTGGCGTTATTGAAAAATTCTTGTAGACTTGGCCGAATTCTAACAAAATCCAGAAAAAAAACCAGTCCAAAGGAAGTGTCAACGGTCTTAAATGTAGATGTGGAGAGTTTGTCAATGATACAGCAATACAACAACATAAATTACGAAAGGGCATTTTAACTCTGTCAATTAAAAGTTCCAAGACATCACGCTAACAAATTATATCATTACGTGTTTTGCTTTTGCACATAATAAATGGTTATCCTTTATTTTGGTAAATTTAAAGGGAAAGTAGTGTGTGCATCCGGATTTTAAGTGAAACGGGGTGGTCTTCAGTACGTCCTTTGTTATTATTATTTATAGGAAGTATGATAAAACACTTACTTCGACTGGCATGACATCTCCTACAACCATAAACGTGTCTAGTCTAACATCCGGGTCTTTCCCCATCTGGAAATCAAAGAAAATATTTTAATTTTACGTACATAAACTTATCACAGATATCAGGATTGACATTTTGTACCCATGAAGCGTGTTTCGTCTTCAAAAGACTCATAACTTAATAGAACTAAAACAGTTTTAAAAAAGGCCAAATAAAGTTGAAGACCATTGAGAAACCAAAATTCCGAAAGACTTTATAATTATACAGCTAACGTAATATATTCCTGGAGTAGAAAATCCTTAGTATTTCGAAAATTTCAAGTTTATCTTTCATCACTTTTAGATAAACTTATCATAGATATCAGGATTCAAATTATATTTGAGCCTTAATTTCGCCTACAAAAGACTCGTCAGTGATGCTACCTTTAAAAAATGTTAAAAAGGCTAAAAATGTACGAGCATTAGGAGCATTGTGGACCAAAAATTCCTAAATGCAACATACAGTTACAGTTATCTATTCCTGTTGTTAAAAAGTCTTAGTTTTTCAAAAATTCAAAGTTTTGTAAACAGTTAATTTACAAATATGACATATCAATGATAACTCAAGTCAACATATATAAGTGCTGACTACTGGTCTGGTAATACCCTCGGAGAATTAAAACTAAATAAACTAATCATGAATACAAGGATGCAGGTAAAATTATGTGCCAGTTTTATTAGAAGTATACTTACCACATTCGGTTTAGCATGATGCTGAAAGTGCATGTGATTCCACCATAGCGGTGAAACTCCCTGTATGAAAAAGTAGTTCTAACATTTAATAAATAATAAGAAGAAGGAATTTAAGAATTTTAAAGCTATATGATCCAATCCAACTGATGATTTCTATGAATATTAAGTTAAATGTGAACTTGAGCTTTTGATTTTACCATTTGATTAGGGACTTTCCGTTTTGAATTTTCCTCGGAGTTCAGTTGTTTTGTAATTTTACTTTCTACATCGATATAAATGGGTGCTATAATTATTACCCAAATCAATCCTAGCTAAAACTGTTAGTATTAATGCATAGCCAATCAATAGTTATTGTAAATAAGCATGCCTCTAGATCAAGTTATCATTCGTTTGGTTTTCAGATAGGTGTGTGTGTGTGAATGTGTATCCGCACAAATCATACCTTCATATAGGCGAGTAAAAAATACTCAAAGAAATGGTCTAAAGCTGTGTTGTGAAATACAGATAAATGACCAAAGTCATGTGCTAGGAATCCGCTTTGAGCCTGAAAAATGTATAATGTGTAATAGCATAAATGTTTTATTAAGTATAATTGATACATTCGATACGAATGGTCTTAGAACAAGCAATTATTCACTGAATGAGGCGGAGTTCTAAAAAAGGACCCCAAGGTGCAATACAAATTATTACTAAAATAAGGGTTTACGACTCCTTGGTCGACAGGAAAATACGAAAAGATAAAAAAAAAAAAAGTATTGTAGAACAGAAGGAATATATTGAGCATCAAAATTATCATTAAATATATGCGGGAATTACTATCGAATGTGAACCACCGAATTAGAATTATTTCAACATTTGTACTAACATGAGCAGCACGACGGGTGCCACATGTGATGCAGGATCTACTTACCCTTCCGAAGCAACTCAGATCATCCCCAATTTATGTTCAGTCTTCCTTTTATATATTGTATTATGTGTACTATTATTTGTCTGTTTGTCTTAAGGTTAGGATACCAAAGGAACATTCAAACTCATTAGTGGAAAAAAAATGACAACGTCATGACTTAAAAGAAAATGAAAAACGAAAAGACAGACAAACAGGTCCTCCAGAAGGGTTTGTAGATCCTGCTCAACATGTTGCACTTGTCGTTTTGTTCATGTCAGTACAAACCCGGAGATAAGTCTAATTCGTGAATAATAAGTGACGTTCACTTGACATCATTCTTCGTGCTTCAGTTGGTTGGCTGCAAAAAAATATTTGGTTATTTGTTGATGCGAACACATTTTTGAAAGCATACAAGTGTACATTTTCACTAAACTAGAGACCTGTTTTGCTGTTATGATTTAATGATGGGTGTAAAACAGCTTCTGGTTGCTAAAGGTTCTTTTGTCTATCAAAAACATAATTTTGTCATGTGACCTTGGCGTTATCAACGGGTTTTTTTTCATGATTTACTCCTTAAAATGAAATAATGGAATTTAGAATTTAATTATAAGGAATGATAGTAATATTTTTTTCAGTCCATTCGAAATAACCTCAAAAATGTGGTGCACAATTTTAAATAAGTCGCTAGTCTACGTGTTTTTTTCGATGTGCACAACATGTTTGGTGTTATTTCTTTATAGGCAGAAATAATATTACAGTCATTCTTTAAAGATACCTACCTGCACAATTCCGTACAGAAGTATGGAAGTCAGTAGTGGAACCCAACCAGTACCAAAATAGTACAGTGTAAGATAGGATAACACTTCTATTACAATTATATGTATTAAATACACAGCAAAATACACATAGCTTGTCTTGAACAATCCCTGTAAATGGAAACAGAAATCATTTGATTTTAAACATATTTTATTCATTAAGATATGAAAAAGATTGAGCAACAAAGCCTATAAAAGCTCTCTCCATAAATCATTTGCATCAAGTTGACTTTTAATACATACTGAAAAGCACAAATTATATGCACTTTATTTGGTCCAAAAAATTATGACGTTTTGAAAGGCTAATTTTACGTTTTTCTGTGAAGCCTTTCCTACTTCATAATTATTTGGACTACAATTTAATATGTTCTATTTTTTCTCTCTCATAAATATGCATGAGATCTTTCCAATTACATGTGAGTAAATAATAAGCAACATGAAAAAAAAGCGGTAGCCTCCAGTTCAAGACTTATTTCCAAAATATTCCAATATGGTATGTCCACTCTAAGTGAACAAAAAAGACCCATGTACTACACTCACACAAAAAGACATATTAACACCATTGCCCTGATAAAAAAAAATATTTATTCGGATTTATAATGCAATGTCAAATTAAACTTTGTCCCCTTCCTTCCCTATACACAAACATACTTTTTGATTCAGAACTTTAATAACAGATCTTTGGTAGTTTGTTGAGTCCAAGGGAAAACAAAAAGTATAAGTTAAGGGTTTCTCCTTTAGAAAATCGGGAATGTGGTAGGCATTTTATTTTCCAATGCTTTGATTTTTGGTGTTTTAACGCCACTTTTAAGCACCGCATTTAGGCTATTTTGTGGCGGTCAGTTTTTAGTGGTAGAGGAAGCCGGAGTGTCCGGAGAAAACCACTGACCTTCGATAGGAAAACTGACAATCCTAGTCAATTAAGATTGGAGTCGAGTGCATCCGCACGAGCGGGGTTCGAAATCGCAACCTCAGTGTTGACTGGCTATTTATTTTCCAATGTTATACTTTACCATTTGTTCAGCTGTTGAACGTAAATTCCTAAAATCTTCTTCTATGCTTTTTTCTTGGTTTTGTTCAACGCCACCCAGTTTTAATGGCTTTAGATATTTCTTGACATGGTCTATATCATTATGAAATGCTCGGAATGCGTCCTAAAATGCAAAATATAAAAGATAAACGACTTTAGAATATACGTGTTTACTTAAATTGTATGCGTATTATATACTGAAAAATCTGAGAGAAATCCAATATAATTAAATCGTGAAGTAATTTAAGAGTAAGAGCAATGGTTGGTCTGAGTTGAGTCGGAAACATATGACATTGTGTCCATGTAGGGTAGGTGGCGTGTTATCCAAGAACTGTAACCTTGTGGGCTAGTAGCGCATATAAAGTGCTTCTCAACCTGTGAATCATGTACATAGTATAGATCATATTCATAAATACAAAATATGCACTTCATTTATCATTCTATCTGTTTTGAAATCTTACTTTATAAAATGAAATGAAACAACGGCGTAAATCAAAAGGGCCAGTTATTTGCCTTGAATGTCACAGTACCACTTAAAACATTTGGAGAAACGTTCATCGGAAAAGACTAGCAAAAGAATTTAATTTGCTCATATCACGAGTTAAAAAAAAAGTGATTAAAATGAGTTGGTTGAAAACGGAAATTTTATCAAAATAATTGCAGACCTGAAGAAAAATTATCAGATACAAAAATGTTTAGTAGCAGGATTTACAAGGCAGGGAAAATTAAGAACAGTAAAGACTAAACTGCAAAAAATACTGAATAAAATGTCAACGTCTTCTAAATTTTTTCACCAGAGACCTAATGTCCCAAAAGTTAGAAACCATAGCTCAACGTATGGCCTTCAATAATAAACATAACATCATACCGCATGTAGCGAGCTACAAAATTATATAAGCATGTTTTGTTTCATTTTTCCGATTAATTAAGGAATAGTGTAGATTGTTGATCTTCACAAAAACATCTGAAATTTTCTGTTTAGTAGGGGATCAGTATAGAAAAAGGATACCGTTGCATCTTGTCCAGCATAATGGCCTATAACACGACTGCCACCGGGGTGTCGTTTGGACCAATCAGTGATGTTATAGACATCCCCCTGAATTACAAGCCATCGATCGTCTTTCTTGTCATGTCTGGAGATTTCGTCCCATGTATAAGTTGTCTTTTCTTCATCCAATTTACCACCTTTTCCCATGTTTAGGCTGAAAAGTTAGATTTGCTATCCTGTAAAATAAATTAGATGGACAATACTTTTAGGATACTGGTTAATGGCAGAACATAATTGAGATAAAGGGAAAAAATAGTATCAATGAAATATTCTGAAAAACGTTATTTATGTTTCATATCTTATAAGGTCTAATTTCATCTAATACACTGCCTATAAAAGAATATAGAAAACTGTTCATGCCAAAACAAGATTTTTTTTTATATACTTGAACCTCAAGAACAACAAATTGGACGTATCTATATTCTTATAGCAAATGCATTTTCAATTGAAAAACGCTTGATAAATGAAGACTTTGATTTGAATAAAGGCCTTAGAAAAAGCTAATGTGAGTTCAATTTCTAACACGCTTCAGGATGTGCATGTGGAGTGCAATCGCTAGAATTCAAATAAAGAGATATGGAATAATTTTCAGACAACTTTCAATAAAGATCAAAGGACAATTATGTAACCAATTACAGTTCACAGTCCGACTTCCAACGATGAGGAAAAAAATCATACTGTACAGTGAGCTATAAAGGTGCTCGGTATGTGTTATAATGTTTAAATTGTTACACTCGACAGCCTGATTAATACTCCAATAATGAACAATAAACCTACACATGTCCATAAAAGCAACAGCAGTGGTATTAAATTCTTCAAAAGGATCAGTATAACAATTTAATATTTCTTTAATGATTTCTGCTTTATCTCTTTTACATTATGCTACCAGCTGGTTTGTGATACTTAAATTTTGGTTTAATTTGGTGGTGGTGTTTGGTGCTACATTCACTTTGAGCAAGTATCGGAAAATAGTAACAAAAGTAAAATGGAAAGCAGAACAGATTGAAAGAGCTATTTATACATAACTTTTAAACTCAACTGTTGATTCATTGGTTTGTCATAGTTTTAAAGCCACATTCAACATCATTGAAAATCGTGGATAATATTAGTTCAACTTAAAACATAAAGAGTCAAAGATGCAAAACATTTCCTTCTTATTAAACATTGAAAATGAGAATGGAAATGGAAATGGAAATAGGGGTAAGTAAACTTCAAAGATACAACAACCCTACCAACAATGCCCAAAGAGCAGAAAACAACCGAAGGCTACTAATGGGTTTCAACACAGACTTTTCCTTTTATTACTAAAGTACTGAAGTGTTATATTATAGCTGTATTACCATAACATATATAAAAAACTGTGGATGTTATCAACATTATAGCTAATTTCCTAATGCTTGTAGAGTAAAACTTTGGTTGGCTTGCTTGCTTTGTTTGTATAATTGTTTATTCAAGCTTTGTGATTAAGATTGACATTTCCAAACAATATATATGACATAGTTAAACCTGTATATCATATTTAAATTCAATTGGACATTTTCCCAATAAGGCAATATAATTGTACAATATACAAACATCGCAAGAATGATAACCTAAGTCTTCATCTACATGCATTAAGTAATTAGCTGTAAAATATTTTTTCACAATTCATCACAACACTATGATTGACTAAAATACTAACTTACCTTTCCCAATAAGTTAAAATCGATTAAAGTAACTGCATCAATGATCACATATTTCACTTTATTTGATACGGCTAATGCACCAGCAGTTTTATATTCATAAATATTCATAAATATAACAAAATGATTTTAAAGGTAATACACACATATATACAATGCGCTGAGTCTCCTTATACGTCCACCTTACTGAGGGTGTAGACGGGGGTCCTTCATTTCTGTATTCTCTAATAATTACGCCTATTTTTCTCTATACCCTTAATATGTTGATCTATTATTGTCCTTTTTTATATATATATATTTTAGCACCCCATCATTTTTTTTATTTTGTGTCACCCTCCGCTCCCCCCCCCCCCCCCTTTTCCCTAATACACACATTTTTCTCTATATATTTTAATCATTTTTTTTATTTTTATTTAGATCTGTATAAAAATAAAAAGATGTGGTATGATTGTCAACGGGACAACTCTCCACAAGAGACATAATAACGTAGAATTGTAAGAATCGACAAAAGTCTCAGTTTATTCTGTAAACCCGATTCGGACCCACATAATGCACAGTTACTATAGTTATTTTATTAAAGAGTGGGTTGGATATTTATCGGGCTCTGGGATCGGGTGTTTTTAAGCTTGGGATGTTGGGATTGAAATTTATTTTAAATTCCGGACCTCGGGATTTCGGAATCAGGACCCCTCCGACCCCTGCCCGTCCCCTCATTAAAAGGGCAGTATACAGTGTAAGACAGCACAATTTGAAAACAGTAAAACCAAGAGAATTGATTTACATAATGTTGAAGAAATTTACCTGGTTACTTCAGTCAATAAACATCACTGTTCAACAGTACACCAAGTATGGACAACCAGTTTATGAATATTGTATAACCTTCTCTCGCATAATGCTCCAATGGACCGCAAATTATTTCTATCGTGAATGTATTTATCAGGAGCTTTGCTAGTGTTGGTATATCACGTATATACATTACTGTCTGTATATGGTTTACAAAATAGAAAAATTAAAGTGCAAAATGAATTAAGGTCTAAAAATAAAGAACAGAGAGAATACAAAAATTCCAACAAAAAAATAGAAATGAGAAAAATAGGGTGCCTGATTATATAGAATTGAGAATAATGGGCAAAATTTATGAAAAACAGAGAAAAATGGCCTAAAAAATAAAGAAAACAGGATTGAAGATATCCCAATCCAAAATCTAATTAAATATAGAACTCGGATTTCGTTATAATACGTAGTTCTATATTTTAATTAGATTGCCCAATCCAGACCCTCATATATACTATGTGATTTCGTTAAACACAGATATTGAATGTACGTGGGAAAATAAAGTACATTTATATTAAATTTCTGGTTCTGGATGATTGCAGGTGGTCTGTAGCCAAACAGAATTGTTTAAATACGTGCATATTTCTGAATGTTTATAACTGCAAAAAATCGTTGGACACGTACCCCGTTCTTTTAAAAAAAAATGTTTTACGTGATCCTAAAGTAGGCATAAGCAACTTTGCACGACTGAAGGAGAATGTCAAACCTCTATTGACCATTGTTTGTTGCTGGGTTTCTGTCTCATTAGAGTAACTTTATTATTCATTTGGTTTTTTTTTTCCCGATGACTCAACAGAAAAGCTATTTTATCAATCCGATACCTAGTCAGCCTTAACTTGGTGACCTTGATTTTATGTTACGTCTTTTTAATTTGTTTGAACTTAACTTTTTGTTTTATGTAAAATTTGTCAAGTGAAAATTTATCAAATGTTTGATTTGAATCACCGTCAGTAAAAGTGTATGATATATAGATGGATTAAAATAGGAAGAATGAAAATATAACAATAGGCTATAAACATGCTGAACAGCCACAGGCACTTGTCTCGGAAGAAAAGAATTCCTATAGAGAAACATTCTGAGACAAGTGCCTGTCACGGTGAAGTCTTAGAGCCTAGTATGTCGCTCACATGGGTTATTTTAATTTTCATCGTTGGGGATTAGAATATAATTCATATAAACGATTGGTTAGTTGTTGGTATTTAACGCCACATTCAGCATAATTGGTCATACAGTGGTCGTCATTTGTTTTATATTTGTGGAGGATGTTGGAGTACCCAGAGACAACTACAGACCTTAGACCAGAAAACTGAGTGGCAGTCCTAGTCAACGAAAAATGATATATATAAATATTGTCTTTAAGGGCAATAACTCATACTGGAGCAAAAATGCAGTTTCAGCAATGTTGACATTTGTGTCGATCTTGCCCTGCTCATCAATTTTCTTTATCTTATTCTATTAAAGTTTCCTTGAAAAAAATGATTAAAAAATAATCATTTAAGGACAAAAAGACCTTAAAGGAGTAGAATGCTATTACCACTATGGTGACCTATTTGTATGTAGCTAGTCTTACTGATTTGTTTTTCCATCTACTCTAGTTTTTTGTAAAAAAAAATGTAAGCAATTGTTTACGTGAAATAACTCATACAAGTAGTCAACCCATGATTTCTGTTATATAAATACATTTGTAGATCTTGTATAGCTGCGGAACCGTAGCTCATAGGTCCTTATGTTATTTTTTGACTTTTTGCGGACCATAGATAGTCAGCAAAAAGTCAAAAAATAACAAAAGGACCTATGAGCTGTGGATAAATGGTCCACAAAAAGTAAAAAAATAACATAAGGACCTATGAGCTACAGTTCTGCAGCTAGATCTTGTACTGCTATTCATTTCTGCTATTTATTTTTATTGTCTTTTATGTTTTTCAAAATTAGCAAAAACGTCAAATATTGTGAAAAAAAAGTAATTCAAGGGAGCTTGTAAGGAGTCGACTGAAAATTTTAGCTATGCTGACAAATTGTACATGTAGTAGCCTATCTTATCATTTTTGGTAGTTAAAATGTCTTGATCTATTATTTTCCCTAGATAACAGAAAGTTGGTAAATATCATCTTTTAACTCATGGGCCATTTGACAGTTTTTTTTAGTAAATGAACAGTATGTTGAATTCAACAAATTTTCTGAATATTTCTGTAGCTGTCAGATTTTTCTGTATATGAAGTGGTTTTCAAGATAGTAGACAAATTTTTAATAATGGTTAACGTTGTGCATTTTATAGTCACATTTAGATGTCCTTTGAAAGTCAATACTGAGAAGGGCATTAACTTTAATGGCAACCTGAAAATTTGGATATTTTCCATCCATTATCAATTAGAAAGCTTGAGAGATACAACACTGTGGTGTTAAAAATGATACATTGTAACATTTAGAAGAACCTTTTTAAGCTAGATGTACCATATTCATTGGATAGCAAGCTCCTCACACATTTTTTAAACTAGATAAAATAATGATTATTGTGGCCAGTAGTTTGCAGCATTCTATGAGCTTGCAAAACTGTAGGTATCAGAAAGTTTAAGAGTAAGAAACTATATATATTTATAATTCATTTCAACTTTCCAATTTGGTAAAATGTTCAGGCACAAGAGCATTCATATGATCTGGCATGTGGGTATATGGAGATAAGTTTGATAAGAAACCTTGACCATTTTGTCTTCAGATATGACTAATATACATATTCAAACAGGAAAAAACAAGACAGGAATGTCTAGTTCAATATAATAGGTACTGTTGATCCTTCCAGGGCACCAGAGTTAACCCTTGGGATTTTGTAGAGTTTGTGTGTTTTCTGTGTACTTGTAGTGTTGTAACTTGATGTTTCTCCGTATGTCCTTTTTTGTTTTTGCCATGGTGCTGTCTGTTTAAGAATTATGTCTTTTGTTTTCCATCCATGTTAACTATCTTCTCCTTCCCTTTTATTCTAGATCTTTTTGTCTTTTATCTTGAGTAGTTCTGTATATGAATGGAATATTGGTTCCGGTAGTTTGCAAACACTCTAATCAGTCTATTTTTATTTTTTTGATCAATTATTAGTCATTCTAAAAACTTGATTAAGGTTTGGCTGGCTATAAAACCAGGTTTAATCCACCATTTTCTAAATATGGGAATGCCTGTACCAAGTTAGGAATATGACAGTTGTTTTCCATTCTTTTGATTTTGCCACTTGATAAGGGACTTTCTGTTTTGAATTTTCCTTGGAATTCAGTATTTTCACTTTTATACCTTGCACTGATAAAAGGTGTCAATGTTATAACAAATAAATCTCTAAAATAACAAAATAAATCTAGTGGAGACAATCCAGTTTTCAACAAAAGACTGTCGTCTAAAAATGTGTCAATAGATATAGGAATATGTGGTATGTGTGCCAATGTGACAACTCTCCATCCAAGTCACAATTCATAAAAGTAAACCATTATAAGTCAAGGTATGGCCTTCAATAACAGAGCCTTGGCTCACAGCAAGCTATAAAGGGCCCCAAAAATTACTAGTGTAAAACCATTCAAACAGGAAAACCAACAGTCTAATCTATATAAAAACGAGAAATGAGTATGAACTACATAAACAGACGACAACTACAATGTCTACTTTCATAAACCTTGTCTGCCAGTCTGATGGCAATTTATATCAACAATGTAATTAATTTTTTTTTTTTATATAAAAATTGAATAGCATCAATTTGTTTCATTAACAGTAACAACACAATAACAATAAAAATTTTAAACATAACATTTACATGTACAAGTTTGTCTATATTTAACCCTCATTATTTATAATATCTTCTTTGCTTGTTAAAGTTTTAATATTTTGGAAAAACAAAAATCTCCAAACCATTTATTGAAAATATTGAAGATATGCTTCTGCTGAAAATTGTTCTTTTCAGGAGAGTTATGATGCTCCTAGACTTTAACATCTGAATTAAAATTTACAGTTTTTCCTTGTTTATTCTTAAAATTTCAAAATGTAATTGAAAACCTCTCCCTTTAGAAAATTTCTTCATGTAGAGAAGATGTCTTTGAAAATTCTGTAAAAAAAAATTTAACCATCAATATTGCAGACTCTTCAAGGGCTGTATAGAGAGATCGTTAAAAACTTCTATCATCACCATCAATAGGTTTCTTGGTTTTTAAAAAAATACAATTTATAGTAAAAAAATTGTTTGTTTACACAATAAACATCAACAAATCAATATCGATACATTCAGAATTTTTTAAACATTAAAAATTAAGACATATTTTTTTCACAGAAAACAATGATATAATTTCTTAATGAAAACATCTCCTTTAAGGGTAATTTCTAGAGGTTGGTATTCCATGGGTTTATTGATGGTTTAATTTTTCAAAATGTGAAACTTACAATTAAATCTAATTTTTAGACATTCAAAATTTCAATAACAACATCAGGTGGGTATTTCTAATCTAAAAATACATCAGGTGGGAAATTCATTATTATGAATAAGAATGTTAATGTTCTGATAGACAGCTGTAATGAACAAACAAAGAAGCTGTCAGAATGACAGCAAACCAGATTTTCATGAAGAGGTATAATTATAATTGTGAGATAAGACATACACCATATGTTTAGTAAACAGATAACAGGTGAAAATGATCTATAAAGGCTTAGTGTATTCAAACTTTATGTGTATAATTAACCATATCTGTTCAAAGGGAGATAACTCAACAACGAAAAAAAACTAAAATCGTGAAAATTTTAAGTTGAACTTCATTTAGTGGCAAGATACAACATATCTAAATTTGAAAAAAGGGGGTTTTCATGTTATTGAACAGACACTGTTTGGCAGATGCCCGCCGTACATCCCCAAACCAATAACCTATTTTACCTCAAAAATCAGGTTAAAAACTTAATATTTTTCAACTATTCCATTAATTGAAGTCATTTACTATTGTGTATTTACACTCTGTCTTTTTTGTGTCATTAAATGGTATATATACATTTGTAGTCAAGTGTAATCAAGTTGTATCTTTGGTTGCTACAGTAGTTTTTGTATCACGAAAAAAATTGCTGAAAGAAATGTAGATCATATGAACTGGTGTGAGTATTTCAATCTTACACTTGATGTGGATTTTGTCATTTATAGTTGTCTGATGAAAATGGTAGGACAGCAGCTTATTGGTCAAAGTAGTTCATAAACAGTGATCACTTAATTTATAAATTGCAATGTATCTACTGGTTTAAACATCTTCATAATGGATTTACAAAAAACATTTTTACATTTAAAAAAATAATCACACATGTTAAAAAAAACATGTACATAATCATGATATTTTTTTTCCCCGTTCAGCTCATAAAAATAATGCGATATTTACTATACATTTTTATAAAAAAACAATTTCTGAACTTCCAATACTTAAATGACAATGTCCTATTCAAGAACATAATTTTCTATAACAAATACCTTTGCCACAGAATAAAAAATTCGCACAGAGCAATTGAAAATTCATTCTGTATGACAATCTTGTTTTTTAGCCAACTTATGGGGAACAAAATATATTGTAGTTTGCATACATATCAACTTAAAATTTAAACTTTCAAGCAGTTAATAGGTAATAATTTTACTTTCTGCTTGTTGAGTATTGTAGAAAAAAGTAAAACTTTTAGAAGATTAAATTTTTTAAAGAAATGCAAAATTTGTGATTAAAGGGAGATAACCCAATTTTGTTAATTTACATAATTTCACTTAATATCATATTTTCATACATTTATCTTGAAAGCAGTATCTCATTTTTAAGTGTTACATGAGGTTTTTCTCTCTCTCAAAAACTGCAAACACTTATAAAAGAGTTTTATTTTCAAAAAGAAAACCTACTTAATTAAGATTTCAAGGGAAAATATTTGTGTGTCTCAAAAAGTAATAGTAGACACAAAGCAAGCATTACTAAAATGTCTATCTACAGAATTTCAGGAAAATAAATGACCTCAAACCATACTTTTATAACTACATATGAACTATTGCTTTCTAATTAAACATGATCTCATTTAAAAAAAATAGTTTAAATGTACACAATTTTTTTTCTGCTAATAATACATAATTTCAATATCAAATGGCAAAATATGGCATTATTGTTCTATTTTGTTCTTCTTTACATAATGTACTTCTACACTAGTTATCTCATGTATTCCTTTCTTGCACTGAATCAAATGCATCTTTAAACAGACAAGAAACAATTTTTTTTCTGCAACAACTGTTTCCATGCCTCTGTCATATTTTACAGATAACAACCTTGCTAACGCTAGTCAACTTGAACTATGAGGTTGAACAGTCATCGTGATTTCATATCACTGACACAGAGTACGCACAGTTCTCGACAATTCTATTCAGAGCAAGAAGAGTCCCTGTGCCATCTTAACTAAGATAATTAAGATAATGACTCAGAATATGAAAATATTCTCAACCCGTTTGAGGTTGTACTATAACTGTCACTGTGCCTTCTTCACTTTCTACTAAAACAGTCTCATGTTCTTCTATGCTTGTATTATTTTCTTCTGAATGTTCTTCTCCTTCCATATCAACTCCTTCACAAACTTCTACTGCCATGGAGTCTAAGGGAGACAATAAATAATGGATTACTTTCCTTATCACAATTTAATTCTTAATAAAAAAAAATGTTCACACTAGATATAAGAATTTCAACAAACTGATTGACCATGCTTCCATTTTAAGTGAATAAGTATATATAGACAAATGTTTTTTTTTCCCAATTTAAATACGGAAAATACATAAATTATTGTAATGTTTTTATTATTGCCAAAAGTGCAACAGGGTTATCATGGTTACAATGGCAATGATTAAAACACACATTTTTGAAAAAATTTATCTGAATCAAACAGGATTTTTTTCTGTATATCGCAAAAATTTAAATTGCATTTTATTTGAAGCCTTTTTCAACAGATTTTTAAAGTTTGTTATTAAGTTATACTGTTACATCTCTGTCCCATGTTAGGGGAGGGTTGGGATCCTGCTAACATGTTTAAACCTGCCACATTCTCTATGTATGGGCCTGTCCCAAGTCAGGAGCCTGTGATTGAGTAGTTGTTGTTTGTTTAAGTGTTACATATTTGTTTTTTAGTTCATTTTTGTACCTCAATTAGGCTGTTAGTTGAATAGTTTTACATTGATATTTCAGTCTTCTGATCAGTTTAAAGTTTTTGTCTATCAGCTGATAGACATTATTTTGAAATGTGGTTATTCAGTGTGAACCACATTTTTTATGTTATTTCTAGCTCTTCATAGAATGGATTCAGGGGTTAAGAAATCCACTAGCCCGACGCCCGGGACTAGAGCATTTGCACCTCGGGCAATCAAAACTTCTAACCAAATATGCCCGACGGACTAGTAACAAAAAATTCTTGGTGTTTCCAAAAAAATAAATAATGGAAAATCCCTTCATCTCTATTCTATCTTAGCCAATTAAATTCAATTACATCATCCGGGATTCCAAGAATTCAAACTGATTTTGTATGTTTTAAAAGAAAGAACAAATGACTCTGGGTGGACCGGTATCATGTATTGATTGCAATTCTTGTACTATCATTATTGATTTATCCGTACTTAGAGTATTGTACATTACTCAAGTTGAGACTTTAAATTAACGTTACTCGTGGTATGATGCATTGGTTGGTGTGAACTGTTACTTGTAAGAATGATTTAGTCTTTCAGAAATACATATTAACATAAAATTCTAAATTAATGATCAATTAAAAAAAAGTAAAAAAGAGAAATGAAAATTCGACAGAGCCACGTTGTTGAAACTGACACACATGTGAGCATGAGCGCAGGTGCGAAATTTAATTTTGCATCCGAACTCTTCAAAAATGAAAACATTATCATAGATAATTTTATCTAAACTTTCATTTCAAGTATTTTCAAATGCAAACATTATCATAGATACCTTTATCTAAACTTTCATGTCAAGTATTTTCAAGAAGAATAATGTGGAAAGAAGTACATAAACTGAATAGACAACTTTGACAGCGTACACAGAGTTTTGTGTCCATTTTTGGTCCGTGTTTTACCATTGACAAGTCAACAAAATAAAAATTTCCGGTAATAGGAAAAATGCTTTTTTGCAAAAAAGAAAGAACAGTTCTGACAGCGTGATATTGTATTAATAAAGAGTTTAAGGCAGATTTTAGTTCTTATTTTTAAACATTTCGTATGTGGTCTGTCAATTTAACAATTTACGTTTCAATGTCAATTATTCAGGCATTGTGATGATGCCAACATTTTAACAATGATTGCCTTTGTGACTAAGTCTTACAGGATTGAAATTTGAATTAGAAGAAAATACCAAGCTGACTCAAACATTTGTTGGAAGTCCGGGCTATCAGGTTTGATTTGCTGGGCTAGCAGTTCTATCAACAGGACTAGTAAATCCTGCTACCAATAAGTCCTGGGCTAGTAAGCTGTAACTAAATATTTTAACCCCTGGGATTATTCAGTGTGAACTCTATTTTTGACGTTTTTTCTTCATCGACAGAAAAATATATTAGTCATTCCTTAAAGGTATTTTCAAATTCACTGTAATGCCACTTACCACCATCTATAGCTGCCCCTTTTGTACCTCGGTTGTTAAAATGTGTTTTTCTGTGTTTTGACAGATGATCACTTCTCATAAATCTCTTATGGCATTCTTTACATTCAAACCTTTTCTCGCCTGAAATACATAAAAAATTTCCATATTAAAATAAATAAATGTAGAAACAAGTTAAATCAATTGTTTGTACAGCTCCAATACCCCACTTGGTCTATTGGGATTATTTGCTCTTCAACTTGGTACATTTTTTTTTGTTCTTCATTTGGCTTTCACTTTTTTTTATTCCAGCATTACTGATGTGTCTTTGGTAGATGAAACAAGCATTTACTTATTGTAAGCCTGGTATCATTTTTTTGGGGGCTAGAGGTTTTAGTGAAACTTTTATTGTACTCATTGTATTACTAATTTACTATAGCAGAATTTTCATGAACTTGGTATTTAGAGGGCACTCACCAACAAGTATTCTCCTTTTATAAGGTTTCAGGGCTCACGCTACTAGGCGACTTAGGCGAAGAAGTCGCCTTCCCGACCGCCACTTCGCTTTCCCAGACCCTCAAAAGCGAAATCAAGTCGCCCTGTTCTTGACGATACTCGCTTTCAGTCGCTTCCGTCATCGGACATTTTCAATTTTTACCAAGTTGATGAAACATCAATTTTTTTATTTATAATTAAAGAAATTCAGACATAAACGATTCATTATCTTTAGAAAAGAGGTTGAAGCATTGTCTTCGCAGTGTGTAGCAGGTTATTTGATAAAAATACAACTTTTTATCACTTCATGCATTTTCGAAAGTTCCGGTGCTTGTTACTCGAAAACGTACATCAACCTAAATTTCGGCGGCAAAATAAGTTTGTTACTTCATTTAAACGTGATAAAAGTTGCCTCCAGTAAATGTTTAATCCATTTATTGCATTAAAAACGTCATGTTCCTTTTCAAATAACTTGTCAAACATCGTTTATTTTTGTAAATTTTCTTGCATTCGTCCGCCATTGACCGATTTCTAAACTAAGGATCTGAACCGGACCAGCTATGATCGAAATCTGTATTTTTACAATAATTACTACGGACGCACGGACAGAACAGCTGACAGAAGAATATTGATCCCAAAGGGAAAAATTACGCATTCCACACACATTAAGAGACTTTTGGTTACATCTAATTGATTGGTGTATATAATTCCCTATATTTTTTATGGATTGTTTCAAACTATTGATTACAGTTGCTTAACTCTGAGACTATTATACTAATTTCTATATATTATGGCCCAGCTTAATAACTTTTATATTTTTTTTTATGAGAAACACTAAATTTCATACACAAGATAATTTTTGATTAAATTGTAATAATGATATATTATAATTTCTTTACATTTTTTAAAATAATTTTTTTTTTAGTGCTAGATATTTAGTTGGAATAAGTTTCTCACAAGAACCTTAGTAAAACTTAAACAACTTTTAATTTAAAATGTTACTTTAATTGTATTTTTTTTACTCAGATATGAATTGAACAATATAAAAAAAGAACATTATTTACATATGGCCCTTTATACTATTGTAAAATCCAAACATTGTAGCGCACCGCGCGAATGAGCACTTCTCTTTCAAATCTCACCACTTCTTCCTATCAGTTTCAAAAAGAGAAGTCACTTCTCCCTATAATTCTGAAGTAGTGTGAGCCCTGAGGTTTAGTGTCAAACCATGACGAAATTTGTTTTTCATGACTTAGAAATGTTAAAAGTTGCATGTGATGCATGAATGTGTATATATAAACTCAATTTTATTTTGTGTATAAAATCTAAGTTAAGATGAATCGTTACCAATAAACCCAAACCTCATACAGAAAGGAACATAAACATAATTGTAATCTTTCCAAAATGTCAATACAAAACTGTGTGTGTTCTTCTATGTCAACCTCATACAGAAAGGAACATAAACATTATTGTAATCTTTCCAAAATGTCAATACAAACCTGTGTGTGTTCTCCTATGTCAACCTCATACAGAAAGGAACATAAACATAATTGTAATCTTTCCAAAATGTCAATACAAAACTGTGTGTGTTCTTCTATGTCAACCCCATACAGAAAGGAACATAAACATAATTGTAATCTTTCCAAAATGTCAATACAAACCTGTGTGTGTTCTCCTATGTCAACCTCATACAGAAAGGAACATAAACATAATTGTAATCTTTCCAAAATGTCAATACAAAACTGTGTGTGTTCTTCTATGTCAACCCCATACAGAAAGGAACATAAACATAATTGTAATCTTTCCAAAATGTCAATACAAACCTGTGTGTGTTCTCCTATGTCAACCTCACACAGAAAGGAACATAAACATAATTGAAACTTTCCAAAATGTCAATACAAACCTGTGTGTGTTCTTCTATGTCAACCTCACACAGAAAGGAACATAAACATAATTGAAACTTTCCAAAATGTCAATACAAACCTGTGTGTGTTCTTCTATGTCGCTGTAATTCATCAGAACGTGTAAATCTTTTATTGCAAAATAACCAGTTACAAACAAAAGGTCTTTCTCCTGTATGCCACCTGAAATTCAAAGTTACATTATTACTTTCTTAGAAGAGTAAAATCAGCAACATTTGTTTAATGTTTCAGGTCAATGTAAATTGAAAATAATAACACAAACAGACATTTGTTTAGGGGCCAGTTGAAGGACGCCTCCGGGTGCGGGAATTTCTCGCTACATTGAAGACCTGTTGGTGACCTTCTGCTGTTGTTTTTTTCTATGGTCGGGTTGTTGTCTCTTTGGCACATTCCCCATTTCCATTCTCAATTTTATTAGTAAGAAAGGTTTATTTACATCATTAAAGTTTAATTACATGCATGCCTATTTGATGTACAGTGCATACCAAATAACTAATCAGACTAACACTTTAGAGTAAAGATTGCTTTCAAAAAATGAATTGTAATATTAATCTGAGTTAGAGTTATCTTCCTTTGTACATGACCTATTTTTTTAACAGATTCATATGATTTGCAATTTTGAATTAAAGAAAGGTATTCTAGACAAGTATGGTAATTCAAATACACACCTTATAGTAACTTCAATTTTAGGGATTGATCACTTCACTGCACTATATTGTTTTTTGTCTGATTTTTAAATGGGAGTCGAATATATATGTATCAAGCCAGAACCATAAAGACTTTGATTGCATGTTTTCATCCAAAAAAAGGATTTTTTTTAGGGCCCTTTATTTAAAAGAATATATTTATCAAAAAAATTTTTGCTTTCAATTCCTGAATATTTTCTTACAGTTTGGATAAAATCGAAAATTAAAATAGAATTTACAAAAAATAATGGCCAAGGCAAGGCTTCCAAAACGGTCATATATTCCGGACAATTGTATAATGTCCGGTAAAAGTCTGGCTGGGAAAAGCATGAAACTGTCTTTTACTTTTTAGATATCAAGGTTTTTTCGGTCATTTTTTCATAATTCACGATTTTTTTCACCCAATATTTTGCCTTTAACAGCCACACATTTCCGGTCATAAAAGTGACATGATGATTAATTACTATCAAAACAACCCCTACTTCAATACTTACTAATTTTAATCAAGGCTAATTAGTTGTTGGACAGCTGAAATTGGTGAACCCTGAAATCTACCTGTTCAGGTGACAGGTAAACTATTTTCAGTTCTGGATATCATATAAATGGATAGGTCTATTCACAATTATTTTTTAACATTTCAGCGGTTTGTATCTAATTGATTCATTCCAAAAGATTAAAATTATAAGAAATATGTTTATAAACATGATTTGATGAAAAATGAAAAATCGTCAGAACTACGTAGTATGAACTAGAACACATGTGGCGCATGTGCACAGGTGGGATGTTTATTTATGCATCCTACATTTCTTCAAAAATGCTAAAATTATCATTGAAACCTGTATCTAAAGTTCATTTGAAGTTTTTTGTTGAAGATATAACATGGAAAGAGCTTCTTCACTCAGTCGTGCTTTGTAAACGTACACGGATTTTACGTATCCGTATATGGTCCATGTTTTACCATTGTCAAGTCAACTTCCGGTTTAAAAACGAAAGTAAAGTTTTTGACAACATCATTTTGCACAAATAAAGAGTCTAAGGCAGATATGAGCACGCTGATGTGCACACTTTGAATGATGCACTGTCAATTTAACAGTTTACGTCAGAACATCAAATTCATATCAAAGTAAAGTTTAATAACGTTTTTTTTTAATCTAATGTCAATCATTGGGATGGCCATCTGATTACTATAATTTATTTAAATTGCCTTTTGTGACTTATAGTCTTAGGGATTAAAATGGGGATCAGATATAAAATGTCCGGCTGGCTCAAATATTTTTTGGAAGCCCTGGGCCAAGGTACATGTAAATTAACAATAAATCGTAATTATAATTCTCATTAAAGGTAAATAAATTATACCGTAAATGAGCTCGAAGATGTGATGTCTTTCCATAAACTTTGTTACAGCCAGGTATATGACAAATATGTTGTTTCTTTTTATTTTCACCCGTCCTGAAAAAAATAAATTCAAATGTACATGAATTAAAAATAAAATAAATGTATATATGCAGAAAGTTTCTTAAGGAGCCTTTATAACAAGAATTTAGCATGTTTGTCACGTAAATATTAGGCACTTTTAATTTGTATCTGATCTAAAAAAAAAATCTAAATATTGTACAAATATGGCACTAGTCAGAGTATGTCTACAGATTTCATATCAGCAAACTGTTTGTATCCAGGGTTGGCAAAGTATTACCCGTCCGGGTTTTACTGGGCTTAGGTTTTCCCGGGCTGTGCAATTCTCCCAGAAACGGGTAATATTGGGCAATATGAATTTTTAAGCTTATTTCAACACAAAATAAAAGACTTGTTGTAGTTTCATAGTATTATAGCTAAATATATACATTTTATCAGCTGCATTTTATACAGATAACCTTCGAGAGTCATTTCTAGCAGATTAAAAATTCAGGTTCATTCCTTCTCCACTTAAATGCTATGTAGGCAAATTGCAAGATTTGCCCAATTCCTTATTAATTTTGAAGCTTTGTTTCAATAATCTAAACATTGTATTGCAGTGTTTATGAGGAATGTAAATTACATTGCTATATATGCAATTATGATTGCTAAACAAACACCCTAGAGGTCTTGTCATTAACTCTTATAGAAATGAAAAGGCTGACTATTGTTTTATAAACATATCTGTGTTCTAATCTGAATAATTACTTATTAATGAGTTTTGTACATGTGTACTTTCTTACATGTAATTGTTAAATACTTTATACTAGCTATATTTAGTTGAAGAAAAAAAATCTCAGAGTTGTTAGAATAATTCTTTCTCAAATGTATACATTTGTACATACATGTATCATAAGACTCAAAATATGTTTATATATTATATATCTTAAATGTATTGTATTTGTGTTTGATTACTGAATCCTTTTTAAAATTCAGTCCAGTATCTTATATTACCCAGTATTGCCCAGTAAAACCCGGGTTTTCCCAGTATTTCCCACTGGGCTAGGCATGCGCAATACTCGTAAAACTCAGGTTTTTGCCAACCCTGTTTGTATCTGTCCCAAGCCAGGAGTATACATGTATGATCTAAATGTACTTGGTTTTTGATTCTGGTTATGTACATGTACATTAACCAGGCTGATAACTGCTAACTTTCTTGTTTGAGCTGTTTTGTCAAGGTCTATTATAGTTTAATATGTGAATTGTTACACTTATACAGTGATCTATAGTTGCATAAACTTCTACATGTATGTCATTTAATCTCTGGTAGAATTTGTCTCAATGACAAACATGAAAAACATACCACATCTTCTTATATTAACAAGCTTAGACCTACCTTCCTTCATTGTCTTTACAGTTAGGACAGGTACAAGCTACCCTCCGTAACCGTCTGCCAGGTGTGCCACTGTCTTGTATGATTTGTTCTCCTTTGTATTGTGGGCTAAGGGAGGTAACTTGGTTTGTCTGTGTGGTAGGAACAATTTGCCATTTTGTTGGGTCATTGGGATCCTGTTGTATTGTTGTTGGCTGACCTAAAAATGATATCATGTTCATATATATATACATTTTGTACTATTTATTTTTTCCAGTTAAGAGTTTTGCTCATTAAAACATGTACAATGTACTACATTTGTAGCTAGAAGTGATGTATACCTGTTGGTGACCTACTGCTGTTGTCTGTTCTATGGTTGGGTTGTTTTCTCTTTGACACATTCCCCATTTTCATTCTCAATTTTATCTAATATTTAGTCTTATTGGAACAATTTTCAAATAAAAATTACATTTTGTAACATAAGTCATGAAAAAGAGGGACAAAAGATACCAAACTCAGTCTGCACGGTTAGCCACTAGTCCGATGCCCCAGACTAGTAAAATTTCATTCGGACTTGTAAGTTTTTGCAAAATTTTGTTTGATCTAATAAGAAAAATGTCATAATATTGGTCTTCGGACTAGTAGTTGAAAAAGTTTTTGGTGCAGACTGCAAACTCATAAATCATGCGAGTATTTCATATCTTTAAATAACACTTTTTAAGCTAAACAAAATATTGACCAGCAGTTATTTTTTTATTTTATAAAAGTTCACAGATTAAAATATCTGTATCAAATTTATCACCTTTTTTTGTTGTTGTGATTCGTGTGAAGATGTACTGAGCATAATGAGCCATGCTGCATTACATTGATGTTACAAAAATGTACTATGCCTTACGTGCATAGAATCAAATTTACGTTTACAGTTAAATATATGTATGATATACATGTACAGCATTGTACGTACAGTGTACAGATAAAACTGTAAAAAAGTAAGTGTTGGTTTTATTTCAATGTGTAGACGGTAGACAAATGGTAGATGTTTGCTGATGACAGATATTGGAAAGACACATGTATTATGTACATGTAAGAGGGGGGTTAGGACCTTTATCGGGACTCTGGGATCGGGTGTTTTTAAGCGCAGGATTTCGGGATTGACCCTTTTGGGATCCGGACATTCTTTTTTTCAGATTTCCGGATGTCTGGATTTACTGTATTTAATAAATTCGGGACGTCGGGATTTCGTGTTTTTAAGCCCGGGATTTCGGGATCAGGACCCATCCTATCCCCCCTCATGTAATAAGAAAATCATATTAGTAAATTTTTTAACAGACTATTAACATCAGATTATAGAAATCTTCGACATATTGCCTAATCACTATGAAAATAGTCTATTTCCAAAATCCACTATTTATGTTAAATCTTACCTATAAGCTGTGAGGCGTTCACTTGTTGGTTCCCAGCTTGCTGTAGATTGATGTTGGTAACAGTTGCAGGGAAGGACTGAGGACTGGTTTGCTGTTGGTTGGTCTGATTTGACATAGCTAATGTGCCTTGTGGTGTCAACGTGACAGTTCCTAAATTCTGTGGAAAATTTGTACCCGTTGCAATTAACTGTCCTGAAGGTGTCAACTGAAAACCCTGGATGCCACTGTTCTGCACAGTTTGAAAGTTTTGCATATTCTGCAAAGCTTGTAAATTTGGAACTTGTATTGTCTGAACTCCTTGTTGACGAATATTCGCAATATTTAAAGCATTGAGCCATGGATTGAGAACTTGGTTCTGTCCATTTAACTGAACTCCTCCAACAGACTGGTTGGGCATTTGAATTGTAGCAAATTGTTGGGGCGTCATTATATTTTGAACATTTGATTGTTGTTGTTGTGATGATGCAACAGAAACTGTGTTTGTTGTTGAACCATTTGCTTGTGTTCCTGAACCCAAAATGAAGCTTTGCCCACTATTACCATTAGATACAGGTATAAGCTGTCCAGTTGCTGTATTTAGAACAAGCGAGGGCAGCTGTGATAAAATATTTGGTGTCAAATTTTGCCCTGGTGTCAATATTGTTTGTCCAGCAGCATTCTGCTGAACAGCTTGTAAAATTTGTTGATGTTGTTGGTTTGCTGGTTGTGAATTTACCACAGTTGCAGCCTGTTGTTGTGTTGAAGGTTTAGTATCCACTTCTGATGGAGCTCTTGTTACTGAAGCAATATTTGGGTTAGCTTGGATTTCTATATATTGTGGTTGTTGTTGTTGCTGCTGAATTTGTATTGATTGCGCACTGGTTGTTGCTGAAGAAACAGAAGTCTGTGCTTGTCCCGCTTGTGTTGTCATGCCTCCATCGGACGTAGTAAACTGTTGTCCTAGTTGTTGCTGTTGAAATGCTGATACAGGAATACCCTGAACTGGAATTTGAACTGTCTGCATTACGGTTTGGCCATTAGCAGTTGACATGGGTATCTGTATGAAATTTGGAACGTTTGCCACTTGAAATTGATTTTGCGGCTGTTGCACTTGTAAGGCCTGTAATATATTATTATTTTGTCGGACGCCAGACATACCTTGAACATTTCCCAAGTTAACAATATTACCACCTAAGTTTAAAACATTGCCAAGGTTAGGTATCCCTTGTGCACCTGCACGAATTATTTGCCCTGATGGTGTGGCGAATAAAGTTTGTTGCTGTTGTTGATTTCCTGCAATTATCTGACCGTTATTACCAGATGCCATTGAAGACGGAATAAGAATTGCTTCTTGACCGTCAACGTTGATCGTTTGAAAAGGCTGTACGACATTGTATGACAGATTTCCCCCAGGGCCTGCTGTCGCTATTATCTGTGGTTGATTTGAGTTCACTGACTGTTGAACGAATTGACCTCCGCCCAATGATGAAAGGGGAATTCCAAAAGTTTGTTTACCACTCGAATCGACTACGGCACCGGCCGGAAGTTGTACCCAGCTGGGAACAACAACATCGCCACTCCCATTTCCATTAGCCCCAATGACTCGAACCTGCTGTTGAGCACCATTTTGACTCTGTCCCTCCTCTTGATTATGTGGGGGAGCTCCAATCTTACTGCATGTTGCTGCTAGGAGAGCCAAAGGGGATGGCTGTGTTTCCTGAAACGAGGCGGGGTCACAGTTTAGGGGTGTGCATCACAATGGCCACCGCGAAGTTTTTTCGTCAATATGAACCGAAATTTGATTAAAAAAATAATTTTCACTTACTTGCGTTGCTCCACCTGGAACAACATAGTCCTGGTTATTTTTCTTAGATGCTGTCGAGGTCATTAAGACTGTTTATTTTCTTAAAATAGCAAATACACAATTTTTTACAAACAAAAAATGGGCAGTCAACAAAGAAAGCAAGGTGCCCCTGTACTGTGGCTTCCTTCCAAGCCGAATATTTTTGTATATTAAGACGCGTTATGATTTAGACAGTTTCATTGTTTTCTTTTTTATAGAAGTTCATGATTTTCAATTATTTAATATTTTTCTTAATTTACAAAGATATTTAAATGCGTTATTTATTAATTTTTAGACGTTTGTCTGTAGAACTACATTTTATATCGGATTAAATAATCAATACAATAGATGGTAAACCGGTGTCTGGCGTGGTATGAGAGCTTTGATTGACAGCTAGGCGTTGTAAGGGGCACGTGTTAATGTCTACTTTATCGACAACATCAAAGGAACTGTAATTTCCATCAGTGTAGAGGTACATAAGGGGTAATTAGAAATGTTTTGTAAAAGAAAAGGCTAAAATGAACGATAAATATGAAATAACAACGGTTATTATGACATGCCTAATTTGATCTCTCAAGTAAGTTTTGATATTTTAATACAAGATTACTGAAATCTTTCTTTGTCAGTCAACATGATTTATAGTGCAGATTTTTTACTTATGTTTTATGGTGGGTTTTTTTCATAACAATTTTTTGGTAAATGGTTGAATCTGTTTCCTTTACAGACTTCTTTTGTTCATCTAAATAAAACAAAGCACAAAAAACAAACAAAGAACAACGTGACAAAACCAATTTCTTTTTACTTAGACAGGGCGGGACTTCTGCTCCCTGCATTATCCCCCTGGATCCGCCCATGGAATGCAGACGATTTAAATTGAAGTGGAATCGCCCACATTAAGAATAGTAAACAATCTATAGCCTTGCCCACATTATAATTTGAAAAAAACGTAGTTTGTTTATTATACATGGAATGACAATTAGACATTTGAACTGGCGTTGTACAACTTGATGATTGGTGTGAAAGCTTGGGACATGGACCCCCCTTTTTACCTTTTTTGTTTGTGTTTAAATTTTCCATCGGGAATCGGGCTAGTGGTGTAGCATATATAAACAACTTGTTTTTGAGGGAAAGGATTCTTTAAATACGGCGAAAATAAGTTTAAATACTTTATACTATAAACAGTTTAAAAAATTAAAAATACCCCCCCCCCCCCCCCATTAAAAAAAACCCCAAAAGACTAGAAAAAAAGGGGGTCTATGTCTAAAGAGACCGTGATAAGCTTTGAATGGAAATAAGGTATTAGGAAAATATGTGTATATGCGACATGTTTCGAAAAAACTGATAAATTGAAAATAAACCGTACAAGCAGCTGACAAAAATAATATCTACTAGAACACACCCGTGATATCACGGGTCCGTGACTGAATTAAAGTATATAACTATGCGCAAGCCTTATTTTAGTATTAGTATTGTCATCTGATAAAGTCATGTCGATTATAAGATACACAGTTTTTCTCTGCTTTCAAGTCTTTCTGTTTGAACCCGTTGAACTGGAACTTATCAGTTATTGGTAATATTAATTATTTGGAAAACAAAAGGTCCTGGAATGGAGTATTTTTTAATCAACAGCATTGTCCTATATAAGTTATAAATAAAGTTGAATTCTTTGCTTTGCTGTTTTACGTCATGCCCACCAACAAATTGAAAACTGTACCTATACGCCTTATTTTTAGTCCAGATTTTTAGTATTCGTATTGTTATCTTAGAAAGTCTTACTGATTAAAATACTACAATAGGTAACAATTTTACAATTTAGTAGTGTCAACCCTGTGGTTATGACCCGTGTATATAGCATATTAGTCCTGAATACAACGTTTGGTGGTGCGCCTGTCTGATGCGGAACGTACAAATAAGGTAATAGGTAACAGGTGAATATACTATTGGTATCGGTAGCGGACTCGACCCGGAACTTCTTAATTATTGGCAATATTAATTACGTGGAAAACAAAAGGGCCTGGAGTGGTGTAATTTTTGATCTACACCTTTGTACTATATTAGTTATATATAAAGTTGAATTCTGTGATTCGTCGTTTTTACGTGATGACGGCTAACAAATTGGACCTCGTAATTTTAGTATTATAGATACGATACACAAGAAATTTAACATGTTTAAGCCTCCCAACGGTGGGTACTATTAACATAAGAGTAAAAATAGAGAATTGAAATGGGGAATATGTCAAACTTTGAGATACAACAACTCGACCAAAGAGCAGACAAGAGCTGAAGGCCACCATTGGGTCTTCAATGCAGCCGCAATCCCGCACCTGGAGGTGGTCCTCAGCTGGCCCCTTAGTAAATAAAATTGTGTACTAGTTCAGTGAAAATGGACGTAAACTAAACTCCAAAACATATAAAAGAAATAAAATTAGAAAAACATACAAGACTAACAAAGGCCAGAGGCTTCTGACTTAGGACAGGCGCAAAAATGCGGCGGGTTAAACCGATGTATTATGAGATCTCAACCCTCCCCCATGCCCCTAGCCAATGTAGAATAAAGAAACACATAGCAATACGCACAGTAAATCTCAGTTTAAAAGAAGTCCGAGTCCGATGTAAGAATAGGTAACAAAAGAAACTGAACAAAATGACAATTATACACAAATTAACAAAGGACTACTATAGAAGTTACAGACCTCAATTAAACTGATTGAAAGAATATGTCGTCATCATATGAAAATTAAGTACAATCCCGTTAGGGGTTTAGTATCATATATTTACAAAATATATGTGAAGAACATGACCCGTATCATGCCAACAACTCGGTTTAGAATAAATGTGTCTATTTCCGATGCAAAGACCCTATGAGTGATTCAGTATTGATACCAAAATATGCAATACTAAATGACCTGACGACAGTATCGTAACTATATCTTTCCGAATAAGTCTTTTAAAGGTTTGGTTAGATTTTGAGGTGAATGCCGACATTTTAAGTTGTGCTTTGTAAAGAAGATTACCATAAAATATTGGATGTGAAATACCTGAACGTATAAGATGTCTTAGATATACAGGTTAATTGCACCATTGATAATATGTATTGCACCAGAGACTATACATACACAACTGATGCGGATCTAGGATTTTGAAAAATCCGGCCATGCATTTACCCTAATTTGTAACTTCATAAGGGGGGAGGGGTCCCCATTTGCCCCCTAAATGGAGAGCCGTGGTGTAGTGGTTGGTACATCGGACTTCTAACACAAAGGTTCCTGGTTCGATCCCCGTTCCAGGGAGAATATTTCAGGGACTGAATGTTCGGCTCTCCCAAACGAGGATAGTCCGTCGGAAGGGGACGATAAATGGCTGGGCCGTGTTAAGAGAGAGCCATATCTCTTGCACGTAAAAGACACCCTTGTAGATTTCTAAAAAAGAGCAGGCTATAATGCCACTACAAGGCAGCACTCGCACCCGCAAAGTGGAAAGGGATTGATATAAGTTGCAATAACTTGTTTCCCAATCCACTATAAATAAATATGTTTAAACTAAACTAGACCCCTTAATCCACCTCATTATAGTCGTTTTAGCTAAAATTTGATCATTTTTCATTCGACTATACTGTTAACGTACAATTGGACCTCATTATTGGTATAGTGTACTTGCACTGATTGTGAAAGAAGACCCCAAAAAATGACTAATGTAAAACCATTCAAACAGGAAAACCGACAGTCTGAAATTGAGAATGTAAATGGGGAATGTGTCAAAGAGACAACAACCAGACCATAGAACAGACAACAGCAGAAGGTCAACAATAGGTCTTCAATTCAGCGATAAACTCCCGCACCCGGAGGCGTCCTTCAGCTGGCCCCTAAACAAATGTATATACTAGTTCAGTGATAATCGACGTCATACTAAACTCCAAATTATACACAAGAAACTAAAATTAAAAATCATACAAGACTTACAAAGGCCAGAGGCTCCTGATTTGGGACAGGCGCAAAAATGCGGCGGGGTTAAACATGTTTTTTAGATCTCAACCCTCCCCCTATACCTCTAGCCAATGTAGAAAAGTAAACGCATAACAATACGCACAGTAAAATTCAGTTCAAGAGATGTCCTAGTCCGATATCAGACGAGGTAACAAAAGAAAATAAACAAAATGACAATAATACATAAATAACAACAGACTACTAGCAGTTACTGACATGCCAGCTCCAGACCTCAATTACACTGATTGAAAGATTATGTCTTCATCATATGAATATCAGTCTAATCTATAAAACACACAAAAAAAGAGAAACGAGAAACACTTATGAACCACATCAACAAACTATACAACCACTGCATGAAATCAGGTTCCTGACTAGGACAGATGCAAACAAATGCAGCGGGTTTGCACGTTTTAATAGGTACCACCCTTCAACCTTACATGAAACAATAGTGTAGGGTCTGGATTAATTTCTATATTCTTTAATTTTCAGGTAATTTTTCTCTATTTTTTACACTGACTTTTTGCCCGTTATTCTCTTTTCCTTATATTTTAGCAGCTCGATCAATATTCCCTATTCTTCATTTTGTTGGTCCATATTTCTCTATTCTTGATGTTAATTTTTTTACCATTATTCTCGATTCTGTAAATCCCCATCAACACACTCGAGTGGGCACAGGAATTATTTAATATATGAAATAAACTTCAAATGTATAGTTCGAAGAATAAAAATGTAATACAATTCTAGTATATTTAATGTACTAGTATATAACAAACAAACAAAAAGAGTAAAATTTAATGTCATTTTTCCATTTTCGGATGTAAACATTCGACATGAAAATAACACCTACAACTCCAGATCTAGATTTACACAATTAAATAGAATTCAACTAAATAAGTAATACATCAAAGCAAGTAGATGTGGCCATAGATGTATAAACCAAGGGCTGATTTTATAGATTCAAAATTAACAAGTGAAAATTTAAAAAAAATGTATATATGACTATTCTAGCTAGCCAATATGATTAGCATAGTTACAGTCAATGCTCTATGTGCTTTTTATGTTGCAAACAATTTTACATTTTATTTTGTGTTTTTTACATCATACGATAAGTGTTTAAGATGCTTTATAGAACTATCGGTTTTAAAAGCTCTTTAGAGCTTATGTTTGTAATTGCATTGCATATACCGACTCTAAATAAAGCTTTATGTCTTATGTTTTATGTCTTATGTGAGAAGGTAGTATATATGATATCTGAAATATTGCTGACACAATGGAATCACTTATGGACTGATTGACATGTTTAAATGTTTGATTAAATGTTCAAATTGCTCATAACAAGTAAAGATTAGCATTGTTACTTGAATGCAGTTGGCACAACGAGAATTTGCCTCAAGGATATACGAAAATTATAAAGTATCTTCCACTGATGAAACAAAGATTTGTAGTTTCCGCTTAAGGGCCTCAAAGGTCATACATTTTTGACATGACAATAACATTAAAGAATAATTCGATATTACAGCCGATTCCATTGAGTGTGTAGGCAAAGGTAATATCTTTGGTTAGCTTGCTTGTAAGATGAACCGTGAGTCATTATTAGGTTAGGTAAACTACCCTCCTTTAAGAGTAGACTAATCCGACAGATAACCAATCTATCTGTCTGTAGGACTAGGCTACTTCGAAAGGAGGGTAGTATACCTTACCTAATAATGACTTCACGGTTAAGCTAGCAAGCAAGCTTATCAATGAAATTACCTTTGCCGTCACACTCAATGGAATCGGCTGTAAAAGATAATATCATTTAACATTCAATAAAAGGAAGTTCAAAACCCTTTTTCTAAGATTCTAAGCGAATATTCCCCAAAATAGCTGATGATAATATGTTATAATACACTATGCAATTGTGGCTATGATATATAATGTACATGTATGTGAAATTACATATATAAATAAGAAGATGATCATGTGGTATATGATTGCCAATGAGACAACCATAGGTCACCGTGCGGCCTTCAACTATGAACAAACCTCATACCGCATATAGTCAGCTATGATCGTGAAAAAGCAAATATAAAACAACTCAAACGAGAAAGCTAACGACTTGGTATGTTTCTTTAAAATGAACATTTTCTACACTAAATAGCCAAATGATTCTGTCTGAACTGTCCAAACTGTTGACTTTAAACTTTTACAATGCTATAGACAACATATGCTACTACTATATCATACCCTTTTTGTTTTGCGATGAAACTGGGAACAGTATATATATGTTCCTGGATGAAATAAGACCAATTGGAAGAAGATTTTGTCCATATTATACTGTGTCGGGGGAAAATATGACATCAACCTAACTCTGTTTTAACCGATGTGAAGAAATATATAACCCTGTAAAATTTCTCCTTTGTTCAAAATACATTAACAATGCGAGATCCTTTGATTCTATGGAAATATGTAAAACTGGCTGAATATACACATTGGCCTAGGAACGCTCCCCCTAATTTAACAAAAATTTAAAAAAAATATTGAAAAAAATAATGAGGGTCTGGTTTGGGTATACAGAATAAAGATTATGGCAAAAAAAATAATGACTAGAGTAAATGAGAAATAAGACAAAGAATAAAATAATGTATACAGAATAATTGTGGAAAATAAAACAATTGGGAGGTAAACATACAGAAATGAACGATGTGCAGAATAAAGAAATCATCTAATTACAGAAAGATTTAATTATGAAGCCATCATTTAGACAGAAGATTTTTTTTACATTTAAAACAATTTTCTCAAATTTTTGTACTATTTTTACATTTCTTGAGCGGCGTGAGAAAACTATTTTTCATCACTAGTGAAATCGCTGTTCTCAGAAAATGATTGGTCTAATGACGCGAATGTTTCTTGATTTTTTTCTGAATTTCCTATTGTGACGTCCTGAAAAAATCCTGATGCCGTCACATATAAAGAACAAAGAAAATCTTTGAAAAGGAGAATAAAAATCATTAGAGAAAAAGATTCCACCACTATAACTAGTTACGATATTTCTCAACTCTTAACAGTTAAATTCTAATTATTTAAAAAAAAAAAAGCTTGGCCGGATTATAGTAGAACATGTCTACATTTGTTTATTTTCATTGTTTATATGTAAACTGTATATCATGTATAATGTTTTAAGCCATTAATTGGCCCATATGGGCGTACAGTGATTTTCAATAAAAAATTAAAATTTTAACTGTCTCGAGTGCGGAAATATCGTTACACAATTGTTGCAGTTATAGAATCTCCTGTATGTATGGATAATGATAAATGAATACAGCACATTTTATCTTTATTGTGTGAATTTTGAAAGAAAGAAAACAGCATAATTGTACTCATCTACCCGGTAAAAAGAAACTATCAGAGTTATCTCTCTTTATTCACTAACTGGACTTGTATAATTAATATTTATATGAAGACTTCAAGTTATGATCTTTTATACATGCATGTTCTAATGTACTGTATTCAATTAACATAATCAGAGCGAGCGGAGTGAGAAAGATTTATATGAAAAGATGAATGATCGTGTTAAATTTTGTAATGCCCGAAAGGGACCATCGATTAGGAATTAATGAATTTGAATTTATATGTGTATTTATCGGGATGACAGAAAGTATTGCATCCTACCCCTTTCAACCTTGACCGTAAATTGTAGGAAAGAATCAAAATTGATTGTTTAGAATCAAAATTGATTGTTTGCAGTATTTCACTGTGTCAACTAACCTCTTTTTTTTAACATGATTTGTTATTTTTTATTTATGATGTTTTGTTTATTTTTTTGCTTGTAGTTTTGTAAGTATTAATAGAAACAATTCTAGCATGAACCCCGTTCTTAGAAGTTTTTTTTCCGGTAGTGAATTAATAATACACTTGTGTTTAAATTCCCTGACGTATTTTATCTATGGTTTCATTTCCCGCGGAATAAGTATACTTGTGTGAAGAAGGAAGGTCTTTACGTCGAAAAGAAAGTAAGCTTACACCTTCCCCGTTTTTATTTTTTTTCTAAGAAAACAAGCTGGTCACGATTTCGTGTAAGCTGTTGCGACAGACAACTAAGTTCGTAAGTAAAACATATCTTTTATATTCTTTTAGGTAAGAATACATCGTCCCTGGATATCATACATATACACATAGATTGATTCATGTGAACCATTTTATTTTTAATTTTGGAAAAGCGGGAAGATTTTAGGATCACATATTAATTTTCAATGTTTTTATTATTTTTTTTATTTTTGCCATTTAAGTTCAATTTTTTAGATAATCTAAAATAGCGTGTTAACAAGGTAGAAGGACATTATTTGCATAATTCATTATGTTCATGAAACAAGCCAAACTTTAGTACATAGTGAAACTCACGTCACACAGTCCCTTTTCCCTAACGAAATTACCTTCCAGTGGCGGATCCAGAACTTTTCATAAAGGGGGGGGGGGGGGGGGGGTGCGCTGACCGACATAAAAAAGGGGCTCCAGTCATGCTTCAGTGATTTCCTATATAATCAACCAATTTTTTCCAACAAAAAGGGGGGCCTGGGCTCCACCAAGGGCCCCTCTGGATCAACCTATGCATATCACTTGGAACTGAGGGCAAATTTTCATGAAGTTAACTTGATGCGGTATGATAACCGATAAAATAACTTTCCACCATAGACCACATGACGTGGTTTTCAACAATGTGAAAAACCTATACCGAATAGTAAGCTATAAAAGGCACCGAAATGACAAAACGTTAAAAACGATCTAACGACAAAACCAACTTATTGATAAATCATTAAAAGAATAACAACATGACAAACATCAACACACGGCTACCATCGAATAACAGGTACATGATTTGGGACATGCGCATACAGATTGTGGCGACTATCCTTCCCTTCCATTTGACAGTGAATAACAACTCAATAGGAGAAGAAATATTCTTTAAATATGGCTTGATTTACTAAAGTTTGTTTCATTGGAGTTAAAGTGTGACACGTGAAAGTCAAGTTATAAAGCGTGAAAACAGGCAACAAAATCGGGCGGAACACATGAAATTACAAGCGTTATTATTTAAATGATAAGCGGCATACGAGAATCTGACGAAATAAGCGGGAACCGGGATCAGAACCCCCTCCTCAATGAGACCCCCTCTGAAATAGACAAAAGACACAAATTACCGATCTTTCAGTATACGGGTTACTAAAAGCAGGTTAAAAACCTTGATTGATGTTGTCAAGAAGGAAAGAAACAGCTTTAATTAATCACAGCTCAATGTTCAACTACAGTAGTTGTACATATTTATGTTCGTATGCTAGCTTTATCTTATTTGATCTAACTATCTGTATTGATCTAACTATCCGTATTTGATCTAACCATCCGTACTTAATCTTACCATCTGTATTTGATCTACCCATCCATTTTTTATCTAACCATCTGTATTTGATCTAAGCAACAGTATTTGATCTACCCATCCATTTTTTATCTACCCATCTGTATTGATCTGACCATCCGTATTTGATCTAGCCCCCAGTATTTAATCTGACCATCCGTACTTGATCTAACCACAAGTATATGATCTAACCACTAGTATTTGATCTAACCACCAGTACTTGACCATACTATCCGTATTTGATCAAACCACCAGTATTTGATCTAACCAATAGTATTTGATCTACCCATCCATGTTTTATCTACCCATCCATGTTTTATCTACCCATCTGTATTGATTTGACCATCCGTATTTGATCTAACCATGTGTATTGATCTTACCACTAGTATTTAATCTGACCATCCGTATTTGTTTAACAACCAGTATTTGATCTAACCATCTGTACTTAATTGATCTAACCACTGTATTTGATCTGACCATCCGTACTTGATCTAACCATCTGTACTTGATCTAACCACCAGTATTTGATCTAACCACCAGTACTTGATCTAACCACCAATACTTGATCTAACCACCAGTACTTGATCAAACTATCCGTATTTGATCTAACCATCCGTATTTGATTTAACCATTCGTACTTAATCTAATCATCCGTATTTGATCTACCCATCCATTTTTTATCTAACCATCTGTATTTGATCTAACCAATAGTATTTGATCTACGGAATCGGCCGAGTTGAGACGAAAGTGTGCATACTGTCTTAAACAATAGACCTCATGATTGATTTTGGATATAAAAAAAATGCTAATTCCTGAAAAAGGCCTCGCTATAAGTGAGGCCTATGTTTGGATGTGCACTTTCGCTTCAATTTTCGTACCTAGAATTACCATTATATTAATGGGAAATGGAACCTGCGACGAATCAGACAAAATGAATAAATCTAAAGGCTTTGTTTTGTGTAGAGTTCCAAGCCTTTTGTACGTTGAAGAAACCTTGCCACAACTATCATTTCTAGTGACAGTCCAACTTTTTAATTCTTATCCCGGTCCACTTACTTTGTAAAACCTGTTGCATTGATTGCAAAGCTGTTTTCGGTCTGAATATGAATGCAATATATGACACTGGATGTTAAGCAAGCACCATTCACCAAACAATTATACACAAATTAACATTGCTATAGCTTTTAATGATAGTTGCAAAAATAAGGACGGTAGGTGTATTTTGTTTTGGTTAAGATATGCGTGGTTAAAAGCAAATGGTCACAGTTCTATGATGATTCATCTACTATTTTGGGTACGATTTACATTTTTAAGAGGTAATATCCTGTAGGCTAACAGCCTATAATAGCCTATTGTAATTAAATAACACTGCGTTATCGTAGTCTCAGATACAAATAATGGTGTCAACATTGTGTTGTTCCTCAGTTTTAGTTGTGTTCAGAATTTTTAGTTGAACTCTGCATGCTTATTGATATGAATGTGCTGTTTTTTCAGCTTCCCAATTGTGAACTTTCCATTTCTATGTAGCAACATTCCAGCAGCGCCTGCATACAGAGTATATATCTCCCAATTAATACGAGATTCCCGCGCTTGTATTTCCCTGAAAAAACGTTTCAAATATATTATCGGATACATTTCTTACGTCAATTCTCTTCCCTTTTCATCAATGTGACCTATCGAATTATACTATTTACCGGATATGTAATAAAAGATGGACAAATAATACCAGAGGGACAGTCAAACTCATAAATCGAAAATAAACTGACAACGCCATGGCTAAAAATGAAAAAGACTAACACAAATAGTAGTACACAAGAAACAACATATAAAATTAAAGAATAAGCAACAATAACCTTACCAAAAACGAGGGTGATCTCAGGTGCTCCGGAAGGGTAAACAGATCCTGCTCCACATGTGACACCTGTCGTGTTGCTCATGTTATTCCAATGGAACCAATTGTGCCCCTCTTCTTGCCAACTTGTTTCTTTATTATGACGAGGCTGACTTCATACAGAAACTTCTTAGGAAGAAAGATAAAAAGTTAACAATGTCCTTTAACTTTACTTTCCGCTATATAGATGATGTTCTCTCACTAAATAATTCAAAATTTAGTGACTATGTTGAACGCATCTATTCCATCGAACTACAGATAAAGGATACAACAGATACAGTTAAGTCGGCCTCATATCTTGACTTACATTTAGAAATTGACAAAGAGGGTCGGTTGAAAAAAAAACTTTACGACAAAAGATATGATTTCAGCTTTCCAATTGTGAACTTTCCATTTCTAAGTAGCAACATTCTAGCAGCACCTGCATACGAGGTCTATATCTCCCAATTGATACGATACTCCCGTGCTTGTATTTCCTATTATGATTTTCTTGATAGAGGGTTGCTATTAAACCAAGAGTTTCAAATAGTGAAGTTGAAATCATTCTTTCGTAAATTTTACGGACGAATCACGAGTTGGTTGACCGTTATGGAATAACTGTTTCACAGATGATATCGGTATGTTCCTTACGTCGTAACTACAATCCCCTTCCCTTTCATGAATGTGACCTACCGAATAAGACTAGTTACCGGATTTGTTATAACATGGGCAACACGACGGGTGCCACAGTTCCTCTGGTATCTTTCGATCCCCTTTTAATGTAGGCTGCTTTCACAAATCCTTTATCAGAATGTTTTTATGTTACGTCTATGTTATATGTATTTGATAACAAGCTGCAAAAAGCTTATGGTTATGTTGTTATATGTAACCGAATCAAATGAACTACCACCAAGTATTTCGTATTCGTATAAAGTACTCGACTGATAGGTGAAATCGCATGGTTCCCGATTGTATGAACAGTTACCAGTTTTCGACATAAAAGAAACCTAACAAACAATATATTTTTCAGAATAAGTATGGCTTCCACTCAAATGTGTGGACCTTGTTGTAGGATGGGTAAATTAGCCTCAGCCGTAAAATTTTGCACTGATTGTGAAGACTCTTTATGCACCGATTGCGTCCATACTCACAAAGTAATCAAAGCTCTGGCTTCTCACCACTTGATAATAGAAGAGGCTCAAACCGACGAGGCTTTTAACATTAAAAGAATGTGCAGTGAGCATCCTGATATGGTTTTAGAGTTTCACTGCCCAAAACACGATAGATTATGTTGTCGAACATGTTCCGTGAATACACATCGCAGATGTGGCAAAATGTTACCGATCAATGTTGCTGCACGCGGGATAAAGACGTCAGTAATACTGAACGATGTAACTGCAAATTTAAAGGATTTATTGAAAATTGCCGAACAATTAGTAGAGGACAGAGCCAAGAATATGGAAAACATCAGAAAATCTAAAGCGACTTCTCTACAAAAGATAGCCAAATTTAAAAGTGAAGTAATTCAAGAGTTGGATGAGCTAGAAAAGAAGTTAATGATAGAAGTTGATGTGACTGAGAAAAAACTTACAAGAAAGGCCGAATCTGATCTTTCAGACATTGAAATCAGACGAAAGGCAATCGTAGATATGTCTGAACAATTGGACATTCTAACAACACATGGTTCAGAAACCCAAATATTGTTACTGTTGAATACTATTCGAGTTGATATTTCCAAGCATGACAACGACTTTCAGGATGTTATCCCGTCTTACAAGTGTACTGAAATTTACTTCAAGGATTCAACAATAAAGTCTTATCTTAAATCTCTTGGATCAGTTGAATTAAAATATGATCCTTGTTCACTTGTATACAGACCTCATAAACACGCCGAAGCCCAAATACCGTTTGAATATGACAAAATGCCATTAAAACAAAAAATTAAGAAAATTGATGTTCCTTATCGGAATGGTTACATCTTCAATATTGTAGTAATGAACGACAATAGATTGCTGCTATGTTTTTCCGGAGTCAAGAGTAAAGCATTGTCTTTATGGTCGGAAACTGGGGACCACATTCAAGACTGTTCACTTGCAGAATCGGCATGGGGTATATCTATGATACCAGGAAAACATGGAGCAGTTGTAACATTACCATCCATGAAAGCGGTTCAGTTTGTTGATATAACAAGCATGATACCAGGTACAGTAATGAAAGTTCCCAACACGGCCTATGGAGTAACTGTTATTAAGGACAAGATAGTATTAGGCGGGGAAGGAAAGGTTTATATCCTTGATATGACAGGGTTTCACCTGAAAACATTCAATGTTGGAAGTAAATTTTTGCTTTCACTTAGGGTAAATAAAATGGATAGGATTTATTGCTGTGAGACAGATAAGGATACAGTTCATTGTATTGATATCAATGGAACTGTTATCTTTTCATATAAATCTCCAGATTTCAAAGGACCCGTAGACTTAGCTTTAGATGGTGAAGAGAATCTGTACGTAATAACCCGGAAATCAAATAAATTACATCGTCTGTCATCAGATTGGAAACTTCACGACATCCTACTGCAAGCAGAAGATGGATTACGGCAGCCATATGCTGTTGCTTTTAACAAGAATTATACTAAACTGTACATATCTAACGGATATCATCGTGAAGATAAACAAGTATCGATATTTGATTGTGCTTAGGAAACCAGGAAACTCTCAAGTGACTCATCATTGTTTGATGATTGTGAATTTGTCTGATCAATGTTTGTTTTGAAAATGTTTATTGAGTTTTGTTTTCCACATTTCGCCCATCAGTAACACCATCTTTATATGTTTGGTCCGCGTTAAATTAACAGCTGTGTATCATCCTTGCCGCATTCAATATGGTAATTAAATGATATAACTGTACCGGTGTTTACTTATATGAATTGTTGAATTAAGTAACACCATACTTTACAGAATGTGTACAGAAATCTCGGGGGGGGGGGGGGGGTACTTCCTATATATACAAGATAGGACTGGCCACTGGAATAGGTCACCTTTTCCGGCTTGAGAAAATGTGAAAAGGTAGGACAAACTATCAGAAATATATCATAAGATCATGAAAATTCCAATTACTTGTTTATGAAAAGCCCTGTAATTTTCGTCGTAAGTAAGCTCTACATACAGAATCTTAGCCCTCAATATTTCACTTGTCCAACACACCACTCGCAACCCAACCAAAATAGGGAAAGGTTACATTTTTACGTAAGCAACCTATGAAAAGGTATTAATTTTTAAGATCTAAATTATATGATAAAGGTGGGGTAAGATAATCTTATCAAAGTATTGGATTCCACACCCAACCCCCGAGACAGAAATATAAAAAAAATCTTTACATATTTGCCTTCAGTGAAAATTATCTAGAAATTTTTTTAAAAAACAACAACAGGTTAATTGATTTAAAATTAAACCCTGTCCATGGTTGTCATAAGTTGATTTGTGAGTGATCTATCCATCGATCTTAAGGAACTTGTGTTGAAGATAAGACCATATTTTTGAACAATTTAGTTTATATGACAATATTATGAAGCCAGTAATTCAAAATCGAAAATGTATTCCGAAGTACACCAAGGAAAAAAATACCTAAGGGAATTCATACTCATTAGTCAAAAAAAAAGTTACACAGACAAACAATAATATACAAAACACAATACATAACGCAGCAGACGGAGCAACACAAACCAAACAAAAACCTTTCAAAGCTGGTATATAAACCAGATATAAGTTAACATTAAATAACATAAAAGCATTACACATAGTATCAACAGGTCAAATGAACAAGAAAGTGTGATTTGAGAGTACTCACAGATACTGACATGCAACTAGTTAAAAACCAAAACAATAAATGATAAAATATCATACAATCAGAGATCACTAAAACACGTCCCAGAGATTTAGTATTTTTAATGTCATAAACAGTCAAAGAAGACATGACTTGTGCAATGTTAAACATAAATGTATCGTCAGGCAGAAGGATAGTTACACTTAGGAGTTAACCTCTTTATAGATAAAATGAACGTCTGTGTGTCTTTATACATCCCGTTTGAAAAGAATACATATTTAATTAGTTATATTTTAATTTGCTGATGACAAAATCGATATTAGTGTCAATGTCAACTATATTCAAAGATCTAATTATAACAATGGTAAGATACCTTTACTAATAAGTTTGTTTAAAGGTCCGACGATTTTACACTGATCACTGATTTCCGCGCGTTTAGTTCAATATTACCGTAAATTCTAGGATGTAAAATACCGTTTTAATCAGTTTTCTGCAGGTACAGCCAAATTTACTAGTCAAATCTTTGTATCTATGAAAGAATTAAGTAAACGTTTTAAGTAATTTATGGGAAAGAAATCCTTGACTTAATAATTTACCCATCATGCATTGATTACGTTCGTTAAAATCTATGACATCACTACACATACGGGCATAACGAACGAGTTGGGATATATAAACACCGTATGATGAAGCAAAAGGAACATTGTCGTCTGAAATAGGAAAATTAACAATAGGGAATGAAGCATCGTCTCTTTTGTCGGAAATTTTAGAACGGAGTTTCCCTTTAGAAATTGAAATGTAGGACAACTACTGCTGTTTATGTTAGATCAAGATAAATTAAGTTCTTTTTCGTAAATTTATTGAAAATTTCTTTCTGCTTTGTTAAAAATCATAACCTTTGTTTTTATATAAAGAAACTCAAGATGTCTGAACTATTTGTCCAATTTTCATTATTACTTTGTAGCTTGCATGTATCGAAGCATTATGGCCCGTCTTTTGATTATCATATTATCTTATACATGTACATAACTTACAAACCCCTCACTTGTCAACATAACCGCTGACCTGAAAAAACGGCAAACAATTAATCAAAAGAATCGAAGTAAAAATCAGCATTTCATTTTTTTCTTCTCTTTTTCTTTTGTTATTTTGTTGCTTTCTTTCCTTTCCTTTATTTTGTATTGGTTTTGTTTCTGGTGTAAATAAGGTCGTATTTCTGGTTTAAATAAAGCATAAACAGATAACTTTTCTGACATTGTCTCAAAAGTACCTAAAATAGTAAGAAATTTAGACCCCGCCCTTTTGTACCTGTGAATCTCGTCTTGCAGTGTACTCTTGTAGGTCTTTATACATTTTGGAAATAATACACTAATATAAAAATTCACGACGTGTTTTTTCCAGGGTTTCATTTCCGAGAGATTAGACACACAAAGAGTGGTGAAGGAAGTCATATTCCGGAATGAAAGTACGGTCATAACGCTTCTTGGTAAACAAAAAAGAAGAAAAATTGAATATAACTCCGTTGCGACAGACAACGAGAACGTATTTAAAAGAGTCTTTGTTTAACATTATAATATTTATTTACAGATTTTTTTTCAATATATATTTTTGCACATGACAAACGAGATACGTAATGCATGACTGGTATTCATAACATTTCCCGGAATAAACACTTCCTTATTAATTTTCTTTTGTATGAAAAAAGAAGGAAATGAATGAAAATCAACATGAATGCTCTTAAAAAAATATTTAATCGGAAAAAGGAGCGAAAATAGAACTGTATAAGTCAGTCCTTATAAATCAATGTTCGAAAACATATATGACAGACATGAACCAATGAAAACCACTGAATAATAGACTCCTGACTTGGGAAGGGCGCTAACAAAATATGACGGGATAAGAAATGTTTGTGAGCATTTCCCCTCCACGCCCACCTACCTGGGACATATGGGTAACATTTTAGCATAAGTAAATAACTGTTAAAATGATTGGAAAGTGCTTGAATCACTTAATCGAAACGAAGCATTAAAAAGGGGAAAAAGAGACACAAAGTTTCTGTTTATGAGTTACTGAAAGTATGTCCAAAGCCAGATACAACAAATCAATAAATAATGTTTTCCATTGCAGGGATAACAACAAAAAAGACACAATCTGAGTTTTGAACTTTCTCTTGATAGCTTGCACCCATTTTTGGTTGAGGCAAAGATAAAAAAAAGTGTTGGTGTTGACTTCCAGCCGACCAACTCTGTTTTACGCCTATATCCTATTATGTTTTTAACATATAACGGTAAATAAAAATATCCCTACCAACCCTAATTGTGTTCATCATGTTACAATCACTACAGATACATTAACTTTTGGCATCAGCAATGCATTTGTCTAGGATTGAACTCCCGTCTGGTACAGTGGTTATATATAAGGAAAACCATGCCTCTCCAATAGAATTGTCCACTGATATTGACTTGAATTTTGAGAGTCGGGATACATTTGTATTGGTATATTGCTTTTTAAGAGGGTGGTGCTTTCTCTAATCTATGAAAATATATCGCTTACTCAAAAGGCTGCGCCATAAACTTTGGGAATCAACAATCCATAGCAGGAATTTAGTACAGTCATGAGAGTCCGGATGATTTTTATTGAAAGATTCTACTATAAAATTTTGAAAATCCTGTTATCTCACTCATGCATAAATTTTATTGCATGTTAGTGTTTGGCTTTATCCTTTGTTTCTAGGTTATTTAAACAGCTGTTAGTTTTAAGTTTTTAAAAAGCAAATATGTCTGCCTATATCATACAGATACATTCTAATAGATACGTTCGCCATAAGCCAAACCCAAAACCGAAATCGATACCAAAACCGAAACCGATACCGAAACCAAAATTAGTAGTGAGTGTATTAAAATTTCAAACAATATAATGGAGTAGATGTGTAGAGTTATTTAAACATAATAAACATTTACCATTTATCTCACTACTAATTTTGGTTTCTGTATCGGTTTCGGCTTCGGTATAGGCTTATGGTGAACATGTCTATTAGTAATAAGTACCAGTGGATCAGCTCCCAATAAATAGTAAAATGAATGGACATTAAAAATGTCCATACCTTTGGTGTCAAATGAAACTAAACAAATCATATACATGTATTTTCAGAATTAACATGGCTTCAAGTCAAACATGTGGACCATGTTCGAGGATGGACAAATCAGTCACAGCTGTAAAACTTTGCACTGATTGTGAGGATCATTTATGCGCAGATTGCGTCCATACTCACAAAGCAATCAAAGCCCTAGCTTCCCACCGCTTGATTAACAAAGACGTTCAAACTGATAAGGGTTTTATCATCAAAAGCACTTGCTCTGATCATCCAGAAATGGGTTTAGAGTTTTACTGCTCGAATCATGAAAGCTTATGCTGTCGTATATGTTCAGAGAATATCCATAGCACATGTGGCAAAATGTTGACAATAGATGGTGCTGCACGTGGGATAAAGACATCAGTAATGCTGAACGATGCGAAAGCAGATTTAAAGGATTTATTGCAAACAGCTGAACAGTTAGAAGAGGACAGAGCTAAAAACATGGACGGTATCGGAAAATCTGAAGCGACCACACTACAAAAGATAGCCAAATTCAAATGCGAATTGACTCTAGAGATAGATAGAATATATAATGAATTATTGACAAATGTCGATGAAGCTAAAAAAAAAACTTACCAAAAAGGCCGAATCTGACCTTTTAGACATTGAAATCCGAAGAAGGGTCATTGTAGATATATCAGAACAATTGGAATTTCTAACAAAACATGGGTCAGAAAGCCAAATGTTGATGTTGCTGAATACTATCAGAGTGGCAATTGCAAAGCAAGAGAACGATTTTCAAAATTTGATCCTGTCTTACGCATGTAGTGATATAACCTTTTTAAAGGAATCAGGAATTAAGTCCGCTCTGAATTCTCTTGGATCAGTGGGAATGAAATTGGTTCCATGTTCAATTACATACACACCCCGTAAACACAAACAAGCCCAAGTATCACCAGAATATAATAGAATGCCTACAAAATTCAAAATCAAAAATGAATTTCAAGTACCTTATCCTGACGGGAGAATATCTTCCATTGTAACCAATAAAAATAGGCTACTGTTATGTTTTTTCGGAGACAAGTGTAGAGCGTTGTCTATATGGTCAGGGACTGGAGACCATATTCAGGAGTGTACTCTTGCTGATTACGCATGGGGTATGGCGATCATACCAGGAACAAATGAAGCCGTTGTAACATTACCATTAATTAAATCGGTCCAGTTTGTTAACATAACCAGTCTAGTACCAGGTAAAGTATTGAAAGTTTCTGACAGATGTCAAGGAGTAGCAGTCATTAAGAACATGATAATATTAGGTGGGATAGGAAAAGTTCACTTCTGCAGTATGGAAGGAAGTCTATTGAAAACTGATGATGTCGGTCGTGGATGCTTGCATTCATTGTAGGCAAATAAGACGGGTATGATCTATTGCTGTGAGGCAAAAGGTGATACACTCTATTGCATTGATACAAATGGAGCTGTTATATTTTATTACTCATCACCTGAATTTAAGGGGCCAATAGACATTGCATTGGATGGTAAAGAGAATCTGTACGTAACTACCTGGGGAACTAACAAATTACATCGTCTGTCAAAGGATGGGAAGCTTATTGACATCGTACTGAAGAAGGAAGATGGATTGAATGAACCGTATGCTGTTGCCTTCAACAAAAATTACACCAAACTGTACATAGCAAACGGACTGGGAATTGAAAATAAAGAAGTGTTGATTTTTGATTGTGCCTAGAAACTGCATATAACTCTCAAAACATGTATAACTACATTTTGTAGTTTCACTTGATCTGTTGATATTTGTAAAAGTGCCTCCCAAAAGAATTGAAACATTGTCTTGTCCTCAAAAGCCAACGTAAAAATTGTCTATGTATGTCTGTTTCTGAGTTTAATGAATTTATATTGATTGAAAAGAAATTAAAGAAATATATATTTTACAAGAATACATTTTATTTTATCATGATATCACAAAGCCAGCTAGTATTGCATTGATGCAAATATGTAACACATAAGAAGAGTAAAATATTTGTCCATTTTGAGAAAACATCTAACATCCATAAGAAAAGAGTAGTAGAGCACAAAGCAAAAGACAAGAAAGATATCAAACAATCTAAAGCTACCACTTTACAACGATAGTCAAATTTACACGTGAAGTAATTCAAGAGTTGGATGAGCTAGAAAAGAAATTATTAACACAAGATGATGGGACTGAGGAAAAGCTCACTTGGATTGCCGAATCTGGTCTTTCAGTTAGTCTTTAATATTCTATATTGTGTTCTTTTTTAGCCATGGCGTTGACAGTTATTTTTCGATCTATGAGTTTGGCTTTCCCTATGGTTTCTTTCACCCATCTTAACAACACACGGCTCAGAAATGAAAATATTGTTACTGTTTAATACTCTTCGAATGGATATTTCCAAGCAAGCGAATGACTTTCAAGATGTTATCCCGTCTTACGAACTTAGCGAATTTATCTTCAAGAATTCAACAATAAAGAATTAAAATATTATCCTTGTTCAATTATATACAGACCTCATAAACATGCAGAAGCCCAGATACCCTCTGAATATAACAAAATGCCACTAAAAAAAAAATTAAAAAAATTAATGTTCCTTATTGGAATGGTGACATCCTGAATATTGTACTCATGAACGACAATAGATTACTGTTGTGTTTTTCCGGAGTCAAGAGTAAAGCATTGTCGTTATGGTCGGAAATTACATCGTCTGCCATCAGATGGCAAGCTTATAGACATTCTTCTGAAGACAGAAGATGGATTACGGCAACCATATGCTGTTGCTTTTAACAATAATTATACAAAACTGTACATAGCAGACGGATACCATCGTGAAGATAAACAAATAATGATATTTGTTTGTTATTAGAAAAGCAGCATCATTGTCACAGATTCGTAAATTTGTCTGATCATGGTTTAAATAATCACATATGTACACTTTTGCTCAATGTTTTTAATACCCTTTTAGATTTTCAAATATTTTGGCCTCTCGCGCATCACTGAAGAGACATTAATTGTCGAAATGGGCATCATGTGCAGGACCTTCTTTACCGTTACTGTTATAACCTGGTTATGTTTCTCACATTACATGCACCAGTATAACAGTTTTAGCACAACAAGAAACTGATTATCATCCTCATTGTGTTTAATATAATAATTCAATGACATACATGTACCGGCATGCAATTAACAAAAAAAAAAAATTGATGGCGGAATAAAACAGAGATAGACAAACTTTATAGAACGTAATAATAAATGGCATAATCATGCTCTTGTAAGCATATGATAAACTATTTGACTGGAGTTAAAATTTAGAAGGCGTGGACAGGGCTACCTTATTTTATAAATTTTTAACTTTTAGAGATGTTGTTTTTTGTTTCCTTTGTGATAGTTTTTATAAGTTGTTCCTCGTTTGAATACAGACAAAAGTCGACCAGAAAAAGTACATAATAAGGACTGTAATACCGACTGTCTGTTGAAATATCAATCCACAATATATCGTTTATAAAAAAATCCAGCATATTGCTATTTTTTTTTTCTAATCGGAATGAGTGTGATTCTTCGGAATGCTATGGAATAACATTTATTAAGAAGGTGATAGTTTTGGGTCGAATAGGAACACTTTATTTTCTGAGCGTGACTGGAAGTCTCATGAAAACATTCAATGTCGGAAGTGGTTACTTGTATTCACTGAAGAAAGGCAAGATGGATATGATATACCAGACATCTGGCGGTATGTGAGACAGAAAAGGATACACTGCATTGCATTGATATCAAAGGAACTGTTATTTTCTCATACACCTCCTGATTTTAATGGAACAGTAGACATGGCATTGGATAGTAAAGATAATCTGTATGTAACAACCTGGAGATCAAACAAATTGCATCGTTCGTCATCAGATGGAAAGCTTCTCGACATCCTACTGATTAAGGTGAGGAAAAAGAAAGATGAACTGAATGAACGGTATGCAGTTGCCTTCATAACGATTTATACCAAATTGTACATAGTAAACGGAACCTTTTTAATAGATAAATAAGTATTGATATTTGATTGCGCTTAAAAACTGCAAATCTATAAAGACTCGTTTCACTTGATAATTTGTAAGAGTTTCTATAAAATAATAAAAACCATGTCCTTGTTGAATTGTGTATGTGAACTATATTCCTCTTTTTGAAGAATTTATGAGTTATTGAAAATGACTAAAAGAACGCTATGTTTGACATAAAAAAAACTCTTTGTGTTTTCCGATATCACCAGTGATTAATTCATTGATGCAAATAAATAATCCATAAGGAATGAAAAACAATTGATTGTTAATTCGGCACGGTTTTTTTTTTTTTTGGATTGAGCTGTCACCTAAGTACAAGAGTCAATTCCTTGTAAATCATTTGACTTAAGAAAAAGTAATACTGACAGTTCTAATCAAAGTTATACAATATAAAAAAGAAGATGTGGTATGATTGCCAATGAGACAATTATCCACAAAAGACCAAAATTACACCATTAACAACTATAGGTCACCGTACGTTCTTCAACAATGAGCAAAGTCCATACCGCATAGTCAGCTATAAAAGGCCCCGATAAGACAATGTAAAACAATTCAAACGAGAAAACTAACGGCCCTATTCATGTAAAAAATGAACGAAAAACAAATATGAAACACATAAACAAACGATAACCACTGAACTACAGGCTCCTGACTTGGGACAGGCACATACATAAATAATGTGGCGGGGTTAAACATGTTAGCGGGATCCCAACCCTCCCCTAACCTGGAACAGTGGTATAACAGTACAACATAAGAACGAACTATAAAAATCAGTTGAAAAAGGCTTAACTCATCAGATGGACAAAAATACAAGTGGACGTGGCCGTGTGACTTATACATCCAGACACAAAAAGACACAATGAACAGATCTGAGAGTACTCGCAGTTATCTGACAGCTAGTTCAAAGCCACTAACAACTAATAAGTTCTCTTTCAATTAAAAAATAAAACCATCATTTACGCGTTTTAATTGTCATTCTAGAGGGAAGATTAACAAACTCGCAGTTACCATGGTTACATATACATAAACAAATATTTATAATTTTTATAGTCAGATAGATTTGGTTCTTATGTGCTCTGACATGTTCAGAGAAAGATAAATTTCTTTTATTTGTAAATATATATCTTAAAGAAATAGCAAATATGTACATATTTTTTTGGAACATTTACAGCACTAATTTACCACCACATTTTATATTTTTGATAATGCACTTCACAAGTATTCAAAACACTAATGCACATTCATTTTCAGATTAAGATCGAAATTACTATATAAATGAATGAAAAATGACAATAACACATAATTGGTGACAAAATTCAGCCTCAAAAGGAGTGAAATAAGCAAAACAAAATCTATTTTACATTTAGGCAAAAACTATTTTGATATGAGCGTCACTTATGAGTCTTACGCGCGTCTGGCGTACTAAATAAAATCCTGGCCCCTTTAATAACTATTAGGTCTGTTTTTTGTTAAATAAAAAATACATTAAAAGACTGGAATACTTAGCTGTTTCAGCTGCTGACCTCTACCAAAGAAAGATTGAAGTGACCCCCAACCCCCACCCATCCCCGAATTTTGTTAAATGTTATAGTCTTTTGATCTATGTTTGTAGAAATGTCTATGCATCTATATTGTAATGGTGGTAGCCTCTGTTGAAAGTAAAAAAAGGATTATCTTCTTGTATAAGTCTAATTATAAATACATTGTTGAACAGTTCATCAAATGAACAGTTATATATAGTAAATGGGCGGCCCATTTTTATACTGCCTCAGAAGTAAAGTGATATATGCGATTGTGTACGCAATACAAATCAAATTTAAGAAAATAATAAAACAATTGTCTAGCTACACTCACTTTAGCGACTGTAAAATATAAAATATATTCACAAATTTACTAGTGTTAAGCATGTTCGCGCACCCCAACTCCGACGAAATTTAAAGATAAAATTCAAAAACATTCAATTAGACAAAGACCGACCTTCGGTTTAAATTGTAGTCAATTTATATGTATTAATTTACATATTCGTATCATAGATTAAGAAATATTTAATATTACATGTGTTAGGTATAACATACTAGTCTTGCGATAATGTATGCCTCAATACATTTTATTCTTTGAAATATGAAATTATCGAAAATTTCATAATTTAAACGGTAACAAACACAATTCTAATACCCCGATACATATAATAAGTTTGTGAATGTGTACCTATAAAAAAGAATTTAAACTCTGCATATATAACACATGTCATTTCTATTAATAAATGAAATAAAAGAAAAGATAACTCCCGTTGTACCAGATAACGACAATAGTATGTATACTGTCATTTTTTTAACTTTTATTTATATTTACTATTACTTTTCTTATTTTTCAACGGAGATGTTCATTAATACAATAGTGTACAATATACAAATGTACTCTGAAATTACAAAGAACGTTGAAAATTATGTGTGTATGATATATTGATTCATGGTGATCATTCGATATCTAATAGTGATTTAACTTCCTGATATAAAAAGTAAAATAGCAAAAATACTGAGGTCCGAGGAAAATTCAAAACCGAAAGTCCATAATCAAATAACAAAATGGAATAATAAAACACACCAAACGAATGGACAACAACTGTTATATTTAATATGTAACGTTGTTTATTCTTTATTAGGGGGAGGGGTTTGATTTGTTCCGCTTGTTTCTTCGATTAGATATTTACACGTGTAGTTTTACTTAAATGAAACAAAAGAGAAAGAATTTGATGCCACTGTCAGACAAGTGAACTGCTATAAATTTAATCAGGTTCAATCCACCATTTTCTACATCAGAATATGCATGTACCAAGTCAGGAATATGACAGTTGTTGTCAATTCGTGTATTGTGTTATTGCTTTTGATTTTGCCATTTGATTATGAGCTTTCCGTTTTGAATTTTCCTCGGAGTTCAGTATTTTTGTGATTTCACTTTTTTAATGCATACATTCCTTTTATATATTAAACGAGATGAAAAGGGGATAAAACGCACAATATTCTATCTGTCAAACATTGAAAGAATGAAGATAACATTTCATTGCATCGATTCGCCCCACAAAGTTGATACATTGATCGTGACCAACTTGTTTTTTTTTCTACCAAAAAGCACTCGACATTCTACATAATCAAGAAATTATTTTAAAGGTACAGAAACAAAACATAAGTAAATCCTAGGGTTGAGATCTCACAAACATGTTTAACCCCGCCGCATTTTTGCGCCTGTCCCAAGTCAGGAGCCTCTGGCCTTTGTTAGTCTTGTATTATTTTAATTTTAGTTTCTTGTGTATAATTTGGAAATTAGTATGGCGTTCATTATCACTGGACTAGTATATATTTGTTTAGGGGCCAGCTGAAGGACGCCTCCGGGTGCGGGAATTTCTCGCTACATTGAAGACCTGTTGGTGACCCTCTGCTGTTGTTTTTTATTTGGTCGGGTTGTTGTCTCTTTGACACATTCCCCATTTCCATTCTCAATTTTACCTATTGTTTTATTTTTATAAATAAAAAAAAATGAAAGAAGCCAATTAAGATTAGTACAACTCTGTCAAATCGAAACAAGCGTCACTGTAGCTTTTTCAATATCTTGATGTACAATTTGTTCTATACACATATAGTGCTATTCAATTTTTGTTATCGTTCTTTGATTGCTCTTGCCATTATTCATGTTACTGTAACCTTACTATACTAAAAGAGAAGCGAAAGATACAAAAGGGACATTCGAACTCGAAAATAAAAAAAACCGCCTTGATGATAATAGTTTAATACAAATAAATATTGAATTTAATTATGTTAGCCAAAATGAATCCTTACAATCGCGGATTTAAAGATATAAATAGTAATATTTCTATGATTTCTGGGTCTGCTTGTTTTTGTCAATTTTTTTGGTTTGTTCTTATTTTTGATTTTCAATTTTATTAGTCATATTAATTTTTTTTTTTTTAAGTAAATATTTATTTCGACCTGAATGCACATCTGTTGTGCATGACTTAATTTGTCGTTCTTTATGTAAGTTTACTTCCAAAAGTCTTCATTAACAAAAAGAGTCGAGGCTTGGTTGGGGTATATAAATTATTTCTTGAACTAAACAGTAATACCCTAGTGAAAGTGAGGCGTTCTGAGGGTCCTTGTCCATGAAAAGCAAAATAGATACATATTATGCCCTCATTTTTCATTTCCAATAAACACAAAATCACGGAAAAGATGACGGATAATAATAAAATCAACGGTACCAATTTTGTTGCACCAGATGCGCATTTCGACAAAATATGTCTCTTCAGTGATGCTCGTGGCCAAAATATTTGAAATCCAAAGCTTATATAAAAGATGAAGAGCTATAATCCAAAAGGTCCAAAAAGTATAGTCAAATTCGTGAAAGGAATCAGAGCTTTGCATGAGGGAGATACATTCCTTAATTTATAATAATTTCTAATATTTTGTAACGGCAAATTTAAATAACACAAAAAATCCGTATTTTCATGCCAGTACCGAAGTACTGACATCAACCCTAGATTTTGTCTTTGAAAAATATTTATGTTCTTGTTTTGCCTGAACCGTGGCATATTGTCCAAGGTTCAATTCCAAACTGGCACAGTGGTAATTCTACAATGAAAATAATTAAGAAAGTCGGACTGGAGTATAATGTATGTAATAGTTATCAGTGTAGATTTATAACCAACCTCGGATATCTGGATCAGTGGAATAAATGTTCAGCTCAGTTGCCTATGAGTTTCCGAGGATGTATCACCAGCCCAACACCATTTCAGTACTATCACAAAATTACGCATATTGTTGAATTTGAATTTGTTGTTATAACATTTATGAAATAAATTCTTTTTAAAGTAGGAAATTCATTCCCCTCATGTATAGCTTGGAGTCCTGAGTCTAGTTTTGTCTTTGATATTGTTCCTTTTTAGTTTGATTAGCTGTAATATGTTTGTAGTACGTTTTTTATTTTCAATCTGATTCGCTATGATCGACGCTTGCGAGACATCAATTGTTGAACCGTTAATGTAATGTATAAGCCAATGATTCTATACCACTGTTAGTAAAAGTTAGTTCCTGAGAATTTTACCAGCCCTTAGCCAGTTACTCGGTTTGCACATCTACTGCATATATATATATACTTCATAAATGTTTCTCGTTTCTCGGTTTTTATAAAGATTTATTGCTGTTCGGTGTGAGCCAATGCCCCGTCTTGAAGACCGTACTTTATCCTATACCGGTTTACTCCTATAAAATATGACTTGAATGGAGAGTTTTCTCATTGGCACTCAAGGTATAGCATGCAATATATAATCTTTATTTGTACATCTACATTGTATACATAAATAATCTAAAAATTGTAATTGGTGTCATCAATTGACCCCCGTACTCGTCGCAAACTTTTAAAATGTCTTATTTTTTGTCACTCCACAACCAATTTTAACCAAGGTCGTGCTGCCACAGATTACTGTTCCTGTCGATCAATCAACAAAGTACGATCATTTGCGGTTAAATGCAATTAATTTTCTTGACAACAAAATACATAGAGAAAGTCTACCGTTCTAAATGATATCAGAATACCAAGATCTAACTTCTTTATATTTCTGCCGAAACTACTAGATTACTAATAGGAATTGTTGCCCTTAGATAAGAAAAAAAAAGACCAATTTTGGTGTTTAACTTACTGTCTTTAAAACTGTAAAACAAAGACAGAAGCTTTTAACAGAAACAAAATCATCAGTTATTCAGGATACAAAAACCTTTATCAAACTGATCCAATCTACAGATTTTAATCAGGAGTTAATCTAGCGATATCAAAAATTTGTATCGAAAAATATTAACGTTTTACCTTCTAAGTTTTAATCCACTATTTTCTACGTTAGAAAATGCTTGTACCAAGTCAAAATACGACAGTTGTTTTCCATTCATGCAATGTGTTTGAGCTTTTGATTTTGCCATTTTATAAAGGACTGTCCTTTAAGAATTTCCCTTGCAGTTTGGTATTATTGTTATTTTACTTTTTACAGAAAGAATAACAGTTAATACGATCATCGATATAAGACCTCAGCATGTTAATATGACCAAAGTCATTAATTTACAAGGTTATTCGAATTGTTACACAGGAATGTAACAATATTTGAATTGACTTTGTTACTAAAATCATTTGTTGACTCCTACATTAACAGTGTGTTGACAAAATGTAACGTTACTACCTATTGTCTTGAAATCTGTTATAAACATTAAAATAGGTACAGATTAACTCCAAAAAAGCAATGTATACTCATTTCTTATCAAGGCGAACATGAATAATGTAATCCTGTTACTAATGAGAAAAGACAATGGCCTTCATAAAGGTTGAATTCAATTGAAAAGCTTTCTATTTGAAAACAAAAACGTTCCTCCGCGAAACCTTTGATTACTTTAAAGTTTAACAAGAATATCAAAATATCAGCAATTCTGGTTGTTACCATCCGTACGGTTTTTGTCTTGCTATGTTAAGCCCTTGTCGGGCATTTAAGATAATAGTTGACCCCAGTATGATTATGGATTTATAGCAAGTATATGTGTAAGAAATCCAACGCCCTCTTGAAGAAGAACCCTTATCACTAAGAATTTTCTTATTCCAGGCATAGATTACCTTACCAGTATTACTTTTTGGAATTTTGGGTCCTCAATGCTCTTCAACTTTGTACTGGTTTGTCTTTATAACTTTTTTTTATATGAGCGTCACTTATGACTACTAATAATGTGTCCTTTATAGGACAACCCAAAAGTCAATCTATTTTGTTAAAAGCTGACTTTAAGATCCATAGGTTTTTGGTTTGGTTTTTTTTTAAATAAAGTTGTCATTTGTCAACGACTAATGAATCTGAATATCTCTTTTCTCTCTCTTTGACAGTTTTTTCCCCAAATAGCAGGCTTTATTCCTTTAAGAATAAATTGCTATAGGAAGAGCTTAAAAAAGACAGATCGTATACCTATCTATATAATTTGTATGGAAGGAGCATGGTTTAAATGTACTTATATTTTCATTTAGAAGCTTTTTACAATGTGTTTAATAACCTATTTTGTAATTCTATTTTTACACCATCTGTGTGTAGTCAAAATTATTGTTCGATCCCAACCAGTTAACGATACATATTCCTTTTGCTTTGTATAGAATAGTTTGGACTAGGTATATATTGTATTCCTCGTCAAAAAATTACAAGGGGGATAATTTAATAAATTTTAAAACTATTGGAGGATCAGCAAGCAATAATCAGTCAATCGAAGAAGAAAAACACATATCCAGCGCTTATGTTTTCTTAATCTATATATTGTTACATGTACTCATCTCTTTAAAAAAAATGTTCACGATTGTAAATATAAAACCATAAGGACATGTTGTATGATTACCAATTAGACAACTATCTATCAAAGTTTATATGAAGTTATAATAGGCAACCGTACGTTTGTGTATATATTTCCAAATGTTTTTATCCCCATGAATGCACATCTAGCAGTTTAAAGTCAACAACTAACAGTGCGAAATATACTTGTTCTCGATTATAAATATAAAAAATAAGAAAATGGTTATGATTGCTTATATCTAATTGAGTTCATTTCTGACTCCTCACTGTTGAATTATATAATACAACTTAAACTATATGTTTTTCAGAGTAATTATGGCGTCTAGTAAAATGTGTGGACCATGTTCTAGGGTTGACAAATTAGCGTCAGCTGTAGCATTTTGCACTGATTGTGAAGATCCATTGTGCGCAGATTGCGCCACAATGCACAAAGCAATCAAGGCTCTCGCTTTACACCATTTAATCGATGAAGAAATTCAAACTGACAAGGCTTTCAACATCAGAAGAACCTGCAGTGATCATCCAGATATGGCTTTAGAGTTTTACTGCTCGAATCACGAAACCTTATGCTGTCGTACATGCTCCGTGAATACACATCGCACATGTGGCAAAATACTACCTGTTGATGTTGCTGCACGCGGGATAAAGTCATCAGTAATGCTGAACGATGTAACAGTAGATTTAAAGGGTTTATTGAAAACTGCCGAGAAATTAGTAATGGACAGAGCAAAAAACATGAAAAACATCGGAAAAGCTAAAGCGACCACTCTTCAAACGATAGTCCAATTCAAACGTCAATTAATTCAAGAGTTAGATGAACTAGAACAGAAATTATTGACAAAAATAGATGAAACTGAGAAAAATCTTACCAAAAAGGCCGAATCTGAGCTTTCAGACATTGAAATCCGATGTAAGGCTATTGAAAGCTTATCTGAAAAATTGGAATTTCTTACAAAACACGGATCAGAAATCCAAATATTGATGCTGTTGAATACTATCAGAGTGGATATTTCGAAGCAAGAAAAACACCTTCAAATGTTGGTTCCGTCATACGAATGTATTGACGTTTACTTCAAGGCATCAGGAATAAAGTCCACACTCAATTCTCTTGGATCGGTGGAAATAAAATCTGTTCCATGTTCAATTGAACACAAACCGTCTAAACACGCACAAGCGCAGGTACCACCAGAATGTGTGAAGATGCCAAAAGAGTTCAAACTGAAAACTGAATTCAAAGTTCCTTATTATTTCGGGAGAATAGCTAGCATGTTTGTAACGAGTGATAATAGGATGCTGTTATGTTATTCTGGAAACCAGAGTAAAGCATTGTCGGTATGGTCAGAGACAGGAGACCATTCAGGACTGTAAACTGGCTGCTCCTGTGTTGGGTATAGCTATGATACCAGGAAGAAATGAAGCAGTTGTAACATTACCAGAAATCAATTCGGTTCAATTTGTTAACATAGCAAATATGGTACCAGGCAAATCAATGAAAGTTCCCGACGAATGCCATGGCGTAACTGTTATGAAGGACATGATAGTTTTGGGTGGGGTGAGAAAAGTTTATTTTGTCAGCATGACTGGAATTCTCATGAAAACATTCAATGTTGGTAGTGATCTCTTGTTGTCGCTGAAGGCAAATAAGATGGGAATGATCTATTGCTGTGAGGCAGGTAATGATACACTCCATTGCATAGATACCAATGGAACTGTTATCTTCTCATATACATCTTCTGATTTCAATAGACCAGTAGACTTGGCATTGGATGGTAAAGATAATTTGTATGTTACAACCTGGAAGTCAGACAAATTACATCGTCTGTCAAAAGATGGGAAGCTTATCGACATTTTATTGAAGATAAAGAATGGAATGGATGAACCGTATGCAGTTGCCTTCAACAAGAATTACACAAAACTGTATATAGCGAACGGAGAGTTGTTTGAGAGTAAACAAGTATTGATTTTTGATTGTGCTTAGTAACTGCATATAGCTCTAAAAGCATACAAAAGTTGTTTCTCGTCATGTTCTTGACAAGTGTGTGAAAAAAAATCAAAGAAAATTACAAGAACAACATATTTTACAAAGATTTTTTTTATGATATTACCACAAAGCCATGCAGTAATTAATGCAACGATGCAAAGAAAAGATACATAAAGAAGTGAATATTAATTCAGTGTCAATTGGCCACGTTAATTTACAGTAATAAACCATCTATAAAGTATAAAACTGTCTACATAACAAGTGATATGTCGTGTGACAGTTCTTATTAAGTTCTGCAAATTCGCTCTCAAATTGCCACAAAACGTCTATTATAAGTCTTTTGATTTAAGTTAAACATGTTCATAATGTTATATGTATAAAAAAATTATTTACAATTGTTTTTGTCAGATAGAACTAGATTAAACTCTTGTATGTACCAAACATGGTAACTTTTCTTGTTTCTCAACTTTCTGCAGATTTCATTGAAGAAATAGTACAACTGCAAACCTTTCGTGTTAAGTAGCAATATATCTATATGTAATCAGTATTTTATGTTATTTTTTTTTTCATTTTAGATGTAGTTTGGTTTTTCATTTTTTTTCTAATTCATTTTCTTAAGATATACTATATGGACTTCTAGATATATGTTATCTCGTTTGTTGTCTATCATCACGCAGTTAAGCATTGCCAAGATGTGACCACCTTTGTTATTGGTGTTTTGCTGTCCCGTTCATAATAGATAAAAGAAAAAAGTAGCGTATATGTTTTTGAAACAGCAATTCAATGATGTATGAATATATTAAAAGAAATGACGAGTGATGACAGATGACGAGAATTGTCATTAAACAAATCAACCATGTTTTGTTATATCTTTATTTATATACAGTATATATGTTTCTTTGTATTCAATATTGAAATAACTTTTTGCGTTTTGTGTATTTAACTTGGCAAATAATTAAACAAAAAATATTTTCTTTGAGCAGATAAAACAATTTTCTTGGCTGTAGTCCAGCGGATATCAGAATAATTGATCACTTTATGGTAAAAGCACGAAACTTGACATAGTGAAAGTTGAAGGGGTATAGACATAATTCAGATATGGAGCCACGAACAAAAATTCAATATGGCCGCTTAATTCAAGATGGCCGACATAAGTATAACATCATTCACTTGATGGAAGTCTTCCAATTTTAATGACTCCACAAGATGTCACAAACTTAAAGAAATACAACTAAGATATGTCAATTATTATTTTTTTAAATCTTATAATACAGAAATCATCAAATTGGCGCGTCAAATTGTCTGATTTTGACAGCATTAGTATGTATACGCAATCATTGTGTGATAGAAAGTAATCAAATCCGAAAAACTGATCATTTGGTATAGACAAAGGCCTACAATATAGCATTAATACCTGGGTGCATAGATTTTATTTTCAAAATGGCGGCTATATTCAAAATGGTGCCGATTAACATGTCAAAATTTGTTGTTTGTTAAAGTATGCTATGAAATTGAAATGGCCGATACAACTCAAAATGGCGTCTTTGGTGAGTTCTTATTTTTCACAGATACAGGTAATGACCTTAGAAAATTCACAATTGTCCTGTTGACAACACTGTTGTCCGCAAGGAATGCTCTGTGGGTTTCTGGATTCGTTTTTGGTAAAAGGAAGCATATCACGCAGATGAATTGGCAGCCATCGTCAATAGTTGGTGTGGTCTAAGGCAAAGAACCAAAGGATGATCTTTGAGAGAGCTTCAATATATAATAAAAAGTTAGCCTCACGTATAGACCTTATAAATATTAATTCTGTCAATTCAAATTGGAGGGTTTATATTATATCATATCATCATCCCTAAAAACATCTTTGTACTGGCATAACGCGTTTGACAGTAGACGGTAAAGTGTGCACACCGTAATTTGGTGAGCTCTATGTATTTTTGTAACACGAGAAGTCTGAATCAGGTGTACCTGGTGATGTAACCAGTGCATTAACTAAAACACTAGTCCATCCACTACCTTCAATCCTACTATCAAGAGCTTTGAACGCAGTCATTTCAATGTTTAGGCCAACGAACATTATGATAGAGTTTCCTCACCATACATTTGAGGCTAGTTCCATTGTATAAGTTTGCTACCGTGAAAAGGGGTTTATCAACAGCAACAACTGGAGTTTGGCCTGGATTAAGCTTTCTTACATCATGATTCAGCCATTTGAATTCCCCTTTTAATGCACTTTGGAATGAGGACATATGATTGAAAGTTCTCCTTCAACTAATGAAATATCTGGTTCGCTGAATCTTAGTACAGCTGGTGGAGGATTTGAATAACTCTCTGGTAAAATAAAACCTATCTTTGACTGGCATTTCAATATAGAATCAGATTGGTCAAATGTTTGAACAACGCCTTGAAAATCCTCTGAAATATGTTTGAATAAAGATATGCATGTACCATGGAATTAATCTTTTGACGATATACTGCTTGGATTGTGGTCAATGTTGTCTAAATCAGATGAAGTAAATACATTTTGTAGTAGATTGGCAGGACAACCAATACCTCATTGGCCATGGAAGAAGAAATGTCTAACACTTGGTCGTAGGAGACAGGTAGTCCAAGTTTAAATACAGTATCTACTAATCACGTTTTCTAGTCTTACAGTGGACCATGATTCCCAAATAAGCACAACCTGGAGGTACATGATCTGGACGGTTGGATAGTTTCTTTGAACAACTATACATCAGAAGCTGTGCTATTGTTAATGTAGACTAAGAATACGAACGATCCTAAATGTTGGGTCCAAACTGAATCATTATGACCAAAGACATTGACTGGGGTACAAAAGCTTCCTGACATTCCTTTGGAAAGGTTCCTTTAAATTCCAAATTTAATTCGAAAATATCTTTATGAACAAACGTAGCTGCTTTTGATATGTTGACAAACTCATTATAAAAGTCTTCTAAAAAGTAAAATAAAAAAAATACTGAACTCCGACGGAAAATTCAAAACGGAAAGACCCTAACCAAACGGCAAAATCAAATGATAAAACAACTGAAACAAACAGACAACAACTGTCATATTCTTGTCTTGGTAAGGCATTCTCAAATGTAGAAAATGGTGGATTGAACCGACTCTTTAATGCAGGACCAATGTCATCTTTCAAAGCAAGAATATTTTCACGGCCTTGTTTGTAAGCATCTAAGTCAGGGAAAATAGATACAATTCTGTCTTTTAGTCGAGAACTATAAACTCAAAATTAAACATCTGCACCTAGACATGTTATTCATTCCATATAAAGTTTACATAGATCTGACAATTTGTAAACACTGATAGTCTCATCGCATGATCTTGTTTCATTTATATAAGAGACTGGTTCCGAAAATGCAATACCATGGATTTGCCTTTTCTTCTTAGATTCGACAATATCATTTTTCATTTCAATTCGAGATTCTCGATTTTATAAGGAAACTAAACATTTAGAGTTGTGTGGTACTTTGCTTCATGTGCAATTTAATCACTAGCGCTTTACTTTGCAAGTAACAACGTGTCATTTAATTTACTGATCATTCTCTCACACGTGTATCTTGTCCAAATATTGAGGACTCATGAAAGACTTCATGCTCATTTTGATTACAGAAGAATCACACAGACGGAAAATTGGGAACTGAACAGAAAAACTATATCTAGTTTTCTTTTTAGATGAGGTTGCTTTATCATCTATTCTCTCATGTGAGGTTCGTTTCTCAGCTCTATTCCACTTTGTCTTGTTGAGTTTTAAGTTGCAATATTTGTGCCAACATACTTTGTGGTCAATGAGAGACTGCTATTCCAGATCTCGCATTTAAGTTTTCAATGCACACATAAATGCCTTTAGGCATCAATCGTAATTAATGAAACTTCTTAATATTGTCAGCTGGACTATATAAAGTGATCAATTATATCAATTTTTTTGGACTCTTCCTTTCGACTTTTGGCGTCCATTTTGAATTTGTCGGCCATTATGGAATTATTTTTGATTGTTCCGTATTGAGAAAAGTATAATTAGCATCATAACTAGCAATCTGTAAAGTTTTGTGCTTGTATATTCAAGTACACAATTATACCATTTTTGTGGACTCTGCCTCATCACTGATGGCGACCCTTTTAAAGTTGGTGGCCATTTAGGATTTTTAATTTATAATTCCATATCCCAAAATGTTTATAAGCATCATAACTACATGTAACACTGTGCAACGTTTCATGCTTTTACCATGAAATTATAACAATTTTTTGGACTATATCTTATAATTTTTGGCGGCCATTTGGAATTTGTCGGCCATTATGGAATTATTTTTGATTGTTCCATATTCGTAAAAGATTATTAGCATTATAACTAGCTATATGTGTTGTGCCTTTATATCCAATGACCAATTATACCATTTTTTGGACTCTGCCTCATGACTGTTTTTTTTTATGGCTCGATATCCAATATTATAATATCTATGATTGTTAATTATACTTTCAATATAGGACAAAACAACAATTAAATTGTATTAATGCACCCCCAAACAAACAAACAAACCTCTCATTAGTTTGTACATATTATAATATAGTAACTAGCCTATATAAAAACTTTCGTTAGTTGAACAAACAAATTTATCTTTATTACGTTGTAAAATGTTGTATGACTTGCGATTTGATTCGATAGTCAGATGATATAATTGCTCGACTATTGTACAACCTTAGATACAGCAGACGAGAAAAGGCATTTCTCTACATACGCCAATTTTCAGATCTAAAATAATTGCCCTCAATGTGAGAAGAACTAAATATATAAATATTACAATGCGTCATGAACAAAAAAATATAGCCGTGTATTTCATTAAAAGATATGATATATTGAACTGATTTATACAGTTTATTTTATAATTTACTGCATCACGTGACTCAGCCATATGACAGCATTGAAGAATCAAGGTATACAGCTCTTGGATGGTATAAAATTCTCACAAAAAAAACGTGTATGGTGTAATGGTGTATGGCATATGGTGCAATTGTGTAAGGTGTATGGTGTTATGGTGTATGGTGTAAGGGGAATGATGTGAATGAACGGTGTACAACATTTCATTGGTTGAAAACGAAGTTCTTTTTATTTTAATTTTTTGGATTGTAAACATAAATAATAAAATTAATCTTAATATTTAAAATTAATTGTATTATGGGTAATTTCGGATAGTGTAGATAGAATGGGGAATGGTGTATGGTGTAATATGTAAGGTGTACGGTACAAAGGTGTATCGTGTATGTTGTAATGGTACAAGGGTGTATGGTGTAATGGTGTATGGTGTATGGTATAATGGTGTATGGTGTACTGGTGTATGGTGTATGGTATAATGGTGTATGGTGTTAGTGGGAAGTGTACACTATCCAAGAAATGTTATTGCATCAACACTGGTAATATCTATATATGTTTGTACTTAAAAAGTATTTTCAACAATAAGTTTCAAAAAATTCTTGCAATATTCACCTTTGACTAAATTATTTGTCAGGCAATACACGGTATAATATATACACATGGGAAAAAGTATTGCAACATCTTGATTTTTTAAAACTTGAAAAATCAGCCTCTTTTTTTGGATGAAATATAAAAGAATATTCGTATAATATCATTGAAACATAGTTTATGATAACATTTGGCATTTGAACGAAGGAAAAATGTTTGAAAAAAATGATTTATATAACCACAATTTTAATAACAAAATGAATGTTTTTGTACAAAAAATGCATTTTACAACTTTTACTGTAGTCGAACTTTACAATGTCAGACATTTCAAAATTAATCTTCACATCATGATTGATCGTTATACGCAAAATAATTAGTACTTTGTGCGCAGCCTCCATTCAAACGGATAACCACATCTTAACGTCTTCTGATTCCTGCCATAAATCGACTAATTTGTTGCTAAGGAAGCAGCAACCATTTCTGACGAAGGACTTGTTTATTTCATGATGTGGTCGAAACGGGATGTCCTTTCGAGCACTATCCGCCTTATAGTGTCCCATATATGCTCGATATGGTTTAAATCTGGGCAACGATCGTGCAAGGAAGATGGACCGAATTCCATTGGAAAATTGTATCTTCCTCCACGATGCTACTTTGGCGAGCTCTGCACTACATTGGATACAGAAAACTGTGTGTCTGTTCGTAAGCAAAGGTCTCCGAATGGTCTTATCGCAAGATAACCAGTAGCGATGAGTCGATCTCGAACAGTTCTTGTTAAAAGGCTCCTGTATGCTCATCACTCTTTCTTGAGGATTGTATTGTATGCAATGGGTTTTCTTCTGACCAACCTTTAATTATTATGCATGATTTTTCCTAGCAAATGGTATAGGGGGTCTTCTTTATCTCGGAAGGTCTTTAACATCGTTTATTGCCTGATTTTTATTCTCAAAACGACTTATAGTGGAATGATGATTGGTGATGCATTAGATTCTGAAACGGCCAATTGGTTCAGTAGTTTTTAAGGAGAAGATTTTTTTTTTAATTTGAAAACATGATAAACAAATTGTGTAAAATTGTCCTTAAAGGACAATAACTCTTTAAGGAGTCAATTGACAATTTTGGTCATATGAACTTATTTGTAGATATTACTTTGCTGATGAGCATATTTGCTTTCTACAACTTATCTTTATAATAATTAATACTATTCAAGATGATAACCAAAAACTGCAAAATTTTCTTTTAATTACAAATTAAGTGGCAATAAATTCAACAATAGGTTATAAGTTACAACTGAAAATTTCAAGGCTGAAAGAACTTCACCTTATGAACACTTTTAACCCATGTCAGATTGTTCTAACTGCTTTGGTTTTTTAAATATAAGCAAAAAACTGCATTTACCCTTATGTTCTACTTTAGCCATGGCGGCCTTATTTTTAGAAGAAACAGAAAATGAAATACAAACATTATTCTAGACATCCTAAGGATCATTCAGCTCAAGTTTGGTTGGAATTGGTTCAGTGGTTTCAGAAAAGAAGATTTTTTAAAGTTGGGCGACATGGTAATCAAATTGTGTAAAATTGTCCTTAAAGGGCAATAACTTTTTAAGGGGTCGATTGACAATTTTGAGCATTTACCTTGTTTGTAGATCTTACTTTGCTGAACATATTTGATGTTTACTGTTTATCTGTATCATTAATACAATTCAAGATAATAACCAAAAACTGCAAAATTTCCTAAAAATTACACATTTATTGGCAGCAATCCAACAATGGGTTATTAAATTCACCTGAAAAATTTCTGGGCTAGTAGTACGTTACTTTATGAACACTTAACCCATGTCAGATTTGCTCTAACTGCTTTGGTTTTTGAGATATAAGCCAAAAACTGCATTTTACCCCTATATTCTATGTTTAGCCATGGTGGCCATGTGCACGTTTTTTTACGAAACAGAAAATAAAACACAACGTTATTCTCGATACCCTAAGGATCATTCACTTTTAGTTTGGTTGGAATGGGTTCGGTAGTTCCATAGGAGAAGATGTTTGAAATACATCAGTTTACATCAGACGGACGATGACGACCAAGTGATGACTAAAGCTCACAGTTCCTTTGTAACGGAGAGCTAAAAATGGTTCTTGGTTGTAGCAATGATTTTTAAAGTCCGTTTCTACCCTGTAATATACACAATCTTGAAACAACCCTAAAGAAGACTCTGACCTACATATTCAAGTGAAGATGTAAATGAATTTTGTAATGTTTTTTCCAACTTTCTATTCATGTACTTTTGATGTAAGTCTTGTATAAACCTTCCTTGATGATAGCTACAGCTTTACAAAGTTGAATTACAAATTCGATGTATCAATTTACATGTTGTTGTGTACCAATGAATATGTACAAAAGCAAATGTATGAAATATTTAATACACAGCATTTCAAAGATACTTAAAATTATTCAAATTTCAAAGGAATGTGCTTTTTAGAAGTCACTCTTTTATTATGATGCTCAATTTCTTAGAGAGGAAACGTATTTATGCTGTTCTTGGCTATTTCATTGCATCCTATTGCTGTCATCTCTGGTTTTCTCAAAATTATCATATACTTATTTAACCATTTATAGCATGCTGCGAAACCATCCATCTTAGTTATTAACTGTAATCTTAAACAGTCATAAAAAGAGTAAAACTTTTCAAATGAAATAATTTAAAGTAAGTCCTTTCCATATTAGATCTAGCTTAAGGATGTATCAGGTGACGTTTTGAATTTATGTCAGATACTGGGACTCCTTGTTTTTTTCCCCCATACGTTACAAGGTAAAATATGTTGCCCCACAACAGCCATTTATCTTTTAATAGAAGACTTAATATCTCATAAAAGGGCATTGAACAAAATTTAAGCAATTCTTGACTTTTTTTCTTTTGATATGAGACCAAAATAATACCAGTGCAAATATAAGGTAAAAGTTTGAGTCAGCCTATTTCGCGCCACATTTTAATCAATTGCGTCGCAGAGCGCAGCTGTATACGACCACAGAGGTCCAACCCTGAATAGTGGAGGCAAAAATGGGCAAAATATAAGCACTTGACGTTATCTTTATGTAGTATTAATACAAATCTGAATTGGATTGTAATTAAAAAATTGACACAATGACATAATAGGTTTCTGACACAGAATAACTAGTCAAATAACTTAGAATTGGTTTTATGATTGGATTTTATATTCAATATTTTGCTTTTGTGAAATACACTATGCTGTTGCAAATTGTCCCCCCCCCCCCCCACCTTTTTTCACAAACAAAAGTAAACGGTTGATGAACTGTTTCTAATTTCTGAAATTTGAAATGAGAAAAAATTATCCCCTCTACAATTTCTAAAAAATGTCATTTTTCTTTTAAAAATAAAGTTATTGAAACTCAAATATACAACCGTAAAAGACAGTCATACATTATACTTATCTATAAAAAGCTCTGATATAAAATATATCAAACAATACATTTTTACTATATTTGCCCTAAAGGATGGTTCAAATAAATCTTAGTGACAAAGTTATCTTTCAAGCATATAGTATAAATACATTAAAATCAATATATAAAAAATTGATATATTTAAACAAAATCATCAGAGCTGTTGATATACATTGCATGAAAAAACTAGTCAATCCACTTTCAATTGAGAAAAAATCAAAAAGTCTTAACTCAAATACATATCAGTTTTATCTTCCTTTTTCCATTCATACCACTGCAAATCAAAATTTTGTACAAAAAGCAACCTTTCAGAAAATAAATAATTTAATAACAAACTTAATACAATCTATCACTGTTTCAAGATATAACTAGATGTGTCAAAGCGACACCAATGGCCCCGTCTCAAATATTCGAAAAATCGGCAATTTTAATAACACATGTGGACACAAACATGATGATAGGCTCACAAATTAAAAATCAGCAAAAAATCTGGAGGCGTATAGAAAAAAAGTCTGTATAACTACAATTTTTAAAGTTGTAAACCCTTAAATTTGGTAAAAATTAGCTAAGCGGAACAAAACTTAAACTCGACCTATAACTCATCGTGGTTAGCTCATCTACCAAAAATCAGCCCAATATCTGAAAGCATTTAAAAAATAAAGGTCCGTATAACTGTGATTTACATATATTTATAAAAGTCCAAAGCCCCAAATTACAGCAAAACTTAGTCGAGCGGAACAAAACTTAAACTTTATCTGAAACTCATCATTGATAACTCACATACTAAATATAAGCCCAATATCTGAAAGCATTTCGAAAAAAAATCCGTATTACTGTGTTTTTTAACAATATATCAAAGTTTATAGCCTGTAATTTCGGCTAAAAATAGACGAGCATAACAAAACTTGAACTAGATCTGTAACTCATCTTGGTTTACTTATATTCAAAAAATCATCCCAATATCTGAAGGCGTTTTGAAAAAAACCTCCGTATAACTGTGATTTTCAACAATTTATCAATTTTCGGTGAAATTAAGCGGAGCGGAACGAAACTTTAACTTAATCTGTAACTCATCATGGTAAACACACATACCAAAAATCAGCCCAATATCTGAACGCGTTTAGAAAAAAACTCCGTATAATGGTTAGTTGCTGAATGACGGAATGACGTAATTACGGAAGTACGGAATTACGGATTTTCAGAATTTCGGATTTACGAACAAGGGTCAAACTATATGGTACCGACAACTTCGTTGCGAGGCCATACAAATAACAATGATATACACTTATAAATCAGTTCTTACATATATTTTCATACGTGAAAAAATACTTTGCTCTGTATCTATTTCTAAAAAATAACAAATAAAAATATACCAATCTAAATATCTCTTCAACAAATATCAAAGATGATGAAAACTGTTCAACATAAATGAAATCTCTTTGAAACACATGATCAATTTCCCGAATTGTCTTTTACTTATCACATTTGTCCAAAACGAAGTCGTTATCTTTTTACTTTTATCCATAGTTAACAATGAAAAATATCTTGGGAGGACAGAATCTTATGAGTGTCAAGATTGATGTTAAACCAGAAAATTTGACATGAAAAGAAAAAAAACTGCATGCATTTTAAAAGGAAATGCCTGTCCCAAGTAACAAATATGCCAGTGGTTTTCAATTCGTTTGATGTGTTTAATCGTTTGATTTTGACATTTGATAAGGAACATTCCGTTTTGAATTTTTTGGAGTTCGATATTTTTTTAATTTTATTTTTATTGCATACAGTTGCTCTTACATTGTACATTGTACTCAATACAATCATTCTTTACAAATATGTATCAGTTCCAAAACAAGTAGGAAAGAAGTATACATTATAAATTCAAATATCACAACCATTTGAAAAATGCTTCAACAATAATTTAAAAATTCTATACATCTAAGATCTGTTTCATAATAATTCTGACATTATGATAAAAATACATCATTTGGACAGGACAATATTTCTAAATGAACGGGACAATACGTCTAAATGGACAGGGCAAGACGTCTAAATGGTCGGGGCTAGACGTCTAAATGAACAGGGCAAGAAGTCTAAATGGAGGGAATCAACAGATACTTTTGACATTTGTCGGTTACACTTGGCACTTAAACCAGGTTTGGTAAAACCCCGGATTTTCTGAGTAATGTCCAGTGGAATATACAGGCTCAGTTTTACCCGTATCTAGGAGTATTGCCCAGTCCGGGAAAACTGGGACCTGGGTTTATCAGCCCTAATTTAAACAGTTCTTGATGCTACCTGTAAAAAAATTAAATGATCACTTCTAATTACGATAGCAAAACAAATCAGTTTCATATTAATACTTTTGAATTTGATTTTACAAAATGTTAAATTCCAATTTCTTTGCCTATCATTAACACATTGAAACATATGAAAATATACTTGCTGATTGTAGTGTCCAAAACCCGACATTGATTCTCATGTCTAGTGTTGCAAAACTAATACTTTAATTACTTTACATCTACATTAAAATTATAAGAAACGAGTGACCGTTGAAAACTAATGTTATTCCAATTCTGGAACCAATGCATACAAACATCATAAACTAAGTCTTCTGTGCACGATTTTATCATTTTTTTCGCATATATTTCGTATAATCGTCAATTTTTTTTCAATCGGTCAGTGTTGTGAAAAATGTCAGGTATTTAAAGTTCGTGTTTTTAAGCCGAAGTTTAACAATTGTCACCTCTGTCAACAATCAACAAAAAACATGGATATTGAGCACGTGTTTAACATGTACAATCAGATAATACTTTATGTTAAGGACGTCTATACGTATTGCGATCATCGGTGAAACACTGAGGTCACTTTGCACACGGAAAATATATCGGGGAATTGCTTCTATGAAAGTAAACTTCTTCTAGATATGAACATATTAAAGATTTTTTTCAGAAAAACAGTATATATACATAGTTTTTTATAATAAAAACTACTGAGTTATAAAAAAAAACCACATGCATTATTTTTTTTAATTTGAGGTTTCTAATGACTTTAAACAATCGTGAATGTATCAATGTGTTTCTGTTTAGAAACATTTTTTTTTTCTTCAATTTTTTAGTTTTTTTGGGACATTTACAGCTTTATATTCCGCAAGTCTTCCATGTAGGTAGAAACACTTAATTTACATTTTTATAGATTTTATTGTTATTTTAACTGTTTACAAAATTTTGAATATTTGAAAAACTAAGGCTTTTCTTCCTCAGGCATAGATTACCTTAGCTGTATTTGGTAAAACTTTTAAAAAATTTGGTCCTAAATGCTCTTCAACTTTGTACTATATTTGGCCTTTTTAACTTTTTGGATTTGAGCGTCACTGATGAGTCGTTTGTAGACGAAACGCGCGTCTGGCGTATATACAAAATTTAGTCCTGGTATCTATGATGAGTTTATTGTACGTCAAAATCCGATAATCTTTAAAAAGACAATGCTAAAGATATCTTAAATATGACAAAGTATAAAATTAGCTTAGTTGTTTTTTATGTCTTCTCAAGCGCAGCCGGTTTGAATAAGTACAAACATCATGTATATTTACTATTTAGTTATAAAAAGCCCGATTGTCCAACTTTGACTTTTAACTTCAAAGATTTAAAAAGTTACGCACACATTTATATTTTCAGAGGATTGGAGAAAGCTTCTAGTAGCAGTAAGTAGACTCTTACATTCTTTATAAAAATATTATGTTTATTATAAAATTTGCTATAAAAAACAAGTTTCAAAATAAGTTATAATTGCATAATACGGGCACTGATATAGAGCTAAATCAAAATCTGAACGGAGTTATATTTAGGGAGTTCAGGGACCAAAAAGATCTTTTTACAACAATTGTCCTCAGTGGAAATGATTGCCATCAATTTTGCTCACAACATTCGCATACTTTCAACTATGTCCAGCCTCCTACTACCAATATTCTTGTTCATAAATGTCTGTCTTCCTTTCCTCTTTTCTCTTCAAATTTACATTCCACTTGTCCTAATCACTTTCCCCTGGTCAACTCTGCTACTTTATTAAGTGTTCGTTTGTCAATAACATTGTGTTATTACAGCAATTTTGTTTTCAACCATATGAATGTTCCTCTAATCAATTATACAGCTTGATTATTGATAAAATATACGCCGAAATAATACGCGACGTGTATGTTTACCAACAGAAATGATCAACTTAAATATACGTGTCTAGATTTTGTTTTAATACAAAGTTTTTGTTCAACTAAAGTACTTAAACAGAAATGATTTTTTCTCAATAACTGTTGTAAATATTTAATAAATAAAACATGCCAATATATAGAAATGCGTACACAGCGCTTAACCGACATATACTATTATATTATCATTTTATTATTCACCCTTTAACTCCGTTTTGAAATATTAAAGAACGTTCATGTTATATACCACAGTCATTAATGGTTGATTGCCAAATTGGTTTGAATAACAGATTTTGGAGATAATATACAATTTGTATTGTGCCGGTCTGATATACATCATCCAAAATTAAAATACTATAGAAATTCCATCAAGTATCTCTGTTGCGCGATATAGATTAATAATATGTGTTCATAAGAATATCTTGTTCCATTAATTTGGCATATTTAATATTAACTAAGACGTAAAATCGTTGTACAAGTACTTAAAAGATGAATATATTTACCATGGGGTACTTGTGATTGGATATTTTATCAGTGATTCACACTTACTACAAAAAATTGTTTTATCTTAATAATTAAGATCTTATACAACATTTCATTTTGTCCTTGACAACTTCAAGTTAAACATTTAGGTTTAGAGAAGACAAAGTGATACAGAAGTCTTTAATCTATTACAAAATTTAAAATTTTGACCAATTTCGAATTCTTCAAGGAGTTCATTGTGTTAAAATAAGATCTAGACTTCCAGTATGATTTTGATTTGAAGGGCAACTTAGTTTTAACTTTAATTACCGTTTTCCCTTGAATACGTAAGGTAAGATCTTATTGTTTTTCTTATTTGTTTTTTTAACATAGTTTCATATCCAGATTTGAACCATCGATAGACCTCATCATAAAGTATAACAAGACTCTCTGTAGTTATTTCATCATGCCTTCAGAAGTTATTTCCCTTTTAATGTTTTATGAACATGGTATAATGTCATTGTTTTGCTCTCCCTTGACACCATTTGCGAGTAAGGTCGTGAGGAAATGATGATAGTCCGTCGCAAGGGGACGATAAATGGTTGACCTGTGTTAAGAGAGACCCATATCTCTTGCACGTAAAAGACACCCTTGTAGATTTCGAAAAAGAGAAGGCTAATGCCGCTACAAGGCAGCACTCGCACCCGCAAAGTGGAAAGGGATTAATATAAGATGGAAAACTTGTTTCCCAATCCACTATAAATAAATATTTTTAAACTGAACGGCAACATGTACAAGAACATAAGGCAATGCTAATAAAGATATAAAAATATTTTGGTATCAACCTTTTTAAGTTTTATTTCTTTTTTCGTCATAAAATTATTTCGTTTCCTTTAATGATTTTCTAAACTGTGCTAGCTAGCTATGAAAACATGATTACTTCTTTTAGTTCGTGTGTTTTCCTCGGTTCTAGTTTGTTATCCAGATTTGTTTTCTCTCAATCGATTTATGACTTTAATACAGATTTAGTTTGTAACCCGAATTTGTTTTTTCTCTATCGATTAATGAATTTCGAACAGCGGTATACTACTGTTGCCTTTATTTAAACTCGCCGTGATATAGCTTTTTTGTGCTAATGCGGCGTAAAGCAACCAACAATCAATCAATCGTTTATTTAAACAACGATACACTACTGTCGCCTTTATTTAATCCCCTTTAATTTCGGAAAATGCATGTACAAAGTTAGGAATATGACAATTGTTTTTGTCGCTCGTAACTTGATTTTACCAATTTGTATGGACTTCTCCTTTTTGAATATTCTTTGTAATTCGATACTTTTATTATACTTTTTTTGCAACATTAACTTAATTCAAAAGACATTTGCAGCGCTGACTAGCAATTTCATTTTTTTGTAAATGTGTAAAATTGTGGTGGTTTTTTTTCAATATTGAATAAAGGCTCCTTGATATTCAAATTTTTCAAAGTTATAAGAATTTTTCTCTTTTTTAGTAAAGCAAATTCAAGCGAAATTGGTTGAAACTCTTTACAAAATTGTATGTGTATTTCTCATTAGGTTTATCTGACTTTCTTATTTTGAAAAGATATAAGGCGCATTCACACGATACGATTCTCCGTTCGATTTTCCATTCGACTTGACACCGTCGCACAGGTAAATCGTACAGCGTTCTGTTCACACGATACGATTTTCCATTCGATTTCCATCAGATTTGAACAAGTGCTTTTTTATATTTCTAAACGCAGCAACTTTCAAAATTATCTTTATACGCAAGTATTATTAAATTTTAAACAAATATTATTGAGTTATTTATTGAATGGTGATTTGATAATGAGTTTCCAAGGACTATTCCTAAATTCTCCAAAATATTTGTTTCGTCTAGCCATTTTTTTTGTTATACATGTATACCTGTAGTTGTTACTACTTTATCAGATATTTTATATTTCTTTAATATTATTATCTTTAATACATATTGCACTACCATCTTAACTGAGACTACCATAGTGATCGCACTGGCAGTAGTAAATGTTTCTTCTCCAACCTGTAATTTCCGTTAAGACTAATAAGAGATAAAAGACCCAAGCTTGGCGAAATATTTAGCACAATAAAGAGTATAGTATGAGTTATAAGGTTACCTTGAATCGTTTTTTGTTTATATCAATTATGGTCATTTTTAAAATACTCTAAATTACATGATTATCAGTCTTGAAACCATGGTGAAAAATGCAGAAATTTGTTCGGCATGTAATCTCTGTTAAAAATTCTAAATAAACAGTTTTGAAAATAGATTCTACACCCAACATATTGTTATCGGTGTAAAATTTAATTCTAATACAACCTTTCTCTTCAGATACACGTATAATGTTTTATAACAAACGGAATACTCGAAATGTAATATCTGTAGAATGTAATATCCGTTGAAGAGTGCTTTCTTTCACGTCCGCACTTCTATCAAGTATGTCATGCCAAAATAACATTTAAAAATTTATTGCGGATCATGGCGAATATATAAATTACAGAACAATAACATACATTGTATTTCAGACGACATATAGAGACACCATGTGACACTCTTAAATTTTCAATTATATTAATGTAACAAAGTTGATTTTCTTCTGAGATCTAGAAAAAAAAAGTAACGGATATATTTTTATCAATGAATCAATAGTAATGTTAGTAGAAAATCTAAACCCGATTTCAATATTCAAAATATAAAACTTGTATTTAAAATATAGATTAGACATAGAACTCGATACGATAAAAGAATGGAACTCTAAAACAGATAACCGAGTTGCTTCGTGTCTTATTTTATTACTACACGTACGTCTTTGTTTAATAAGCACATGTTTTTGTGTAATTCACTTCTTTTTTGGTAGAGTTAAGTCATATATCTAATTAATATTCTATAGTGCGTCTTTTCATGTTGTAATGTCATACATATACGTACTACTTTTTAGATAAGGGAGAAGGTTGGCGCCTTTTTTAAACATTCATACTTCATACTTCGTCGTCGTCTGCGTCGTCCGAAAATGGATGGTTTACTTTTCAGGTCCCAACAGTTTAGGATTTAGGGGCCAAAGGGTCCAAAATTAAACTATGTTTGATTTCATCAACAATTGAATTATAGGGTTATTTAATATGATAAAATCTAATCGTGTATTTAGATTCTAAATTTTTGGTCCCGTTTTCAAATAAGTCTACATTAAGGTCCAAAGGGTCCAAAATCAAAAACTAGTTTTCACGAAATGAATTCTTGGGGTTCTTTGGTATCGTGAATCTAAACATGTACTTATAGTTTCGATTACGGGCCCAGTTTTCAAGTTGGTCCAAAGCAGGGTCCAAAATTAAACTTTGTTTGATTTCAACAAAAGTAATTGAATATATGGGGTTCTTTGATATGCTGAATTTAACCATGTATTAATGTTCTTGGATATTGGACCATAATAAGAAAATGTCCAATTTTATTTTTTAAAGATTTGAGACCTCATTCATTCTGTGTCAGAAACCTATTTTGTGTCAACTATTTAATCACAATCCAAATTCAGAGCTGTACCAAGCTTGAATATTATGTCCATACTTGCCCAACTGTTCGGGTTCGATCTCTGCGGTCGTATAAAGCTGCGCCCTGCGGAGCATCTGGTTTGTTTCCCGTTGTTGGACCTATAATTGTTAGCTTAAATTCGCTGAGACTTGGATGCGGTGTTCTCTCAATGATACTTATACCACATATTCTTATTTATAATGTTCTCAAGTATCTATAATTATTAAAAAAAAATTAAACTTATTACGAAATATTTTAATTGGAAAAATAAAGAACTTTATTCATGTGCGAACTAAAGTTGGGTTTAAGGGAATATAGGAAAATAATGTTAAAGGTCTTCGAAACTTTGCAATTTGATATAGTTCAGCTTGTGCAATACCATAAATTGGAAAATTTAGAATAAATAAAAAGAAGGGACTTTCCAATCCCTTATAAAAAATTGCCAAAATCGCTACACGTCATAACATTATCGGACAAGGAATAGCTAGCATGATTTGATTTCCTTTAAAATGCTCATTCGAATTTTCAGTATTAATATGATCCTATAAGCTATACTCCCAGTTCATACATTCCCATATCTAACTGAATCTTACCTCGAAATCCAGAAGTTTATATTTTTTTTAGATGACACGACTATTTCAAGAGCTAAGAAAGTTTGACCTATTTTTATGATTTGGATTGTCGTCAATGATTTCTGAGATACAACAGGGATTGATTTCTGATGAAGCCAGAGGCCGGGGATCACATCCCCCTTTTTGTGGAAAAAAATGGTTGATTAAATAGGGAATCACTGAAGAATAACTGGAGCCCCTCTTAGGCAGTCAATGGGCCCCCTTCTATGAAAATTTCTGTATCCGCCACTTGAAGTGGTATAGATTTTATTTGCATTCGATTAAGATAGATTATTTTCCATTGTGTTCATTTTGATCCCTTTCGGTAAAGTCAATGCATACGGTTGTTGAGTTTTAAAAAGGGTAAAAAAACTACTGAAAATCACTTTTAACCTCACTTTTTTTAATGGTATTTAATATTCTTATTTCCAAACCGAAATGTATGGGGTCTTTTGCATAATGTTCCTAATTTTCATCTCTTTTAAAAGTTAAAATTAAATGCATTAACCGTATCCAAATCCTTACTGTGTCCCCACTTTTTGTTTCAACACTTGCTAAATTGTACTGCAATTTCGCAGGCATCATCTAGTGTATGATTATATCAAAGAAAATACATCGGCTAGCGACGTTCTATCAATGTATTCTTTAATCTTTATATATGGAGAAATGGAACAAAACATCTGTTATTCAATTTTTTAATAACTGGATTTAAGTATGGCCGTTGCAATTTGGGTACTCCTCATTACGGAATCCTGGATCATTTGAAGGTCTGTTCAGAACAATTTTTCTTTGATTCAATAAGAATTCAAAATCAAAGTTTTATTTATTGTCGATACATAGTAAACAAAGTAACACAAGCTCAAGTGAGCTTTTAAAATCGACATTTTTTCAAAATTCAAAATTAAATTGGTGTAAACAATGATACCTCTACAAAATAAACACAGAAAGAAAATTTTTGTCTAAATAATAAAAAACGTAGGTGAATTTTTTTTCAAAATAGGTGCAATTTATATGATGGTTACTATGTATATTGTTTTGGTGAATTATGTGTTAAAAAATAAGTAATGATGATAAATTGTATTAATCAATTCATTATGGAGGGGGGTAGGAGGGGTCCTGATCCCGAAATCCCGGGCTTATAAACACGAAATCCCGAGGTCCCGAATTTAAATAAAGTTAAATCCCGGAATCCGAAATTTGAAAAAAAGAATTCCAGGATCCCGAAGGAGTAAATCTCAAAATCCCGAGTTTAAAAACAGCCGATCTCGGAGTCCCGATAAAGGTTCTATCCCCTTCATTATGAGCTCTTTTATTTGGGAATAAAACATCCTCTTTTAAACGCTTTGTCGATTACCACTGTGCCTGAAGTGAAATATCTATAAATAGATATCAGAACGCGAACGTGATAGAAAGCCTAATTTAGAACATTGTTTAGAAGAAAGCCGGAAAGGAAATAAGTTGAGTTAAACGTGAATTAAATCTTAAGATTTGCAGCATTCAATGCACAGAATTGCTCAGTCGCGACAAACAAATGCTGGCCCCTCGTCATTCTTTGGAAATATGTTGATAGTGGGTCTTCCCATGGATAGAAACATGCAAGCGCCTGTGTATGAAACACTTCCTTAATCTTCCTTATCTTTTTGTAATTCTTGAACAGGCAAATTCATCCAATGTCCCTCCTCCTGACTTTGGATGTGCTAAGGGATGTATAATTGCATTTACTAGCACTTGTCGCCCTATTAACGCCATGCAAGTCCGCCAGTTATTATCATTTATATGAACCATGCACATCCCCTTTTTGTAACTTGGTCTAACCCCCAGCCAAGTACACGATAATATAGCAGTTACTGTATAGTAAGTATTATGCCAGGATTTACCTACTACAGTATTATGCCAGGATTTACCTATTATTCACAATCATTATTTACGAAGGCTTTGTGAACCGGCTGTAAAACCTAAGATTTATTAACGATGGTAGGCACTATGGATCTAATGACACGTAGACTTTCGAAGTCTTTGTAAAACGGTGACCAGGTTTATGAACAAAAGATGACTATGTTTCCTGTACGAATTAAAAACGTTTAGAATGATGCAAAAATCGGAATATTGTCGATTAAATTTATAAGCTTGTTTTTTTCAATCGACTGATAAATTTAGTCGATTTGACGTTCACACGGTCCGATTCCAGTTAAAACGTCGAATGGAAATAGCGTACGTTTCGATTTCAAAACGACGTTCGACTTGACATTCGACTTCAGATTTTAGTGTTCACACGATACGATTTTAGTCGAAAGCAGGTGCACAGGTAAATATCGAATGAAAATCGAATGGAAAATCGTATCGTGTGAATGCACCTTAACTTCATTCCTGTGAGAGAGAAAAATTAACACAAACATACATCAATGTCATCTAGGAAATAAGTTTAATATAAGAACTTTTTTAAAGAAAAAAATCGTTATGTACAGTTTACTTTCTATGATTAATTTTACTATTCATTTCGAGCAAAACTTATGAAATGAAGATTGTCATGCCAGTAAATGCTAGTTAACTAATGTTGACCATTATCATTTTGCCTATTACCTTTTCTACCATAAGACTAGAACTTCTTTTAAACTGATTATTTACATGCATAATTCTGTGAGTTTGCTCCATACAAGATATAGGTAAAGAAACATATTCAACCCTACCCGTGGGACCAATTTGATACCTCGTGCTGTTTTCCGCTCTGATGTGGAGTTATCGTTTCTTTAACACTTTTCCCGTTTCTTTTCGTTTAAAAATATCAACCCAGTTATCTGTATTTGGTACCTTTTCCAGTTGAATTCACAAATGCAGTATCTGTTCAACTTGTCTCTGACTGTTGAAAATTTGCAAAAAGTTTGTTTTAGATTCAGACAACACTCATTGCAAAATGTATACAGCTGAGCATAACAAGCTTTTTTGTATTTCTGCTGATAAAAAAATTATATCATAAATATACCATATACTATTAAGCAATGCAATTGTTATCGACATTCAAAAGGTCTAATGTCTCTCGAAAAAAGTTGTATATCTTTTATGAAGATATTATAAAGCATCAATCATATAAAGGTTAAATTATCATTGAATTTAGGCGTGATCTTAAAAATCTGAAGCATGGTTAATTAAATCAATACATACTCTTGCAATATTTGAGAAGTAAAAACAAAAAAATTGCAATCAACTAAATCATGATAGCGGTTTATGTTCTTATACGTAACCTCAACCGAACATAAAGCATTTATCAATATTATACAAATCTCTCACTTAGGAGTAGCCTCTTGCAAAAGTCAAGTGCATTTTTTTTCAGATCATAAATACACGTAATTCCTTTTATATCAACGAGAATTGTGAATATTGTCTGTCACTGACTATCACATCACTTTTTGCGACCCATCCTGGACTATCAACCTGTAAATAAATATTTTTTTATAATTATTTATTTGGAAAAAAAGCTCCTAGAACACATCACTGCAATGATTCAAATTACTTTAACTACTATCAAACCACCCGTGCATGAAATTCTATCCGCATTCCTTATATATCCAATCAAACAGACCTATCTATAAATAGCATAGACACGCGTACCTTACCAAAAACAAAACAGTTGCATCGATATATGTACAACTTTGATAAATATATTAATGGATTTTTCTCAATAAAGCAAAAATTAAAATGAAAGTCGCATTTTAGTCTAAAATGACAAAAATCGAAATAATAATAAATACACCCAATAATTTATGTATTTACAATATCCTTTATTCAAAGTTTGATGAGCTAGATTGGAACAGCATAGTAGCTAAACATCAAATTATACAACAAGAGAACATTATATTAAGTAGAATATAAAGTTACTTTTATGATGTAATCTTTCTGGAGAAGACCTTGCATGGATTCAACTCATTGAACGATAAACTGTAGCATAATTACCTGATGATATCGACGATATAGGTATTCAGTCGGATCTTAACATGTACTTATGATTTGTTACAAGCCGGTATTGATATAAATAAAGACGATGCAGGCATACGATTGGTATTGCGTCTTCCGATTTGAGAAGCAAATAATCTTTAACAACGTTACTAAAATAATGTGTAAAAACGTTAATTATGAGCTATGAAAGTCAAGTGGCTCGAGCATTTTTCTGAGAAAGTTTGAAAAAAAAAAGTTTGAAAAAAATTCTATAAATATTTGTTACGGTGGGTTAGCTTTCATTAGTCTTCACTATTCTATAGATTAACAACTGTTGGTTATATTCATAAATTATAATCTTCATTGAAGGTGGAGCACGAATGCACAGCGGTTAATTAATTTTATTGATGTGCCATTTGTATGCAAGAGTGACATTTCTTTGTATAATGTGCTGATTCGAAAAAAAGTTATGCGAGTATTGTGTCCCTTTAACAGGTTCATTATTTTATAATCAAGTATAGGTTTCTTATTTAATTTTGAATAATTACAAAATGTATGAATTCAATATATTTCAGTTTTTGTTTTTGGTGTATCAAAAGACATTGATGTACGAATAAAATTTCATAAATTTGAAACGTTCAAAATGATAACATACCAATAGAAAGAACCGTTCATCATTTTTGAAAAAAGAGACTAAAAATAAAAGCCGAATTATCTATCTCCCCTTCATGATAGATTGATTGGGAAATAAACCAAAGTTATCTAATATTTATCACAGAGAGGGACAAGCAAGCAACTTTTAATGGTATCTTATTTGACTCCATAACAATTTTCCACTGTAACAGTGTAAACGAATGTTACTTTATACTAATATAAGGACTTTGTTAGCTTAATCCACAAATTTTATTAGATATTATGATTTTTTATTACAATAGATTAACATGCTAGATAAAGTAACGAATTTTCTTTGATGAAACTATTAAGCAAAAGTAGTTCCTGATTGTCTGTAATCACGTCTGCGAAACTTAATTCTAAAAAAATGGATACAGTTTTAAATCAGGTTAATGCAATCTCATTGTAATCCTTTTGTTAAAAAAATATCTCCACAAAACGACATAAGTGTATCAACCATGTTTTTTTCTAAAAACATAGTTTGAACGAGTATTTCAATATGTTTGTATTCATGTCAAATATTGGGAATACTTGTTTTAGTAGTAGAATAGTCATAGGTTTCACAAATTAAACTAGGAGAGGAATTTGTTGTTCTCTTGCAGATGTTTTAGTATCCATAACTGATTCACACCTCAACTTTAGTTTGTAGTTTCAAAAAACTTTGAAGCAAGTTTTATTTTGTAAATAAATGGCGCTAGTTTTTGTATCGTTTACCTTTTGCGGTAGATTCCGTATAGCTTTTGGCACACGTCTAGACATCAAACATAGTTTGTATGGACTTAAATGTACTTTGGATGTCCATGTAAATGAACCAAACTAGTTCGTTATTTCTATTAAACACTGTGTAAACATGTGTAAAGCAAATCTGTTATTGTTCGTTTTTAATTGATAGTATAACATGTATAAGTACTTTTGGGGTAGATGTTGAATTTTCACGTGAGTTGTAAATATCTAATTATCAGGCAGTTAAGACTATCTGTGATATATATTAATAGATACAACACACACTAAAAGTAATTGTAATGAGTAGTCAGCACGTCGGTGTTTTGTTGGCATCAACCCGCATATATCGATAACATTATGAATTAACTGTTTACAAAAATGTTGAAGAGACAGCTTTTTAAAAGGTTATGCTTTCATGATTTCCAACTCTTTTTTAATATGGCCTTTCAATAGTTTTGATTCAAGCTCCACTGACGAGTCTTATGTAAACGGAAAGCATGTTTGGCGTACCAATTTATAATTTTGTAGAGTTTTTACCGCGTATGAACCGCACTCCTTGCATGTTGAATATCCCTAAAAAAAACTCTACGAAGGGGTTCAATATTACATCATGCATGATACAATCCTGCTAACATCCTCCTTATAATTATTTTCTATGGCAGTCCAAATCACCCCTATTAAAAAATTAATCATTTTCTACTGCGAAGAAATTAAAAGAATGGTAAAGAGAACTCCTTTTAAAATTTGATCCGGTTATACGAATGTATTGACGTTAAATTCAAGAAATCGTGCATAAAGTTCACAACTAATGCTCTTCGATCGGTGGAAATAAAATCTGTTCCATGTTCAATAACACACAACCCTCTAAACACACACAAGCCCAGATTCCACAAGAATATGAGAAAATGCCAAAGAAATTCAAACTAAAAAAATAATTTGAAGTACCTTATTCTGAGGGTAGAATAACTAGCATGTTTGTAACGACTAATAATAGACTGCTGTTATGATATACGGGTGACACGCGTAAAGTATTGTCGATATAGTCAAAGACAGGAGACCACATTCAGAGCTGTAAACTGAAAGCCCTTGCGTGGTTTATAGCTAAAAACCTGGAACAAATGAAACAGTTGTTACATTACCATCCATTGATTCGATTCAGTTTATTAACATAGAGAGTATGGTACCAGGTATTGTAATAAAAGTTTCTGGCATTTCATATGGAGTAACAACTATTAAGGACATGATAGTATTAGGTGGGAAGGGGAAAGTTTATTTCCTCAGCATGACTAGAGGTCTCATGAAAACATTCAATATCGGTAGTGATTACTTGTATTGATTGAAGACAAGTAAGATTGAATCTTTGCGGTCTAAATTTGAATCAGGGAAAACAAGGAACATATACCATGAAGAAAAGTATCCATGATCTTTGAGCAAATATTTAACTTTTGGAATTATCAGAAAAGAAGGTAACAAAATATTACTACAATTTAAAAAGTATGTCATTTTACCATAGGAGGTTTAGAGGTGTTGATAACTTAAGACAACGAGAATGATGAGAGAAATTTTAAAAATGTATGTCTTCCTAAAGGAACTCTATGGTATTTTGGAAAAGGTACACGAAGAAACAGACAGGTCATGGCGGCAGAGACCACATGCTTAAACAACTGAATAATGTATATGCTAATATTTCCCGTGATGATATTGAACTATTTCTTTCATTGAGAAAATTTTAATATAAAAAAAAAGTAGGGAAAGGAGAAGTAGTGAAGCCCATTTTATCTGAAGACTTTAACAGTAGATGACAAGTTGATTTGATGGATTTTAAATTAAATCAAGATTGAAACTATTAATTACTTATGGTGCGCCAAGACCACTTTTAAAATTTTGTAACATTAAGCTCTTACGTAAAAATATGCATCAGAGGTTGCCTTTCTTCTACTTATATGTGGGACTACTGTTAGTGAAGAGGGACACGGTTAACAGGTGATTGTTAATAAAATATGTTTAATATTAAAAAAATTCACTTATTGTCGCTATTATATATATTTTAAAAAATGTGCCATCTGCAAGCAATATATATCATGTACTGTGTTACAACTCTAGATTTTACTAACAAAAAATGTAACACTAGGCCACCGACAGCTGAATTTTTGTTCAGTCTATGATGCCGAGTGGTCAAGAGCACTGGACACAGTGCAGGCGGTGTTGGTTGAATATGCCAATAGAATGAGTTCGGATCTCGGTGGGAGAAAAACAAACTTTTGCTTTCGCAAATTTGCAGAATTAACATTTTTTTGCTGATTCTTAGAGTAAATATTAAAACAATATATATATTTATATCTTAGAACTAACAACTTTAAAAAAAAAAAGAAAAAAAAAGGTTAAGGCAAACTATCCTTGGGTATAAAATAAACCTTAGTATTTGGAATAATTTTGTCCACTTGTAACATGTTTTCTTTTCATACTTTTTGTGTTGTTTATTTGTTTTGTGTTTTAATTTCATTGGAATGATTTTTTTGTTTACAGTTTCACTGTTTGTATTTACTTGATAAACGTTACAGTTTTAATTTGTTTCAGTTTTTTTAAGTTTGTAGTATTACTTGGAGTTTTTTTTCTAAAATATCTTATTATACCTTAGTTAGAGGAATTTAAACCCCGCCCATTTACATGCATGACCATTCTTGATAAAAATAAAAGGGAAGATAACTGTGTTGATATTGACAACAACGACAGTATGTATACTATTTCTATTTAGTCTTTTTGATATACACGCATACGTTATTACTTTAATACAAGAGAAATCGTGATAACTTGGCAAATGCTTTACTTAATTTGCGTATATTATTTAAACCATCCAAATTTGTTTAAATTGTTAGTATTCTTTAAATTAATTATCATAAATAAGCCACCCAAATTAGGGATTTTACTTCCTGATATATATTTTTTCTTTTGTTAATAAACTGAAGGTAACTGTAGATTATAGATGGTATTTCAAGCGAGAGAATGTATATCTGCTACAATCTCATGTAGTACATAAACGTTCTCGAACTCAAAAGGGTTTCGATTACCCCCATGAATCTGTTTATTGCTGTTTTCATATGCTATGCAACGCTAATGGCATAGGTCAATCAAGTCATACATTCTCTGTCGCTAGACTGAGAAAAATACGCTATTATCACTAAAAACGTATTAAAGGAATAAGTTATTGCCTTTAATGATAATTTCTTACCGATTTAAGTTTTTTTAATATATATCTCGAAAGTTATAACACAGAGAAAAACTGTTAACAGAAAAACATATTAACATTACAACATTTACAACACTACTGGACATATACATCTTTTTTTTACTGCATGTATCAGCAAATTGTTTTAGAACTAATTACCTTTCCTTTTTTATATACTGTTAGCTTTAATATCCATTATACTGATACCTATTAAAAAGAAACAGAAAGATAAAAGGCAAACAAAAAAGCATCAATACATGACCTTAAATGATTAAATGAAACTAGTATTTGACTTTTCATATGGAATATTAATCGTCAATATCTAATTTTTACTATTCTATATGTAATTCGTGTGTTGGCATATTTTAAAAAAGAATAGGCGGACACGGTAAACTGCCAAATCTGATATGAACTATAAACTCCTTGGAAAAGCTTTCCCTTACCATTTTTTGTCTATTAAAAAGTTATCATCTATTAGGGACCGTGCAATATTTATTAGGCAGATGGGACCGGTGCAAACCATAGTAGTACAAACACATAAGTCATCCACTTCAGGCATATGGTCGACAGTTTTTGTTCCCTTTTGTGACCATAGGACATGAAGATTTATTCAACCATTCTTAACAATAAAAAAAAAAATAATAACTAAATATCCAAATTGTTTACCATTTTCAAAATACATTATACAGTATTAATTTAGAATAAAGGATTTTTTTTTAACATTAAGGTAGAATAACTCTAAGACTAGTAAGCATATAATCATTACCAAACTATCAAATAACCTGGCATTCTTTAAGATCAATATGTAAATGAGATTGCTGTAGAGTTTGATGAAAATCCAAGTAGATTTGGAAACGGATCAATTTTAAAAGATGACTTTCTGTAATTAGCCCTAACTTAATTTTTTTAGCTTTTTTTACTTACTAATTAAATCCTTAAATTTTACAGCAATGCACCAAACTACCAAACATCCTGGCATTCTGTTAGATCAATATATAATTGAGATCGCTTTGGAGCTACATGAAAATTTAAATTGAATTGAAAACGTTTTTTAAAAAAATTAAAGGTGACTATCTGAATTTAGTTCAAACTGAAAATTAGCTTTTTCACCCATTAACTAAATCCTTAAAATTGACAAAAACGAACCAAACTTCCATCTTTTTGTAAGCTTAATATATGATTGAGATAGATGGGCTGAAAAAGTTATCAAAGGTACCAGGATTATAAAACTTAATACGACAGACGCGCGTTTCGTCTACATAATACTCATGAGTGACGCTCAGATCAAAATGGTTATAACATGTATAAAGTCAAACAAGTACAAAGTTGAAGAGCATTGAGGACCCAAAATTCCAAAAAGTTGTGCCAAAAACGGCTAAGGTAATATATTCCTGGAATAAGAAAAGATTTAGATTATTGAAGACTAAATTAAAAGGTTAAGACAGGTTGAGACTGACCGAGACTGGTCAATATAAAAAAGAAGATATGGTATGATTGCCAATGAGACAACTATCCACAAAAGACCAAAATGACACAGACATTAACAACTATAGGTCACCGTACGGCCTTCAACAATGAGCAAAGCCAATACCGCATAATCAGCTATATAAGGCCCCGATAAGACAATGTAAAACAATTCAAACGAGACAACTAACGGCTTTATTTATGTAAAAAAATCAACGAAAAACAAATATGTAACACATAAACAAACGACAACAACTGAATTACAGGCTCCTGGCTTGGGACAGGCACTAACATATAGAATGGGGCGAGGTTAAATATGTTAGCGGAACCCCAACCCTCCCCTAACCTGGGACAGTAGTGTAACAGTACAATATAAGAACGAACTATAAAAAAAGGTTAAAAAAAGGCTGAACTCATCAGATGGATAACAATACAAATACTACAAATACAAGTGGACCACATGCATATTTTCTGATAATAGACTATAGTAAATGGCATCTAAAAACAATTTCAGAGAAAATATGGCATCCAGTCACATGTGTGGACCATGTACAAGAATGGACAAATCAGCTTCTGCCGTAAAATTTTGCACTGATTGTGAAGATCCCTTATGCGCGGTTTGTGTTGCCACCCACAAAGCAATCAAGGCTCTCTCTTTACACCATTTGATCGATGAAGACGTTCAAACTGAAAAGGCTTTCATCATCCGCAAGACCTGCAATGACCATTCAGATATGAGTTTGGAGTTTTACTGCTCGAATCATGAAAGCCTATGCTGTCGTACATGCTCCGTGAATACCCATCGCACATGTGGTAAAATTTTACCGATAGAGGTTGCTGCACGCGGAATAAAGTCATCAGTAATGCTGAACGACGTAACAACAGATTTAAAGGATTTATTGAAAACTGCCGAGCAATTAGTAGAGGACAGAGCAAAAAACAAGAAAAACATCCAAAAAGTTACAGCGACTACACTTCAAAACATAGTCAAATTCAAACGTCAATTAATTCAAGAGTTAGATGAACTAGAAAAGAAACTAATGACAGACGTTGATGATACCGAGATAAAGCTTACAAAAAAGGCCGAATCAGAACTTTCAGACATTGAAATTCGACACAAGGTCATCATAGGTATATCAGAACAGTTGGAATGTCTTACAAAACATGGCTCAGAGAGCCAAATATTGATGCTTTTGAATACTATAAGAGTTGATATTTCAAAACAAGAGAACGACTTTAAAAATTTGGTTCCGTCATACGAATGTGTTGATGTTAATTTCAAGGCATCAGGGATAAAGTCCGCACTTAATTCTCTTGGATCGTTAAAAATCACATCGGTTCCATGTTCAATTACACACAAACCCTCTAAACACGATCAGGCTCAAATACCACAAGAATTTGAGAAAATGCCAACAAAATTCAAATTCAAAAATAAATTCAAAGTTACTAATTTTAATGGGATTATAAGTAACATGGTTGTGACGAATGATAATAGGCTGTTGTTATGTTATACGGGAGGCAAGAGTAATGCATTGTCGATATGGTCAGAGACAGGAGACCACATTCAGGGCTGTGCCCTTGCTAATAACGCGTGGGGGTTAGTCATAATACCCGAAACAAACGAAGCAGTTGTTACATTACCATCTCTACACTCAATTCAGTTTGTTAACATAGCAAGTATGGTACCAGGCAAAGTAATGAAAGTTCCCGACAAATGTTATGGAGTAACTGTTATTAAGGAGATGATAGTTATGGGTGGGATGGGGAAAGTTTATTTTTTCAGCAGGACTGGAAATCTCATAAACACATTCAATATCGGTAGTGGTTACTTGAATTCACTGAAGGTAAATAAGATGGGCATGATCTATTGCTGTGAGACAGGTCAGGATACACTCCATTGTATTGATATCAAAGGAAAGGCCATCTTCTCATATAAATCGCCTGGTTTCAATGGACCAGTAGACATAGCATTGGACGGTAAAGATAATCTGTATGTAACAACTTGCATATCAAACAAATTACATCGTATATCACCAGATGGAAAGCTTCTCGACATCCTATTGAAGAAAGTAGATGGATTGAATGAACCATCTGCAGTTGCCTTCAATAAAAATTATTCCAAACTGTTCATAGTAAACGGACAATTTTTGGAAGATACACAAGTATCAATATTTGATTGTGCTTAGATTTTGCATATAACTTTAAAGACTCGCAAAACTTACTTGATAATTAGTAAAAATATTATCAGAAAATTAAAACCCTGTTGCCATTGTTGACTTGTATATGTATGTTCTCTCCCTAAGGAATTTGTGTTGATTTTGAAGTAAATTACAAGGACACATTATTTTAATTTTGTTCATTGTAAGATATAACCAAATTGCCGGTGATTAGTGCATTTTAGTAAAGAAATTATAAATACATGAAGAGTGAATATTATTACAAGCTTCTTAATTGACCATGTCTTCTACTGTAGTGAACTATAATCTCTTAAGTGTAAACATTTATTACCTGTTTATAGCAAATGGATGGAATAATGAAAAGAAAGAGCTGATATTTGATTGTGCTAAGAAGCTGTACATAACTCTCAGGACTACCAAAAACATTATTGATATTTCAATTTGTAGAAATGTCTGCATACAAACTGAAACCCTGTCCTGTCCCTCAAAGCAAATTTTGAATTGGATGTGAATGTAATGATCCCCTATTTGAAGAATGTATTTAGTTCAAAGAAAATTCAACATCGGCATTTTAAAAAAAATAAATTGTTTCATCTTTTAATATTTAACCTCAAAGGTAATGATTAATGATTTGATGTAAAGAAAAAAAACTACATAAGAAAATTCATTATATAACAAACTGTGTTGTCCTCTGTTAAAGAGAGGCGTAAGATACCAAAGGAACTTTCAAACTCATATATCGTAATAAACTGTCAGTAGCATGGCTAAAACAGACAAACAACATTACACAAAACACGATATAAAAACTTTAGATTTAGCAATACAAACCCCACCAAAATTTAGAAGTGATTTCAGTTGCTCTGGAAGGGTTAACAGATCCTGCTCCACATGTGCTACCCGTTGTGTTGCCAATATTAGTACAACACTGCTGATAAGCCTTAGTAGGTATGTCACATCGGGCAAAAAAGGGACAGGAGTTATGATGTTTGGAAGATATCCACTATTTGTGAAACGGATATTTCATAACGGTCAACCATCTCGCCATGTCGTCCGTAAAATTTGGGGTTGATATCAACTTGACCACTTGGAAGTCTTGACTTGTATAGTTACCTTGTACGCAGCAAATCTTTTTAAAGAAAATCATGATACGAAATACAAGCCACGGAATATCGTGTCAACTGGTATATAAAACTCCACATGCAGGGGCTGCTGGAATGCTGCTGCATAGAAATAGAAAGTTCACAATTGGGAACTGAAATCTTTTCTTTTATCGTAAAATTTTGTTTTAAACCGACCATCTTTGTCAATTTTAAGGTGTAAGTCAAGATAAGTGGTAGACTTAACTGTGAACGTTGTATCCTTTATCTCAAATGTAATGAGATAGAGGTTTTCAACATGGTCACCAATTTTGGGATTTTTTTGGTGAGAGAAAATCATCTTTATAGCAAAGGGTTAAGTTTTTCTTTTTTCCTAAGAAGTTTATGTATGAAGTCAGCCTAATATGAAAAGAAACAAGTTCACAAGAGGGGCACATTCAGTTCTCATTGAAATGCCGATTGTCTATTGATAAATTAAGCCATCCAAATGCAAGAAATATGTTGAAAATTAAGAAATTAAGCATGTTGATATATTTCAGAGAATGTTTTGAATGAACACGTTGAATCAATGTGACTTATTTACAAAGAAGGATTTATCCCTTCCTAAGACAAGATACTTGTATCTACGATGACCTTAATTACGACAAAATTTTCCAACTTGTCTTTTAGTTTTGAATAGGGAATACTTGTGTAAAAGAGGGACGAAAGATACCAAAGAAACAGTCAAACTCATAAATCTAAAATAAACTGACAACGCCATGGCAAAAAATGAAAAAGATACAAATAATTCTGTCAAATTAACATTGTGTTGTTCCTCAGTTTTAGTTGTGTTCAGAATTTTTAGTTGAACTCTGCATGCTTATTGATATGAATGTGCTGTTTTTTCAGCTTCCCAATTGTGAACTTTCCATTTCTATGTAGCAACATTCCAGCAGCGTATACAGAGTATACACCCTCCCAATTAATACGACATTCCCGCGCTTGTATTTCCTTGAAAAACCGTTTCAAATATAATATCGGATACGTTTCTTACGTCAATCCCCCTTCCCTTTTCATCAATGTGACCTACCGAATTAGACTATTTACCGGATCTGTAATAAAAGAGGGACGAATAATACCAGAGGGACAGTCAAACTCATAAATTGAAAATAAACTGACAACGCCATGGCCAAAAACGAAAAAGACTAACATAAATAATAGTACACATGACACAACATAGAAAACTAAAGAATAAACAACACGAACCCCACCAAAAACTAGGGGTGATCTCAGGTGCTCCGGAAGGGTAAGCAGATCCTGCTTCACATGTGGCACCTGTCGTGCTGCTTGTGTGATAAAAAATCCGGTAAATAGTCTAATTCGGTAGGTCACATTCATGAAAGGGAAGGGGGTTGTAGTCACGACGCAAGGAACACATCCGATATCATTTGTGAAACGGTTATTCCATAACGGTCAACCAACTCGTGATGGCGTCCGTAAAATTTACGAAGGGATGTAAAGTGTAGAAAAAGAAATTACGAAGGGGTGTAAAGTGTAGAAAAGTCATATGTTTTGATACTATTGCATGGTGAACAAGTGAAACTGCGAGCTACTGCTCACTGATGATACCCCCGCCGCAAGTGGATAATATTAATAGTGTAAAAATATGCAAGTGTTCGGTAAACAGGAAGTTGTCGAGTGATGAATCTGAAAACGCATCACACGGTATAGCTGACTTATATAAATCCTGAAACCAAATTTCAGAAATCCTTGTATTGTAGTTCCTGAGAAAAATGTGACGAAAATTTTCAACTTGGCTATAATGTGTAAAGTCAGACAAGTGTTCGGTAAACAGGAAGTTGTCAAGTGATGAATCTGAATACGCATCACACGGTATGGCTGACATATATAAATGTTGATACCAAATTACAGAAAGGGTGGATGTGTAGTTCCTGAGAAAAATGTGACGAAAGTTTCATGGGACGGACTGACTGACGGACGGACGGACGGACTGATGGACGGACAGACAAAGGTAAAACAGTATACCCCCCTTTTTCAAAGCGGGGGTATAAAGAGTCTTAGGTTATATGTACTATATCTTTTGTGTAGTATCCACATCTGATTCACGCTTACTCTAGTAAAGGATTCCACTGAACACTTGACATAACACGTTGTTTGTAAGGACACTTATATGGTTAAGGTATCCAATACAGTGATGAAAGATCAAGTTCGTCATCTTTGTTTGAAATTCATTAGGAACATAAAACAGACAACAGATCTATGCTGATACAAGATTTCCTTATTGGTAAGTGTCGGAGGGGGGAGAGTACATGTAAGTAATAAAACCAATCGAAAGTAGAACTGAAAATCTTATTCTGTTTACGTGTAAATAGTTTCTGCAATCAGAATGCATTATCCCTTGGAGTGAAATTGAATTAACCAAGTTTGAAATTTATTCAAATTGGTCTGTTTCGTCTAATTCGTATCATATATAGATATATGAAGATGTGGTTTGAGTGCCAATAAGACAACTCTCCATCCATGTAACAATTTATAAAAGTAAACCATTATGGTCAAGGTAAGCTATTAAAAATGTATCTTCGCTGCTAGCGAAGAGGTTAATAATGGAAGGAACTATAATCTTCTCGTAAAAATCTCCTGATTTAAATGGACCAATAGATATGGCATTGGACGGTAAAGATAATCTGTATATAACAACCTGCATATCAAAGAAGTTTCATCGTCTGTCAAAAGATGGGAAGCTGATCCCCATTTTACTGAAGAAGGAAGATGGATTGGATGAACCTCATGGAATTGCTTTCAACAAGAATTATACCAAACTGTTTATAGCAAACGGACACTATTTTGGAGATAAACAAGTATCAATCTTTGATTGCGCTTAGATTCTGCATATAACTTTGAAGTCTCGCAAAACTAACTTGGTAACATTTAAAAATAGTATTATAAAATTGAAACCCTGACCTGTTGCCACTGTTGACTTGTATATGTATGCTCTCTTCCTACGGAATTTGTGTTGATTTTGAAGTAAATTACAAAGACGCATCATTTTAGTTTTTGTTCGTTTTAAGATATAACCAAATTCCCGGTGGCATTGTCGCAAAGAAATTATCCATGAGGAGTTAATATTACAGTATTCTTAATTGGTCATGTCTTCTAATGTAGTGAACTATAATCTCTAAAGTGTAAACATGTATTCTTCTTCTAATCTTTCCCTATCCTTTCCCTGAAAACGAATGTAGATTTGAGTGTGAATGTTCTGTTCCCCTGTTTTAAGAATTTTTGTTGATTGATAGAAAATTACAAGAACACCATATTTTACAAAGAATTAATTTTATTTTGATGATATTACCACAAAGCCAGTGATTTATGCATTGATAGGTAAGAAGTGAATATCAATTAAAAGTAAATTGGTCAAGTCATTTAACAGTAATGAGCTATCTCTAAAGTATAAGACTGTATTCACTTCCAAATGATGTCTTGTGAAAATGTTATATTGACACTCAAAAATGATATTTGTGTCCTTGAAGCTGTTAGAAAATCACCAAACAATTTTGGTTAATTTTTGTATTTACTTATTGTTCATTTAACAACTGAAAGTAAGTGTTAAAAAGAAAATGATGGACAAAGAGGTAGATTTTTAAAACAAAGAAGACTAGATGTGAATTGATTTTTACCTTAGTTTTATCCAAATTTTTTTTTTTACGTATGTTGGTTAGTCTAAAAGAGACTTTCATATGTGTTGGCTATTTTCATGTGATATGGTATAGCCATAACGAGACTACAAAACATCATATCAGTCTTGTTGTGTTGCTCTATCATTTAAAAAAAAATCAAAGGAAATGTATGGTAAATGTTAACAAGACAGCAATTCAAAAAGATCTCATTTATGCACTTTGCAAATAAATTATCTTATCCAAATCCACTTTATTATGAAGATGCTCAATTTCTAAGAAAGTAAACATATTGATGTTTTTTTTCTAACAAAAAATCATTGCATCTTATTCCTTTCCTTTCTGTAATTTACAATATTAAATATTTATTTGAACTTTTCTGGATTGCTGAGAAACCAGGAATCATTGTTATGTAAATGTCATCTCTAACAAATAGGAGAAATCATTTTAAATGAAATTTGTTTTAAAAGTTCATTCCAGGTCAGACCAAGTAGTTTTATGAACTAATGCACTTTTTTTATTTAGAGGCTAGCTGAGGACTGCCTCTGGGCTTGGAATTTTTTCAATTTATTGAAGACACATTGGTGGCCTTCTGCTATTTTCTCCTCTAAATGGTCAGGTGGTTGACATATTCCCCATTTCCATTCTCAATTTTGTTCTGAATATCTTTAAATTGCATGTCTATGCATAAATTGCATCAAGGTTTAATAATTCATATTTATACAGGTCATTATTTTAGGCCTGCACCACCAGGTCTAGACATTCTGTCAACACAAACCTGTAGGACTCACCCTCACTAAAGTTAAAAAGCGATCAGCAGTTCTATATCTATATACAGGACTTTAAAATATCATCAGATGACATCCTCTTGGTTTGAACAACATACATACCAATTGGCATGAAACATTGTGGAACGTGTAAAAGATGATCTGAAATTTCATAAAACTTATATGCAAGCTATATGTTCATAATGTTTCTTAGGTAAACTACGCCAATAATCATATTTGCTTGAAATAATAAAGCATTTTTTCTTAGCTGCTTGTTCCAGCACACACTTTGTGACCACAATTTATGATTCGTGTCAGTTGAAAGACCTTCAATATTAACTTACAGTGATTGAATGTCAAATAGTGATTAGGATGCAATTTGCGCCACTGCAAAAACATGAATTCTAAATTTTAAGAACATGAACACTAATAAATGAATCAATTCAATTACCTCCCTTTTCATTGAACTTCCTAAGGGGAGATAATTTGTGTCCTACCTTTAAATTGTTGATTTTTTTTCAAACTGTCATTAAAGCTATTTAGAAATAAGATAGCAAGCAAGTGCAAAGAAAAGCTAATGGCACAAAGAAATGAAAATTCCCTGTTCAACATATTTAGAATGAAAAAATATGTGAAGGAAGAAAATAATGTATATACATAAATAGAAATGAAAGTTCTCCTTTTTTTAATTTATAGACTTTTAACAATGATAATTAATTCTACACATGATAAATGAGATTTAAAGAAATTAACAAATGTGAAATAAATGATTTTATAGCTGTAATACAGAGTTGAGGTTTTAACAAAGTAAGATAAAAACAGTTCGCTTTGCAGATCAAAAAGTGAATAAATGATTGAATCTCAAAAACATATTCAGCTGAGCTTGTTTATTATCATATTGTTTATCTAACTTTCATTATGTTGTATTTGTTATGAATTACATTCATTTATTTCTACATGTGTTATCAATCCATAATTAAAGCATTTTGTTCTGAAAACAAAAAAAAGTTTTATTTTCCTTTTAAAAATAATTCATTGAAATTCAAAAACATATTTTGTAGTGAATCTTCTGTTTATATATACTCATTAACAAGAAGGAGATGTGGTATGATTGCCAATGAAAATTCTTTCTATCAAAGTCCAAGTCAAGTGAATGTAACTTTTTTTTTTTTGTAACTGTACGCCCTTCAGCAATGAGAAAATCCCCATACCTTTATACAGTCAACTACAAATTGCCCCAACATGTAATATATGAAACAATTTTTTCACTATAATTGTCCTTTAGGCATTTCAAACAATTCTTATTGACAAAGATGTCTTTCAAGCATGCAGTAAAAGTACATAAAAATGGAATGTATAACAATTTGATATATTTTAACAAAATCATCAGATCTGTTGATAAACATAGCATAAAAATCTTGTTTATCAACTTCCAATTGAATTAAAAATAGTTCACACTCAAATACAGTAGCTTTTAATCTTCTTTTTTCCATTCACACCACTGCACTTACAAAACCAAATTTTGTACACAAAGCAACCTCTTAGAAAATAAATAATTTAATAACAAACTTAATAGCACTGTTTCAATATAAAAAAAACAATGGTAAACATTCTTCATACAGTTTTTACATATATTGTCATACGTTTCTTTATATCTATTACAAAGAATTGAAAAGAATTAAAATTCCAACCTAAATACATTTTTTTTATAATTACAATAAATTTTCGAAAATTACTCCTTAGAAATCTCTAGAAGTACTGCATTAATTGGAAAATTTAAATCAGAAATGAAACTTACTTAACAAATGCACTAATAATTTAAAAGAAATAATCTTTCATCTGTCAATGTTTAACATACTACATTGTACTCAAAACATTCATTCACAACTAATATATACCAGTTCCAAAACAAACAGAAAAGAAGTTCTGTAAATTCAGAAATTATTGTGTGCATTTATTATTGCAATTTTGTCATTTTACACTAAAATGTGATTTGAATTTTTGCGATGTTGAGAAAAATCCTGTTAAATTCATATAAGAAATTTCAAAATGCAAGTTTAAATTATTGCAATTCTAACCCTGTCGCATTTTTCGAAATAATAAAAACATTGCAATAATTTCTGAATTTACAGTATACATTAAAACACAGAATATCACAACCATTTAAAAATGCTTCAACAATAATTTAAAAAATATTTCACATCTAAGATCTGTTTTATAATAAATATCACACATTCTGACATTATGACAAAAATACATCGTTTGGACGGGACAAGACGTCTAAATGGACGGAATCAACAGTTACTTTTGACATTTGTCGGTTACACTTGGCACTTGAACACTTTAACCTGAAAAAGATAAACGCATACTGTGAAAATATTAATGTTCGATGGTGTTTCATGGTTTTGTCTCTTTATAAGATTTCATGGGGAATTAATTTCGTTGTTTCCAGTAAACGAAATTAATATCATACATGTTAAATATCATTTATCTTACCTCCTATACATTTCTAGGAATATGATTGGTTAAAAGCGTCCAGATGGAGACCGTGTGTATTTCATATCAGGTTAGTAGGGAGACGTTGCTTATTTCATACATGGTTAGAAGTGGTGTTACATCCCTTTATATTCCATATTAGGTAAGAAGGGAGACGGGGCTTAATTCATACACAGTTAGTAGTGGTGTTACGTCCCTTTATATTCCTTATTAGGTAAGAAGGGAAGCAGGGCTTATTTCATACATGATTAGTAGTGGTGTTATGTCCCTTTATAAAAACAAAACGGCACTGAGAAAAAAATCTTAAAGGTTTCAACAGAAGAAGAAATTGATGATTAAGATGGAAATAAATTCGCTCTCACTCCATATGGAATTTACTGACCCCATATATACCATATTAGGTCACTAGCACACTATGTAACTAATAATATCAGTAAAATTTTCGTGGGGGTTTTAAATTTGTGGATATATTCCGTCCACAAAATAAAGGAAATTAAATTCTCCAAAAAATTTTAGCTTTTTCAGTAATTACTTATTTTAAAATTATAAATGTACGCGAAAAATTTCAGTGTCATATTACTGTTTTTGAATTTAATTTTAAACTAATTTATTTGAATCTCAAGAAACATCAGACAATAATTCAAAAGAGCAAGTTTCATGTAAATATCTTGAGATCGATGTCTTGTGGTATGTTCTGATGATTAAGGTCCCATAACTATGGAGTGACCAGAAAGTTTAAAAAAAATCAAAAGGGGCCAGTCTTCTTTTTACTAAATTGGATCTTCTGCAATCAATGAAATATAATACCAACAAGGCTTGCTTCTGGTTTAGTTATGTACAAACTGCTTTAAAACATCAGTAGTCTATAACTGGTTACCTTGACATTTAAACTCTGTATCAACTTACATCAATCTCTGTTATCCATGACTGGTTTCCCTGACATATAAACTATGTATCAACTTACATAGATCTCAGTTATCCATGACTGGTTCCCTTGACAAATAAACTATTTACCAACTTACATAAATCTCAGTTATCCATGACTCGTTCCCTTGACATATAAACTATGTACCAACTTACATAAATCTCAGTTATCCATGACTGGTTCCCCTGACTCCATATCATCTAAATCTGGTACCATTGATTCTATCTGCTTCTTTTTTCTTCTTTCATTCATTTCTAGAAAAAAAATAGACCTTGGTTACAACCTCTTTTTTACCCGTTTCTAACTGTGTGCAATACAGAAAAAATATAGATGAGGAGAAGTATATCATATTTTAAAATGAATCATTCATTTATATCATATGCTTGTATTGTCCTCAATACTGTAATGAAAAGCCAATGTCATAATACAAAGGACACTGTTATTTAACAGTTAGGTAGTCAGAAGAAAGTGCTTTGTTTTATCTTTATATACCGTGGATTCATTATTATTAGTTGGATACCAATTTTCAAGGATTTCCTGGTTACAGGTGGACCACTATATTAAATTTCAAACAAACTGCAAATGTTCCATAGGATTGCAGAATTTGGCAAAACCATGAAATATCTACGAATACGCAAGGTTTTTCTCAATCTACGAAAATTGGTACCAACCAAAAATAAATGAATCCACAGTACTATAAATAACATGCTTTATAACCACAAACTGTTAAAAGAAGACAGAATTCCATTATCTCATATTCTCTTGTGTATGGTAAATAAAAGGATAGGATAAAAAGACACTCACCATCAACTTCAGGTCTATTTTGAGCAGGAAGTCCTAGAATGGGCATATCATCTAAGGCGCCATTCATAGACAACATTTCTGGTTCTTTCCGTTTATGTTTAGACATGCCGTACTGACTACCAATCAAAGTCTCTGTATTATCACTATTGTCTATATGTCCGTTCTCCATGACTGTTTTACTGGTCGCTGAAACTTTCTTTTCTTTTCTTGGTGATGGCGCTATATTAACTGCAAAAATACAAAAATATTCATTTATGCCATAGACAACCTTGATAACTATGATTAAATTTTTAAAAGTAGTACATTGTAGTAGTTCTGCATTTATTTCAAAGTTGTTTTGTGGATTAAGGACAGATCTTTCATAGTATTTGTTAAAGATATGCAAAGGTTTTGCACAGACTTGGTGAATAATAACAAAAGAACTTTTGAGAGAATTTACAAAAGAAATGAGAAATTATTGATTGGTCGATTGTTGGTTGCTTACGTCCAATGGCAAATATTTCATGCATTTTCAGGAGAACAAATTAGCAATTAAATACAAAAGGTAGATCCTGTAATAGAGGTCATCTGGGTAGAGAGTTGAAGAAATTTGGACAGCCACTGGAAAATGAGAGTAAATTGGATAGCAAGAGGAAATTTTACATTGTAACAAGCCACCTACAGACCCATCAAAGAGTTGTTGCAAGGGCTTCTAAGTGTGCAGAGAGTGTGTCATGATCTTGTGATTGAATCTTATCTAATTCTTACCAGCAGCATTAGTTGGTAGTCCTTCCACTAATCGAGCACCCTTCCCTAATTTATCAATCATCAGAGCTACATGTTTCTTCACCTTAGTCGTATCCTCTGGCATCTGTAGAGGCTGTGGATTAAGTGTTTGGTCCTTAGCAGCCTTAGCCAGCGTGGTCCGTAAAACATGGGTCACTGCAGCATCCACTGACTCTACCCACCCCTAAAATAATAGTCATGTAATACACTTAATACAGAATGGCATAATAATAACTCATGAATATTTCTGGTAGATTTTTTTTTGTTTAAATGTATTTTTGATAAAGTTAAGCTATTCAATTGATATTTTATAGTGTGTCCAGTTTAGGTTAGGGTGAAAGTTGGCTCCTATTAAATGTTTTATCTTGCTGCATTTTTATGCACCTGTCCTAAGGTGGGAACATCTTGTTCAGTGGTCGTCCTTTGTTGGTGTGGTTCAGAGGTGTTTCTCTTTTCTCGTATTTCATATAAGATTAGACCTTTATAATTGTTTTACAATGGAGAGTTGTCTCATTGGCACTCATACCACATCTTCTTATTTATATATGATGCCTTATTTTATTCTGACTCCAAGCCAACATTTTATTACCCTTATTCTTTAGAACTACATGCTGAATCTAAAAGCAGCGAATACTGTTAATTTAGAAATTATTGCGTGCATTTATCATTGCGATTTTATCATTTTAGACTTATACGCAATTTTAATTTTTACGATTTTAAGAAAAATCCTGTATAATTCATATAAAATATTTCAAAATGCGAGTTTAAATTATTGCGTTAACAACTCAGTAGCATTTTTTGCAATAATAAAAACCTTGCATTAGTTTCTGAATTTACAGTAACAATTTTAGAGCCTTTGGTTTCAACCCATTGATCTGTTCATTTGACATTAAATCAAAAACATTTATACTGAGTTTTACTGTGCGTATTGCTGTGTGTTTGTTTTTCTACATAGGCTAGAGGTATAGGGGGAGGGTTGAGATCTCAAAAATCATGTTTAACCCCACCACATTTTTGCGCCTGTCCCATGTCAGGAGCCTCTGGTTTTTTCAGTCTTGTATGCTTTTAGTTCATCTATATATTTCAGAGTTTAGTATAACGTCTATTTGTTTTTTGTTTAGGTGCCAGCTGAAGAACGCCTCGGAGTGCTGGATTTTCTCGCTGTATTGAAGACCCAATGGTGGCCTTCAGCTTTTTACTGCTCTTTAGTAGGGATGGCGTCTCTTTGACACATACCCAATTTCCATAGATTGACTGTAAGAAATATAAAAACTTACATTATCCAGGCTGTCTGTTACTACAGGTGTAATAGTATTGAGCAAAACTTTGTATTCTTCATCAGACATATTGGTCCATAGTTTGATTATATAGTTAAATAAATGGGTCCCACTACTTAAACCACATGCAGCTATCTCTTGTGAAGTCTTATTATCTTCTATAGCATCCGCTAAATGTAAAATCTGAAATACATGGTAATATTTTACAAATTAACATGCAAATCTATAATAGTTTTATTTTGGTTAAGCCATTTTCAATATCTGAGTTTTAACATAAGTTTATCTTAAATATATGTTTTAAGCACAAATGCATTATAAAAGGACATTTCTTTAAATTGATCACACTGTAAAGTTGACCTATACAAAACCTGAAACCAAATTTCAGAAATGCTTGCATAGCAGTTCCTGAAATAAATGTGACGAAAATTTTCAACTTGGCTGTCATGTGTAAAATGATACAAGTGTACGGTAAACAGGAAGTTGTTGAGTGATGAATCTGAAAACCCATCACACAGTATAGTTGACCTATACAAACCTTGAAACCAAATGTCAGAAATACTTGCATAGTTGTTCCTGAGAAAAATGTGACGAAAATTTTCAACTTGGCTATAATTTATAAAATGATAGAAGTGTTCGGTAAACAGGAAGTTGTTGAGTGATGAATTTGGAGACACATGACACATTATAACTGACTTATATAAATCAAATTTCAGAAATGCTTGTAATGTAGTTCCTGAAAAACATGTGACAAAAATATTCATGGGATGGAAGAACGGACAGACTGATGGACAGATGGAGTGATTGACAGACAGAGGGCATATAATAATTCTGACAACATAATAAAATATGCTATTTTTAATTCCTCTATAGAAATATTATTACCTGTCTATATGTTCCTTCTAATAATGTATCTAAGTTTTGTAGTGGTGCTGGTGTCTTGTCCTTAAATCGTGTTAACAGTCGTCTTTGTATAGATCTAAACTGTGCCGATCGCTGAGACAACAACTCTTTACATCGATCTGCATTTAATCGGAACTGTGGAAAAAGAAAATCCTTTTTCAAATTGTAAAAAATTACTGAAACATTTATCCTAAAACTTATAATAAGAACTGTCTTAACTTTAAGTCACTTGGACTGAAGATTTATAATATAAATGAACAAAGAAAAAATCCAGGTCAACCTGATACAAGATTGCAGTCTTGACTCATATCATTTAACAGTTATGAATTGAGTTGGATTTTATCTAATTTATGCAAAAGCAAGAGGCTGTCACATTGACAGCAAACTGGATTTCCTGAATTAAAATGAAATTTGCAAATCTTGACCCTAAAACAGGAAAGAGTAAAAAAAAAATAATGATTTTTTGTGGGGTTTAGAAATGAAAATGCCAAAATCAATCTAGTATCAGTTTTTGTTACTTAAAGGTCTATAACTTAATAATATTTCAGGGCCTGTTATAGCTGACTGTGCGGTATGGGGTTTGCTCATTGTTGAAGGTCCTATTTTTTTCATACCAAAATAAATCTTTTAGTAAACGAGTGGGTCTTTGAAAAGTTATAAACTCACAAGTTCAAATCTGAAATATCATCATCACATTTTCTTCTACCACAAATTCGTGTTTGCAAGTCATGATGTGTCGTTAGAGATATACAAAACTCACCTCAAAATGTATGTCTATTAAATCAAAGTATTCCTGTAACGGCACCTGGCCTGAATAATATATAGCAAAACTTCCTGTCTTTCCCTTGTTAAAATAATTATTTAAACGACTAGAGAGTTCCTTGACTATCAGCCACATGCCTTCAAACCTGTCACACTGCAATCTGTATCGTTCTACAAAATATAAAGTTTGAGATTTGAAAAACATGTTTGCAAACCAACTAACATGTTTAACTATGCCTGTCCCGAAATCAAGAGCCTGTTATTCAGTGGTTGTCGTTCATTGCTGTGTTATATATTTATTTTTCATTCATTATATTGTATATAAATAAGGCCGTAGGTTTTCTCTTTTGAATTATTTTACATTTGTTATGTTGGGGTCTTTTATAACTGACTATGCCATAAGGCGTTGCTCATTGTTGAAAGTCCTACAGTGACCTATAGTTGTAATTTCTGTGTCACTTGGTCTCATGTGAGTATTTGTCTCATAGGCATTCATACTACATCTTCCTTTTTATCTTTAATGATGTACAATCATGTGGGTAAAGATGTTCCCAACACAGAAGGATTCAAAATTATATAACTGAGGATTCATTTATCTTCATGGGTACCAATTTTAGTAGAAAAACGAAAAAATGTATTTTAGTGGATATTTGACTTCATGGTTTTGCCAAAATCGAAATAAATACAAGCATATAGAAAAATTGTGCTCAGCTTTTTAAAATTTGCTCTTCACTTTAAACCACCAAATCTATGAAAATTGTTATACTACGAATAATGAATCAACAGAAAGTCACAATAAGGTACAAAAATCAAAAAATCCAAAGTATCTGCTGAAAAAACAAGCAACAATCTTAAATGAAAATTATAAATAACCTCAGCCACTTGTATACTTACGAGAAGTTTTTGAGGCAAGGACTGTGACAATTGGTCCACCATAATACTGGAATCCTAATGCAGCCCCTGGCCCTGAAGCATTTTCACCAAGTAGCTCTGAAATATAAATTTTAGAAGTTGAAGTTTATATCAAGGACTTTCAATCTGGAAGCAACTAGTATACTTGATTGTCTCAAAGGTTATTTATTAAATTGCCATCCGCAAAATATTCCTTAGGTCGTGCCTATACCAAGGCAGGAAATATGACAATTTGTTCAAGAGCAAATGTTTTTAAGCGATTTCAGTCTTTTTACAAAGCTTGTAATTGGATTTATGTTTAGTTTTAAATTAAGGTTTTTGCTCTCTGTTTTTTTGGTGCAATGATTTTTCAAACAAACATATCCCGTTCAACCAATCTCTATTCATCTGTAATTTAACAACAATCATTGTCAAAATTATGTTAATTCTATTAAATCACTAAATAGTCTAGTCTTGAATAATTTTTTGCATTTTTTTTTTACAAAATCTTTTAATGAATTTTTGTGGGTATAGATAAATGATGAATTAAGATGTTCAACAAAGAACATAAAATCTCAAATTTCAGTTAAATCATTTTTCAGTTTAAATATTTAATCAAAGAGCTGAAAGCTCTGAAGAAAAATGACGCCACTGTCTCTAATATTGGGATAGTTTTTATGCAAGTCTTGATTTTCACATACCGTAATTAGTTTAACAATGCAACATGTATCGTAAGCATATAATTGATATTCGTATATGTGTGTGTGTGTGAAGTGAAGGTGACAACTGGCTGGTTTTTTAAGACAAATGAATAGGTCAAGACTAGCTGAATTGTACAAATAAATACCGTAGAAAGGCTTGTATATTTCTCACTGGTACATAGTCTGAATCTGAGTCCGTTCGCTTCCATTCACGTTTGCGCCCACTCATTTTCACCCCTTTCACTTTCACACCCTACATGTTCGCACCCAATCTTAATTGGTTTTGTGTTTAATAACTATGTAAGCAAGTGTTTTCTTATAAGTATAATTGTTGTCATTGTCTCAAAATAAAGTGAGACAGCAAATTTTTTTTTGTGTTGAATAAATCTTAATTATGTTTTGGATAAGGTATTGCTAAAAATAATAATAATCCTTTCTAAATAAAGTGGTATTTTGTCAACGTTTTATTTTGTGTTGAATAACTCTTAATCATGTTTTGGTTAGTGTATTGCTATAACTTGTTTCATTGACTTGTTTCAAAATGAAGTGAGATTCTGACTATGTTTGTTTCTGCGTGTTGAATAAATTTTATCATGTTTTGGTTATATTAGTGGATTGCTATATTTTGGTTTCTATGTTTTATTGTTTCGTTGTTTCAGATCAATGGGACCAAGCTGTTAAAAACAATTATCTTTTGTGTTTTTTCCTTTAAAATCTTCAATGTTTTACTCATACCAAGCTATAAATACATTCAGTATTTACACCAAAGCAATTTAAAACAACAACCATAATTTTCCAATTATTCAACTTGAATTTGAATTAAAATTGGGCGTGAATGAGTAGAGTGTGAATGTGCGAACGTGTAGGGTGCGAAAATGTATTGGGCACAAACAGACCTGATGCCACACAGTCTGAACCCCCTTCTCCCACAAAATATTAAGTAAATAATCTTTTTGTTACTGCTATCAAAGGTCTAATGAAACTCAGATAGTTTCAAACATTTGTCAAAGAATTCTAGTCAAACTGGCACCTAGTTAAATTGGCACCTGAACGTCGTAGGAAGGCGTCCCAGAAAAATAATAAAATAGCCTTGCCAGACGTCATAATTATTTGGACTAATACATGAGATATTGTGTATTTTTCTGCATTATTTTAACCAGTTGAGCATTTTACAGGATTGTTGGTTTAATGCTGTTTAAACTTTACTGAAAAACAAACACCTTAAATTTGCTAATTATTTGGCATGAAAGTTTGATTTATTGAAAGGGACTCATAGTTTTCCATTTTATTTTAATAATTGACTTGTTTTTACAATTACACAAATTGTCTAATTGTTAAAACAACAGCTTTGGTAAGGGCTTCGTTGTTTACCTTTATACACTACATATTCACTTTCGTTTCGTGGTTTACCAAAATACACAACAACATATTCACTATGTACTTGGTAACAGTAATTAATTAATTGAATAGAAAATATTATATCAAATATTATTGGATGCCGAATTGACGTCGAATAGGTGCCGATTTGACTAGATGCCAATTTAACCAGGTGCCGACTTGACTTGTACGTTTCAATTCCTCGGCGATCGTTTGCGGTATTTTCTTGAGAAAACCTATTTTTCATCATCAAAGAGAAGAAGAAACTGCTTTAAAATGATTCTGGAACGCTTCATGATTGTTAAAATAAGTTTAATTCACTCAAAAACAATTTTAAAACTTGCGATTAAACAGGAAGTTTCCAAAGCACGTGTAAAAGAAGAAATTAACCGGTGAGAGTGGAAATCCGTATATGACAGATATCCCTATAGTACGACTTTGAAAGTAAAACAGTTCAATCCTTTTGTAAAACAATCTTTAATATACCTATCACATTAATGTTTGAATGGTCTTAAGCTTATTCAAACCATATAAGTCGGTATGAAACACCAAAACGGAATGAACAATAACCGATTACGTTTTGTAGTTTACAAATTCTAAAACTGGTTCCCGTCAAACTACAACACTTTGTTCGAGTGTAGTAGAATACAAGCAAAAACCAGTGTAAACTGGGTCCTGGCTGGTTTAATACTACACAATGATGCATAATGATAACACAAGCAGATTCCAGTTTGTTTGGAAAATAGGAAATACGAAACCAAGCGCGGTAGGCAGAGCAATGTAATGAAGTTCAGGTCGGCAGTTATGGAACAATGACTGCGTCATTTTCCAAAAATTACAAGTTACAATTTGCACTATTAAGAAGCTACCATGACAACTTCCTACCTGGAAATATATCATTGAGGTTTGTCGGAGGTTTATTTGTATCCAAGGTGATCTTATACTCAGCTGTTTTTACTGGTAATACTGGTTTGACAACCAACTTCAGTGGTAACTTCACTGTGGCTGTAGCTACCCGTGGTGCTCCTGTTAAGAAGGAAAATAAATAGATTATGTTACAAGAACTATCACCATTATCACAGCAAAAGTATTAAGAGATAAATGTTCAATATCCAGCAGCAAATATTGTAAGCAAATTTTTGACAAGAACATACTGATGTATATGACAATAGGAGGCATGCATTGTCACAGAATGTTTGAAGGTATAATGGTTTTATCCAATTAGATATTATAATTAAGTGTATTATCAATGTGGTGCTTTAATTTAAGAAATGTTGCTACTTCAAATCTCATGGTCTATTTGAAAATACACGGAAAGCACTGTTAAATACCCCCCAAAAAATACAGACATACTTTGTTTATTTGTAGAACTTGTGTTGTTAGGCTGTTATTGGCTTTGGGGGCATTGTTGTCTCATTGTTGATTTGTTGAAATTGTTGTCACATCAACCTTTAAAGCCCTTTCCTCCATTGACAATTTTTTTTGGCATACCTGATTCGCATAGGATTTTTCAATAAAATGCTAAACATATACTTTAAAGTATAAACAAATTGCGAAAAACAAATATTTATTCAAATAAATTCAAGTCAGATATTCTTATGAATATCCTTTTCATATTGGATACAGATTATATTAAGTCTGAAGCAGACACTTTGTTGTCGAAGCGTTGCAACTGAGGTACTACACAGGCGTCATTATGGAGTAAAGGGGTGGCGTCAAAAGGCGTCACTATGGAGGAAAGGGTTAATCTTAGGAAACTATGCTACTTTAAATCTCCATTATCCATACTGGGGAGAATAATACAATCTTATGAACTATGAAGCATATCTTCTTTTATTAATATTTACCTGAAGCACTAGTATAATTAGCTGTTACAGAAGCTACTAAATCTGGATGCAATGCTTTTCCTTTTATAAAGAAAGAAACAAAGCTTTCTGATGGTTTACTAGGATCTGAAATGAAAAATAAATAATGTAAATTTAGTTTCACAAGACGATCGATAAACTTAGGTCTTTGGAAATTATTTCTAGTTACAACCTTTAAAGGATTGAATTATTGATATCTATGCAAGACTGGTAATGTTTGTTATCCCAATTTCTCCTATTGAGGAATAAAATAAGAGAGACAGTAAACAGGCTTGGAATGCTAAATAAAAATTTATTTCAAATCATTTTCACCGAACTGTAAAATTCATACATAACCAAAACCTTAATATTCCTTAACGCATTCATAGAAGAGCATAGAGAGCCGCGGTGTAGTGGTTAGTGCATCAGACTACTATCACAAAGGTTCCTGGTTCGATTCCCGTTTGGGATGAAAATTTCAGGAACTCAATTTTCGGCTCTCCCTTGACACCATTTGCGAGTATGGTCTTAAGGAAACAATGATAGTCCTTCGGAAGGGGACGATAAATGGTTGACCCGTGTTAAGAGAGAGCCATATCTCATGCACGTTAAAGACACCCTTGTAGATTTCGAAAAAAGAGTAGGCTAATGCCGCTACAAGGCAGCACTCGCACCCGCAAAGTGGAAAGGGATTTATATAAGTTGCAAAACTTGTTTCCCAATCCACTCTAAATAAATATGATTAAACTATTCATAGAAGTCAAAATATTAATAGTTAACATTTGTAAAGAAAATATTGCCACAAAAGACAACACCAAAATGTTCTACTGCATGTATGGCAATAGTTTTATTGTTAAATATGTTTTGCTATTAAGTGAATCCTGTTTCAATCCTAGTATTTTAATTTTAATGATGTGAATCCTGTTTAATCCTAGTATTTTAATTTCTTACCAACACTAGGGATTTCTATTGAGGTTTGATTAGAAGCCAGAGGCCAGCTTGCATGTATTAACAATTTGACATTTTCTAATGTCATCCTGGATTTCAGTTGAACCTGAAAAAGTTATATTCTTTTTTTAATATTTAAAAAAACAAAACAATGAACTTCGCAATAAAGCTGAAAGATTTATACAATACAAAATAAAAGTTTTTTATCACAGTTTTATAGCATTAATAAATAAATCTACAGCACAGAGGTTAATCAACTGTGCACTGTCAACTTATGAAGTTCAAAGTTATTATAAGTTAAAGGAACTCATATCAATTTTTTTTAAAGAAATTATTACTGGGGATGCACAAAATTAAAGTGAGCACAGTATTTACATATTAAGGATTCATTTTTATTCATTGGATACCAATTTTCATGGTTTTCCTGGGTAACCATAAATTGACATGTTCAAAAATTACAAATTATCTTTAGGCTTGAAACCCCAGTAAATCACATCTATATGATTTTGTAAGCCATATATTTAAAATCTTTGACTTCTACTTACCCTGACAGATATGGACGGAATAGGATCTGAGTCCTGGAATTCTACTCCACTGGCAGTCTGTAAACAAATAAACATTTAGGATTACAACGCAGTCGTATCAACATTTCCCATTGACGATAATTATCGTCTGATAAAACTAATTCAAAATATATCATTTTTCAAAGATGGATAAACGATAAAAATCAAAATAGAAAAAGAAAAATTTAAATGCCATTTATTATCAAAAAATTATCAAAGTTTGTGCCTCTAGATGCTAGGCACATTTTGCCGTCACAGTCAACAAAAAAATTCTACATTTTACAATGCCATATCTCCCCTTTAAAACCTTGCATTTAAGTTTTTTGTTGATCAAACCTTTATCTGTAACAGCTCCAAATACTTACAGAAACCTCATCAAATCCTGGGTTAGGGGAAACAAATATCGTCAAATCATCTTCTTGCTTCAAATTAGGTGATATCACTGAAAATAAATAATTGAATTTGATTTTTTTTTGTAATAGATTGCACATCAAAATATTTTCAAGGGTAGTTGTTAAACACACTCCTAATGTAAGTGTATTTTTTTGTTTTACTTTTTGTTTTTAATTTGATTACAATATTTATTCACTGTGTGGCATAAATAAAGAAAATAAAACTTAATAGACTATTTTTCAAGACCAAAACTTTTGACAAATAATCATCACAAATATTTCATTCACTGCTAAAATTCTAAAATTCAAAGTTGGTGAAAAAATGTATCAATAAATTAAATAATATCAGTTATATTGAAAATACTGAATGTGAAAACACAGAAACAAAGTAAAAAATGTTTACTAAAATACCTGATTTATGAGCTGATTTTTTAATTCTTTGTTGCAGTGAAGCCATTTCTCTGTCTAATTCGTCGTAATTCAGTTCTCTGGCTTCTGTCGTAGGTGGAATAAACAAAGCAGGATCTGTTCCCAAGTAGGAACATTCTAACCGACCCTTATCACTTAAAGTTACTATTACACCCTTTAGTCCACTGAAATAAAACAAAAACATTTGAAAATCTGAAAAAAACATATTCATTTTAAACTCAAAAATATATTCTTTATATAAGTACAAAAACAAAGTGTATAGCTTTTACAAAACAGTTGAATTCTCCTTCATTTACCAAGCCCATCTAATGGCTATGAGAGAACAAATATACTGATTGATTGAGTTTTAATCTTTTAATCATAAACAAGATCAATTTTTCTATGTATATGTTTGTCATGATTTCCACTTATATTTGTCAACGGAGTGTTGAAACACCTCAAATGTTCGTTCTAAAAATGAATCATACTGCTTAATAAAGACCTGCTTGGTGATTACTGTTGTATAACTTGACAATTTTCTTCGATGAATACTTACGAGAAAGATCCTAGGCATATCTGAACAGGCACATGATCTAGCTTGGCTGACCACTTTAACATGACATCTTGGAACACCATTAACGACTTGGTATGTGTACCCACCAGGTAACTTATTGTCCCTTCTTGCACTGAAATACAAGTCAATTACTGAATTAAAACATCCAACTTCAACTTTTTAATTTGAATCCATACCTTTTTAAGGAAAAAAATCCTGTTTAGTAATACTAGATAAAATGCTAGATAAAATCAACTATTCTACTGAAGATGATTTTATCTTGTTGTACGGTGTAGTCTCTTACATTTCGAACCTTCAAGGTAATGTCTTCATGCACACCATCATCAAAAGCATTAAAACTTTGTGATCTATAGGTCATTTACTAGTATATCTCTGATTTGTTGTCACAACATTCATCCCTTTTCTTACATAACAATTCATACTGTTTATAGAATGTATCAAAATGTGAATTCAATTGTTTGTAAATGGGTCATTTATAAGCTACAATGAGTTATACAAAGTAAGAAAGAATTTACCTTTTACGTAGATCTTTTAAATATATACTGAAACAGTAAGTTATTTTTATATTGTAGACTTACTTGATCCATGAGGAATGAAACAACTTGGATCATAATCAAACTTCTTCATATATCTTAACTTTCCATTCTCTGCTACACAAAATATATTCCTTTCACCTGAAAAAAAAGTGTTAAATGTGAACATGTAAATAAAATTTAGGACAACCCTAATCTGCTTTGTAAAGTCTGCACTGGTACATGATTCCCTCTTTTTTTACCACAGTAAAATATATGTTTTTATTTTAAGAGATAAAACTAAATGATACAATTCTGAAAGTAAAATGTTCTGTCCTTTAGTAAAATATGTGCTGTTAAAATATAGTCAACACATAAATGTTTAGGAAGTTTAGCATTAACAATACACATGTAGCAGCGTGAGATATCAAAACAGTATAAATAACCATATGTAAATTCTTTTATTATTCATTGGATACAGAGATTGGCAAAACCACAAAATCATATATCAAAGTTTTCAGCAATCTCCTGAAATTGATACCCACAAAAAATAAATGAATTTACATGTACAGTACATGGTTATGCATAAGCAGGTTTGTAATATGTTTTGAAGCTATGAAATATACAACATTGAAGTAAATCAAAGACACAATTTGATATAGCATTGATTTATGCGAATATCCTTTGTTCAACAATTACATTGATAATTGTATTCAATAACTTCTGAATTGTCAGTACTTTTTTTGGGAAAGTTATACATTTCTTAAAACAAAAATTTGGTGGTGTTATATCTTACAAAGTCTATCCAAAATATTTTTTCAAAGAATTCCACTAAAGCAGTGGTAGGGGAAGTCTTAAATTTTTTCTTTTCCTTGTTGGAGGCCGCTCTGTGACTTTTGATAAAGAACAGCAATCAAAGCCTAGTTCCTTATATATGGTGTGTCATTCGCTGTTGTGTCATGGATGAAATCATTTTATATATCTATTTTCTTATTCTATTATGTTTGTGTGATACCAAAAAAGATACTCAGCATATATAAATTCAGGCCACTACCAGTAGGTATACATGGTATATATAAATGCAGAACTCACCCAATACCAATACAGATGGCGGGACATTAGGATAACTAATCACAGCTATATCTAAGGCAGCTTCCCTATATTGCATGACCAATCAAACTGGAAAAAGGAAAACAAAAGTTAGCATGAATATAACATTACTTTATAAATACATTAGTTTATTAACAGTAAATTTTTGAAAATAACATAAAGTCATATTTTGGACATTATCTGTAAATACTCATGCCAGTTAAAATTACCACATAGTAAATTTCAAAAGTAGGTCAAATGAAAACATTAATTTATAATTAATGTATAAGAAATGTAATTTTGGATGAGCATGTAACAAGAGCAACTTCAAAAGTTATTTTGTAATTCTTGCAGAATTCCTGTTTGTTTATGTTTTCATTAAAGTCCATGGTAATTCCAGAGCAATTGTGCTTTCTAGGTCATTTTTAACTATCCTTCTATACTTTCATCTACCAGTAAATTTTCTCTCCAACTACTTACCGTTACCCGTTTCCCAGATTTGATATTTTGAGATTCTTCTTTTGTTTTTGCATCAACTGCTGTTGCAAGTACTTGATATCTGAAAAAGGACAACAAAGATTGCATTTAGGATTATTACAAGGTTATTTCAGATAACTGCAGATTCATTCATTCTTGATTTTGTGGTTCTCCACAGTTTTAATACAAGCCTACAGGAAGTGTGTACTTCTTTGAACACTTCTATTCATGAATTACTATTACCATAACCAAAATTTTTGGAAAATTGGTACCCCACAAATAATGATTTTGTATTGTATTTAAATCACCCATTTATTGATTGTTTTCTATATATCCAGTTTCATAAATTTCATGAATTAATCAACAAGAAAGAATGAACAATAAGTCAAAGAGGTAGGTTAAGCAAATTTTTCAAGAAATTTGGAATGAAACTATGATCTTTTACGTTGATGATTAACTGTCAAACAGAAAATTGAACTAATCATGGATTTCTAAGAAATTCTTAGGGTCTGGTTAAAAGATCAATTAGCTTTTTTTTTTAAACCCAAAACATTCAGAACACCCCAAATTATCAACTAGCCCTTTCAAATACTTTTTTCACAAATGAATGATTTAAAAATTTCCAAATATAGCATAAAAATTTGCACTCAAAAAGTAAACCAAGTGTAAATAATTCTTACTTGTAACATTCCACTTGCCAGGACGATGAGACTGTGACAAAGCTATCAAGTTTTGGAATGTATTTTATTGGTCCTGGTAACAATGCCATTGGTAAAAACCGACTAAATGAAAAACTTTCCTGTTCAAAAAATGACAAAGTTCCATCCATAGATTGCACACAAATAAAATCTCTACCTGAAAAAAAAAGTAAACATTGATAATGAATGAATATTTCCAGCTTTCTTGCAATTTGTACACTATACATATATACTATATTCTTTTTGACATGTTAATGCTGAATCCAACAGTTTGTCATATACTCATCTTTAGCATGTTTAGGGAAGGAGAATATTTATTCAAGAACAAGTGCTGGTTAAACTGAAATAGGTATCACATTTTTTATATTGTTGTATTTGACTTGGTATTTGAAAGGACTTGTCCATTATTTCCCAACCAAACTGAATCATAAATAGTTTTTTTTGTTTTTTTTTATGTAGTATTGTGTAATAAATCATGTGATGCATCAGAATCCATACATAACCAATTATTGGTCTTCGTCTGTATATCCAATTTACCTTTCACCGCACCAAAAGGTCCAAAACAAAAGTTAAATGCTGTCCTCTGTAAATTATGTTCATAGGCTAACTTTAACTGGTAATGTTTGCCATGTTCTACTGAACCCACAGAAGCTGTACAATAAAAAAAACATTCAAAAATATCTTAAGAAAACACATAAATTCTACTAAATGTACAACCTACAGTAAGATGGGATATGTTCGTAATTGAAAAATTTCAGATAAAAATATTACATTTCAAGACTTAACAAGCAATTTTAAATTTTATTCTGTTGATAACAGAATTATTGCTTCGATTGAAACCCTAAGAAATTAAAGAAATATAAGTGAGGACCTTAAGTTTGCAATAACTGTATTCCATATATTAGTATATTTCTCATTACTTTTTTAAAGGTACCAGTGCAAGTCAAATACATTGCTGACAATTATTTTCAAATTACTGTTATTTTTTACATAAATGCAACACCCCAACTTGTCCGTAAGATTTGTTTCTGGAATGAATTCTAAGGTTTTAAAGGTTTGTATTAATAAATAACATAGACCTGTCTTTATTTTCACTAATTCTTATCTATTTTATGTAATCAATTAAAAAAATACTTAATTCATAAAAATGTTTTTCATCCAGTGTTCTCCCAGGGCCTTACAGCACTGTGGTATCCTGGTGTTATATTTAATGATTTGTAAAATAGAATAAAATTGAGAAATGTGAAGTGTGTCAAAGAGACAATTACCAAATCAAAGAGCAGAAGCCATGGTGCTATATTTTTTGGAAAATTAGTCCTATGTAAATTTTAATAGTGTTATTTGAAAATTCTGGGGAGAACACAGTGAACTGAATATCAGTAACGTATCAAACTCTCTTACCATATACATTATATACTGCTAACTTTCTGGGATGTAAAATAGCTATGTGTATATTTTCTGTACTCCTGGAAAATAGAAAATAAAAAAACATTGTTAGTCTAACTGGTTCTTTAGTAATTCACTCCTTTTTTCTTGGCCTCTCCCCTGAAGGTGCCCCTTAAAAACCAATTTGCATAGACGAAACCCTGACTACACTACTATACATCCCTGTGTTCTATAATCTTGAGTTGAGCATTTTCTAAATTCATTGTCTATGTCCATGATGTCTATAAATTATTAACAACTGGATATTTGTAATGCATGTACAATAATGAGATGTATGCATGAAATGCAGAATAAAAGACAAGAATAACCTTCGAATTCAATCAAATCCAACATTTTACAAAAAACAAGACTTCTTCAATAGATGCAATGAAGCAGAACAATGTTTCGATTTTTAACACATCCATTTTTTTAAGTGAGAGAATACAATTGACTTACGAAGCAAATTTTCCAGCTTCTATCTGTAAGATTGGGTGTTGTAAAGAGTATTCCAGCATGACATCCTCTGGTCTATATCCTGACCATCCATCGTCTGTTTTAGTAGGGCGAGGGTTGAATACTCTTAATATTCCATGGTAACTACCAATAATTATTTTATCTAAAACAGAAAAAAAGTAAATACATGGGATACTGTTAAAGTGTTTACATAAAAAGAGAAAAAAAATATCCCTGATCAAATTCTCACGTCAAACTAAACATGCTTTATGCATATATTCTCACTGATTTGATAGCACACTTGAATAAGGACTAAATCTGAAATTAATGAATCTGCGAACTAATTTTACAGCAGTCCATGAACATGAACATGTAAGAGGACTTTCAAAACTACAAATTTGAGACAAAAATAAACATAACTGTAAAGCACAAAACCAAAATTTTAAATATATTCCTGCTTTCTCCTTTTCCAATTGACCAACATATATCATGTATGTATGTTGCAGCCTCATCTTGTTGTACATGTACTCATTGAATGTCTTCTTAATTTTCAGTACAACTTTAAAAAAAATTAAACATAAATGAGATTATTAGTTTTCTCGTTTGAATTGTTTTACATTGTCATTTGGGGGCCTTTTATAGCTTACAATGCGGTATGGGCTTTGCTCATTGTTGAAGGTCGTACAGTAACCTATAGTTGTTAATTTTTGTGTCATTTTGGTATCTTGTGGTGTCTCATTGTCTTCTTTTTTTTTTTATATTAAATGTAACATGAAATATATATTGCCAAATTCCAAACCTAATTCATCTTCAGCATTATCCAAATTGCCAACACACAGACAACCTTGGTCAAATTCTTCATCTTCACCGACAGTTGTTGACCACCAGTCTCGAGCTTTAAATAACGACATATTTTTTGTCTAAGATAAAATCATCTACTGCAAAACAAAAAATAAAATGAGAATGATATATATAATTTATATATATATATGACAAGTCTAAAAGGGTACAACATCACCAAAAACACAATAAAACGAACAATATGTTAGATATTTCGGATAACAGATATCCTTCCTCTGTAATTGCATGATGACTTGTTATATATTATATTTTGTAGTGTACTGAATCATGTTTATATGATCCATCGCCCCATAAGATTTATCGTTGACTATTTATTCAGTCATTTTATATATACATGCATGTATGTAATCCACTTAATACTTTTGTTATAAAAATGTCCTCATAAATAATGTATTTAAAGGGAATTTTTCCATTTTTCTTTTTATAAATTTTTAGTGTTTATAAATTATGGTTTCATTGAAAAATGAAAACAAATACACCTTATAGCTATTCCCAGCTCTTTGAACTTTGGCATCATACAACAATCACTTTTCCATTGTGGCGTCAGATATCATATTTGGTGTTATGACGTCAAATTTGACAGTAAATTGTGTGATATCACTTAATGGCATACGAATAGCGATAAGGTGAATTGTACAATATATCAATCCAAGGCCATCAACTGGCGCCAAAAGCAATGAAGCAGCACATAAATTTAGCACGGAAAAATATCAACTTTTAGATATGGGGCATGCTTTGACATTCCTCAGCCCTAGCCAGCTTGTATGGTAAAACAGACGTTAACCATCTGAATACTCTCAGATTAATTTACTGACAGAAATACTGAGGGGGGATAGGACCTTAATCAGGACTCCAGGATCTGGTGTTTTTAAGCTCAGGATTTAGTATTTTTAAGCACAGGATTTCGGATCAGGACCCCTCCTACCCCCCTCAGTACTGTCAACTTGAGAGGGATTAATTTAACAGGTTGGGAACAAACCCCCTGGATGGTGATCATACCTGTATAGAGGGATAAAGCTTCTTTAGAGGGATAAAATTATCCCTCTATAGAGGGGTATTTGTGTTTGCACTGGATTTAAAGCAAATTAGGGCAGAATGGCATTTTCTAATTATATTGGCTATAATCTCTAGCAGTAGGTGCATCAACATATGCACTTTACTAAAAATTGGGATAACCGGCCGTTTTCTGCTAAACTGACAAAACTGGAAATCTATTGTATACCAATCTGAACACCTGATCAACATCAAAAGGAATAGTTGACCTTTAAATTTCATGTTAAATCTAACAATAGAAATTCTGTTCAGTGAGACATAAGTGAGTAGAATTTACCTGATCATCACAGCTTTCAATCATGGTGAACAATAGATTTTATATTTAGTCAGATAAGCAGCAAACTGGGCATGTGCATATTAAACTAAGTACATCAATTGGTGCATCAACTGTTGTAGGTTACTGCCATAATAAGTAGAGAATGCCATTCTGCCCTGTTTTGATGTAAATCCAGTCTAAACAAAAATACCCCTCTATAGAGGGATAATTTTATCCCTCTATAGAAGGATTATCCCTCTATACAGGTATAATCACCATAGAGAGGGTTTGTTCCCAACCTGTTTAAGTAAATTATATGAAATATGATAGGAAAACTAAGATTTAAATAGGTCTTTTAAGCTAGCATTCCAAATATCATTACTACTGTTCAGTTTTCTATGCTTTACAACAACCTAGTTTCAGGATTCGAAATGATAGATGGATATGTCAAGACATTGTTTACATGAATCCAAGACATCATCGGCCATTTTTAGGGTTCCGATCGTGACAGATCATAATCTCAAAGCTTTCCGTGCGGATTTAGGTGAATTATTTAATGTGAATTAATGTTTTTAGTAATTTTAACCCATTAAAATATATATACATGTTTTAAACTGCTACATCATCAATGATATCTCATAAAACATTAAACTCTCACATTCCTGCAGTTTTAGAATGTTAGAAATGCGCAAACTCGTGAAAGAGGACAATTCGGACCAAAATTTCCGTACCTTTGAACAATTACAATATACTAATATTTGCTGTAAGGTGAATACAAGGACGTATATTATTTTATTCGTATATAACATATTATATCTTAAAATACACACTGAACTACAAGCGTATTTCAACCAAAAGCGTCATTATTAACATTTAACAAATAATAATTATCAATTTCTTATTCTTGGGACGAGTCTAGAGCACGAATCAACAATATCCTCATTACTAACAAGGTCGACACAGTGTCATCTCGGACTAATAGTGCAAAGCTTCAATGTTGAACAATCCACTTATGAAAATCATGAAAATCAGATGTTGTTATTATACACTTCAATCCTCTGTGAGATGGAGAATGTTATAGCGGAAACTGATTATGATGATATTGAGTGTTAAAATACAAAAACAAAAACAAAAAACACAAGTTAGCTTTTTTTCGATTTTTGAAGGAACTTAAAAAATACAAAAATAAAAAAGTGAGCTTTATCGATTTTTAAAGGAACTTCAAAAAGTAAATTTATAAATGTGTACAGATCTCTAGATGTCTTTTATTATTCAATAGTATTTTTCTTTTGTGTTTAATTTGGGTTTTTAGTGTCTCTCGGTTTTCTTATTGGTATTTCTTGGGGTTTTTTTTGTGTTCTGGTTTTTATTTAAGGGTTATTCCTTTTTAAAAATGTGTATACTTTTTCTGTGACGTTGCTCTTTTTATTCTTCCTCTCTTTCTTTTTTTGTTAATAGCTAATTAATTGCAGATGTTTGATTGATTGATTACAATGAAATACAGTCACGTTTAGCGTTTGATAGTTCATTGATAACATTCTGTAACAGTTAACATTTTCAGTCATCTATATAACTTTATCAATCATTCCTTGAATTTTAAGATGGACAGAAGCTTTTTATGACCACAGAATCAGAAACTAAATCAGTTTAAAAAATAGTCCGTATTTCATTGATATTTTGTTTTAACGTAAAGTAAAAATAAAAAATGATAGGTGGAGCTTTGCTTGCATTGTTTTTTTTTTTAAGTTCGGTAATTTACTTATCAATGACCTCGATCACATTTTACAGTTAACATTACACTTTTAAACTGACAGCCCACGTCGCAGTGTACTGTCTAGGTTCCGCGTTCCTTATTTAAAAGTTCGGTTAACGGTAAACTTATAAAACGTCGGGTGCATGGAAATGATTAACATTGTGTTGTTGTGCAAAATATGAAAACGATTGATTGATATCATTGATTGTTGATTTCTTAATGTCCAATGACATATATTTCAAGCATTTTCAGGACGAGAACAAATTATCAATGTAAATGATACCTAGAATCTGTTAAAATGGCCATCCGGGATGAAGATTGGGAAAACGTATACTGTCGTTGGAAAGTGAGGGTATATCGGATAGGGGCAGACATTTCACTTGCAACAGGTCCATTACGGACCCCTCAAAGAGTTTTTGAAAGGGTTTTTAACATGCAGAGAACGTGTAAATTGAAAATTGTTATGCAGATTAAGCGTTATAACTATATATATATATCGTAACTTTACAGTAACATGCAAAAATGACGTATGTATGCATGGGTTTGCTCATTGTTGAAAGCTGTATGGTGGTCTTTTAAGGTTTTTTACTTCTACAACACTTGACCACTGGTTGAGGGAGGGTTATCACATTGTCAATCATACCACATCTTCTTCTTTCTATATAAAGAATGGATTAGAAAGGATGATAAATAACCATGCACATTCAGGAAGTACTGAAAACATCGAATTTGAACTCGAACTGCAATACCGGTCAATCCTTAACTCTTATAATAAATTATAAACTAAAACTTAAATTCATCAATTCAACACTGCAGAACATTTTAAATATTGTTATCAGTACAAAAACTGTTCTTTTCATTTTTGAAGAAGTACACCATTAGTAATTACATATATTGCTGTAATTGTAAAGTTGTGAGTACTTTTTAAAAATAATTTTATGGTTCTATATACATTGGACATGTTTTTTTGTTTTTATGTTAATTTTTTGTGTGCTTTACTCGTATTGATCTACTTGTTTCTAGACTTGAAAACAATATGCAATTGATTTTTACAGTTTAGTTGTGCCGATACGCTTCTTAGCGAACCCACAATCATGTTCAATCCCAACAGTCTAATTAAAATATAGAACTACAGATTTCGTTATTCATTTTATCAAATTCCGATCGATATCTATATTTTAGACGAAAATGTTCAACACCGTCGCATTCGCTATATTCATCTACATTTAAGAATTGAATGCTCCTTTTTGTAAATTTATTGGGGTGTAAAAGCGTTGACCGAAGTACATTTTGTATGAAGCGCGGAAGCGCTTCATTCTAAAAATGTACGCACGGTCAACGCTTTTACAACCCTATAAAGTTCAGTTACAAAAAGAAGCATTCAATACTTATAATTACATTTTTTAGCTAGGATTATAAGAACACGATTTTCATGAAGTTTAATTTTTAAATTCACCTGTGCACTTTATTGTGGGACCTCGTGTCATCATGAATGAAGATAGTTGATATACGTATTCAACATTTTAAAGAACATTTTACTATTAACAATAATCACAATAAACCTATTTCTCGTATCAAACATAAACTAAAACAATTAGCCAAGGAATATTTTTTGTCCCGGCCGATAAAGCTGCTAATAATATTATTATTGTTTGACGTAAATTTTACATTGAGGTTCTGAAAAAGGAAATCACCAATTCACCAACATTCCAACTGACTCCATTTTCAGAAAACGAAATCTGTAACAAACATAAACTTTTAGCCACCGCTTTACAAGCAGAGCCAAATACAATGAAAGTCCCAACTATGTATTGGCTTCCGAAGCTACACAAAAAACCCTTACACATATAGATTTATTTCGTCTTCAAACCATTGTTCAACTACTAAATTGTCTATTCTTCTTACCAGCACACTTGGTACAATTAAAAACCTTATAATAAATTGTTCAAATAAGACTTTCGAAAATAGTGGAATAAATTACTTTTGGAGTGTCAAGAACTCGTTGGAAGTACTTGATAAATTGCATGCTTATATTGGTGATTTTGAATCTGTTCAAAGTTTTGATTTTTCTACCCTGTATACCACATTGTCTCACATTCTCATTAAGAAAAATTCACACACCTCATTAAATTGGCATTCAAAAAATCAGAATGTGAATATATATGTTCAAACTCTTTTAGGTCATTTTTTAGTAGCAATAAACAAAAAAAACTATGTTAATTGGACATGCTTTGATACTATATATGCCCTTGAATTTTTACTAGATAACATTTTTAATCGCTTTGGGGATTCCGTATATCGTCAGATTATCGGAATTACAATGGGGACTAACTGTGCACCACTTATTGCGGACCTCTTTTTGTATTGTTATGAGTTACAATTTATGACAAAAATAAGCAAAGACCCATCAAAACAACATCTGATAAACAAATTTAATAATACTTTTAGATATTTGGATTATATTTTGGCTCTCAATAATGACGACTTCAGTATGTATATTAATGAAATTTATCCTGCTGAACTTACTTTAAATAAAGCTAATACTAACAATGACCACTGCCCTTTCCTCGATCTTGATATCTATATCACTAACGGAAAACTGAATACTAAAATTTATGATAAAAGGGATGATTTTTCATTTCCTATCGTTAATTACCCGTTTTTAGATGGTGACGTTCCCTTGTCACCATCTTACGGTGTTTATATATCTCAACTTGTACGATTCGCTCGTGTATGTAACAATGTTTTAGATTTTAACGAGAGAAATTTATGTATTACTGAAAAATTATTACACCAGGGTTTTCGATATCACAAACTAGTCAAAACATTTACTAAATTTTATCATCGGTATAAAGACATCATTCGTAAATATAGCTCAACATGCAGACTTCTTATACGTTCAGGTATTTCACATCCATTTTGTTATGGAAATATTCTTTATAAAGCACAAAGGTGTCAGTATTCACCTCAGAAACTTACAAAACCTTTGAATAGACTTATTAAGAAGGGATATAATTACTATACTGTTGTCAAATCATTAAAGATTGCATATTTTGGCGTTAATATTGAGTCACTGATAAGGTCTTTGCGTCGGAACTAAACACATTTATTCTAAAAACAGTTGTTGGCATGACACGGGTTATATTCTTCTCATACATGTTATGATGGTATGATACTAAACCCCTAACGGGAAGGATTGTGCCTGATGTTCATATGATGAAATCATAATCTTTCAGTCAGTTTAATTGAAGTCTGGAGCTGGCATGTCAGTTAACTGCTAGTAGTCTGTTGTTATTTATGTATTATTGTCATTTTGTTTATTTTCTTTGGTTACATCTTCTGACATCAGACTCGGACTTCTATTGAACTGAATTTTAATGTGCGTATTGTTATGCGTTTACTTTTCTACATCGGTTAGAGGTATAGGGGGAGGGTTGAGATCTCACAAACATGTTTAACCGCGCCGCATTTTTGCGCCTGTCCAAAGTCAGGAGCCTCTGGCCTTTGTTAGTCTTGTATTATTTTTATTTTAGTTTCTTGTGTACAATTTGGAAATTAGTATGGCGTTCATTATCACTGAACTAGTAAATATTTGTTTAGGGGCCAGCTAAAGGACGCCTCCGGGTGGGGGAATTTCTCGCTACATTGAAGACCTGTTGGTGACCTTCTGCTGTTGTTTTTTTATTTGGTCGGGTTGTTGTCTCTTTGACACATTCCCCATTTCCATTCTCAATTTTATTGTCTCATGAAATTGCTTACGGAATAACATGTGATGTGCAATTAGCCAATCAGAATAACGTGTTATAATGAAACATACATCTAATGTAATTATATATATATATATAAAAAGAAAATATGATGTGGTATGATTGCCAATATGACAACTCTCCACAAGAGACCAAATGACAAAGAAATTGACAACTATAGGTCATCGTACGGCCTTCTACAATGAGCAAAGCTCATACCGCATAGTCTTCTATAAAAGGCATCGAAGTGACAAATGTAAAACAACAACCACAAAAAAAATTCTCTCTTGAATTGTTTTACAAAAATATTGTCTTATCGGGGCCTTTTATAGCTGACTATATGCGGTATGGGCTTCGCTCATTGTTGAAGGCCATACGGTGACCTATAATAATTGTTAATGTTTGTGTCATTTTGTTCTTTTGTGGATAGTTGTCTCATTGGCAATCATACCACATCTTCTTTTTTATATGTAACACATCAGCAAACGACAACCACTGAATTACAGGCTCTTGACTTGGGACAGACACATACATACAGAATGTGGCGGAGTAAAACATGTTAGTGGGATCCCAACCCTCCCATAACCTAGGACAGCCTGATGTATTAGTTCAACATAAGAACAATCTATACAAATAATGCAGTTCAGAAAGGCGAAAATCTTTCAAATGAATGCAAATATAGATACTATATTCAGAGCGGACGTGATCGGAAATTAACTTGTATATCCCATCAACAAAAAGACACCAAGTACAGGTTTGAGAGTAATAGCAGTTACTGACATCAAAATAAACAAAGCCACTAACAACTAATAAAAAAAACTTTCCTGCCGAGTAAGCAATTAATTAATTTTATCTAAAGTCGGGAAAATATTTCGGGGACTTTTTAGCTGACTCTGCAGGATGTTTTGTTCTCATTGTTGAAGTCTGTACGATGACCTAAAGTGGTTAATTTCTGTGTCATTATATTGGTCTCTTGTGGAGAATTGTCTCATTTGCTATTATACATCTTCTTTTCATTTTCATAAAATAACAGAGAAAACATGAGATCTAATGATCGATCTCTGTAACGGCCTTTAACCGACTCAGTGGTATTGTTGGGCTTTTCAAAACTACCTCTACCCCTTTTTTTTTTATCAAATTGGGAAATTTATGATAAACCATGAATTTGACTGGAACTTCAATTTGCAGACCCCTGGCAAGAGGTAAACACTCATTTGAAATAAGACCCCTTATTGTCAGTGTAACCAAGGATTTGTATAGATATACAAATCCTTGGTGTAACTGTTGGTACATACATAGACCCTCAAATCTGCTCACATACATTTGTAGTCATTTTAGGCAGGACAAATGTTTAAATGAGTGTTTTTAAGTTTTTATTCATGCACATTTACTTCCGAGACTGCACTGTTTGGGAAAAAAGTAATCTATTTGTTGGGAATAATTTTCAGACAATTTTTTTTCAAATTGGTATTTTTCTCCAGGGGAAAAAGGCTTTAATCTCCGGTAATTAAAGGCAAACAATAACACTGCCGACTATCATATAAAGATCATGCTCTTTCACGCAAATACTAAGAAATAAGATAAAAAATAAAGGCATTCAAATTTAATTAAAGCAAATTATTTTTTCGATCCCTGGACCTTCAGAGGTAGTGCTGGTTAGTTTGTTATAGTCCGAAATTGTTTTGGTCCGACTCAGTTTTGGGCCGAGGTTTCAGTAACGATAAAAGGTGCGAGTTGACCTTTTTGCAAATGAAAAAAAAATACAACTAGTATAACTATTTGTTATTTGCATATATTATTATTTCAATATTAGTTATATTCAATTTAAATTCCACTGAAGGTGAAAACAGGTTGATTTCAGCACATTTATTTAGTCTCGTCTGTTCGCGATTACACGCTGACGTTATCGGCCATATTTGTTTTGCTTTCCGGTCTCGAGCACCTTACCCTTCCTCCAAACATATTGTGAGATCTATTTAACTAACTGACGATGCGGAATCAAATTCCAAAGATGAATTGTTTACAGTATTTTCTGACTATTTTACTGGTAAGAATTGTATGTCAGTGGAAGTATGCATTACACGTTCGTGATTACGTTACCATGTCCTACTTTTCATTCGATTGGTATCTGCAGGGTATGTGCAAGGATTTGTAAACAAATCTTACTTGACATATCCATGGTACTTTCTGTCTAACTGAAGCATGTGAATGTTGATTTAACACAGTTAAACACATGTTTGCTATAATTTGCAAAAATATTTTTTTCACATACCTTTCGCCAAGTTTTGGCATATTATGGTAAGGCACATAATTCAGGAGCCATGTCTTCAATGTGAAATCCCCTCTTGTAAATGTATACACGTCATGCAACTTAGAAGCTGCAGAACCATATATTTAACTCGTCTATTTGGAGTTCATTTCCAGTATTATACATCTTTCAAAATATGCATGAAATATTTGCCACTGGACATTAAGCAACCAACAATGAATCAATCAGTATATTACAGATCCAGATGTGCCAGGCTAATTTCAACTGTTCATGAATGAAGTATAAATATGAAGCCATGTCTGGTTGTATAAAATGGGGACATCTAAACATGCTAAACAGATGTCTAGTTTAAATAGGATGCAACAAAACTCTTAAAAGGGGTGCTCAGTGGCCTTGCCGCCTGTGTAGATTTTTGTGGAGCCTGCAAATTTTGTCGTAAAAACAAGACTAGCAATCCTACTCTCTGTTGTCGTCGGTATCGTCCACTAATATTCACTCTGGTTTAGAGTAAAAGCTTTTGAAATTTTAATAACTTTCTCAAACTGCATTTGTATCCTGGATTTCTACCAAACTTGGACAGAAGCGTGTTTAACTTTATCTTGTTCTTCTTCTTATGGTTATTGGTATCCAGTTATCCATCAGATTTTTGATGATAACTAACTGCTGCACATGCGTAGGATAATAATAAATAAATATTTACAAAAGAATAGTGCCAAAAATAAACATAATCCTAAGATAGTATCCCAAAATATATTTTGTAAAAAAAAAATCCTATATTTTTCCCTTATTTTACTTTTTACTGGACTAAGTAGTTTTTCTGCCCGTTTACATTACATTCACTCTGTCATGTTTGTTGTAAATTTTTAAGATTCTGATAACTGGATATCTTAAACAATCCTGGATTTGTTCAAAACTTAGACAGAAGCTTGTTAATGATCAAAAGTTAGTTTCTTAAAAGAAATTTTGTAAAAACTTTTTCCTCTTTTTAGGCAGGACAGTGTCTGACATTCAATTTTCATACCAAAACTTCTATATTAGGCAGGGTATAATTCATATAATTTTTTGTTATGTTTCCAATTTATATTCACCAAATGTTAAACATATTTGGACAGGAAACATATGAATTTCAACATCACTGTTTGCTCTAGTTTCAAGTGAATATATGTACACCTGTATTCATGCATAAGAGGGGGCATTACTTAGAAAGAGTCATCTTTGGATAGTCTTAAGTTATCTTTCTTTGACCAGGAGATTTTATTTGAATCTTGAATCATTTTATATATTACTGTACATGTACATGTATGTTGTCACTAAGACCAGTCATTGACATTTTTTTCATTTAATGTGATATATTCCTTTAGGGTACATGTTTAGCTGCATATTGATATATTTCATCTATACAATATTTGTCTTTTATTGACATATGGCTTAGATATCAAATTATATATTTATGACATGTTAATAGCATGAATAATGTTAAATTGAAATATTGATTTAAAATGGTTTTTGTTACTTTTATCTAAGATTTTGTTAAACATGTTAAAAGACAGACTTTAATTTTCAATTTTCAAAGTTTTATGTACTAGATTAACTATTGATGTTTTCACATTTTATAAATTTGAATATTTTTTGAGGCGGAGAGGGGTACTCAGGTAGAGGGGTTTGAGTGGGCATGGTGGGAAATGCTTGAATGACATATTGTAATTAAAAAAATAGAACGAAATGTTAATTATGAATCATTAAAAATAGATTTTACACACAACAAAAATAGAATGTTGTCAGATTGACAGTTATTTACATGACATGATTATGACCTCCTAAGGGTGATAATTTTATAGATTGCTTAAGGGAATCTCAAGTTAAAATGCAATTAATAAATCAAATAAAAAATCAATAAAAAAAAGCTTAGTTGAAACATGGTTACTCTACAAATAAAAGTGGACAGATATCATGGATATGATAAAAATTAAAAGTTTGGCTTCATGAATCATATTAAATGTTAACCCCATTAACATGATTAACTCAAAAACACTTTAACCAATTTTCATAATGCTTTTATCTATTGGTGTGATCAGCTCCATTTCGTTTTTGTCGAGCCTTCGACTTTAGTCGAAAAAGCGAGACTAAGCAATCCTGCATTCCATCCGGGGCGGCAGCGTCAACAAATATTCACTCTGTGGTTACAGTTTTTGAAATTTTACTAACTTTCTTAAACTATACTGGATTTCTACCAAACTTGGACAGAAGCTTGTTTATGATCATAAGATAGTATCCAGAAGTAAATTTTGTAAAAATAAAATTCCATTTGTTCCTTATGTTTCTTTTAAATGGACTTAGTTCTTTCTGCGGAGAAACATAACATTCACTCTGTCGTTAAAGTTTTTAGAATTTAAGTAACTTTCTTAAACTATCCTGGCTTTGTACCAAACTTGGATAGAAGCTTGTTTATGATCATAAGATAGTATCTAGAAGTAAATTTTGTAAAAAGATAACTCCATTTTTCTGAATTTTACTTTTAAATGGACTTAGATTTTCTTCTAGTTAACATTACATACAGTCTGCAGTTAAAGTTTTCAAAACATTTATTAGATTCATTAACTATCTTAGATTTTTATCAAACTTGGACAGAAGCTTCTTACAATCATAAGATAGTATCAAGATGAATATTTTTATTGATTTTTTCCTCATTTTGGTTGAGCCTGCGATTTACATCAAAAGTAGGCGAGACACTGGGTTCCGTGGAACCCTTACAATTTTTTTTTATAAATTTTAGATTGTACGTTTCTGACTTATGATTTTTTTTCTTCAAAAAAGTATAATTCAGTTGAATTTAGTCAACTTAAGTGCAGGAGGTTGAGGGTAAAATCCGTGCTGAGCTAGTTTTATAAAAAAAAAAACTGGTTTATGCTGCATTTCCAAGTATTTGGCATTTAGGAGTAATGCCAAAACCTTTTTTCAACATGTTCACATGCAAGTTAACATGTTCTAAATCTTGCTGTAGTGTAAATGCATATGCTTGTCTGTTACTAAGCTGCATATATATGTACTGGTACATCATATTATTGTCTATGATATATTTGCCATTGGACATTAATTAAGCAGACATTTATTTATCATGTTTTTTTTATCATTATCATGATTATAGTCATCAGCATTTACAATGTATATTAATCCATTGTATTTCTATTGCAGTTGAGCTGTATATCACCTGTTTACTTAGATGTCATTAACATGGACAGCCAAAATTTGAAATCCGTTTTAGGTAACTTATTAAGATGGTTGATTTGTTCAATTGAACTGGTTGAAAAAATACTTTAAAATTGCAATCAGGATGAACATTGATGAAGGAATGACCATTTTTACATTGGTGCTTTTTGAAAATGACATCAAAAACATTAAGATATTTACTAAATTAAGCAGCCAGATAAGTGTAAGCCCATTTACATGATGTAGTGTTCAACTTGTCTCCCGAAACCTTGTTTAAAAAAATAAGGAGATGTGGTATGATGCCAATGCGACATCTCCACAAAATTTCAAATGAAATGGCAATGATAGGCAACTGCATGGCCTTCAATAATGAAAAGAAAAAAACTTACTGTACAGTTGGCTTTTAAAGGACCTGATATGAAAGATATGAAACAATAGAGAAAATAAATTTAAAAAAAATGTCAGAATATTAAAAAAATTGTATTAAATATTTATGATATTGATTGTGACAATGGAAAATACACTGATGACACTAAGTATGTCTGTTGCAAGAATTATTGATTTGTTAATTTTGTCTTAAACAAAGATTTATTTATTTGTAATTCCAAAACTCCATGTTCTATTTCAGGTGGCCATGAACTGGTATTTGTAAATTTTTATGCAGATTGGTACGTATTTAAAAACAATCATATATAAAACAATATACACTATTCTATGTATTTATGCATACTGTTGATTCAATGGATACAAATTTTTCGTGGGTACATGGGATCCACAAATTTAAATGTTCAAGGAATTTAAAGTTTTCTTTAGGAAATGTATGCAGCTAAAACAACAAAATTAAATATCCAGAAAATCATGAACATGCAAGTTTTCCTCACTCTAGGAAATTGGTACCCATGAAAATAAATGAATCCATATGTACAGTACTTGTAAATTATATCTCATAGTCATAAATGTGTGGATTTAGAAAATACAAGCATTCAAAACTTGGGGAATAAAGTAATATTGAACAAGGTGCTTGATCTGTAATTGAGAGTCTGTGTATGCATGACAGAGAAAGATGGCCAAGACTGCAGAAAAATATGTAAAAAAAAGGTGAAAAAAATTATGAAAAGAGAAAAATGGGATACTACGTATTAAAAAAATCCCTTAATTAGGAAGACCATAAATCTGTGCCTCCACCACTAAGCATCCTTTGAAGAAATTGATAATTTTCTTTCTGAAAACAATATATATGATACACTCTTCTCATCATAGAGGTCGGTAATTAAAAATCTCCCATGTTGGAAATGAGTTTTACAGATACAGGAACTCCTGCAGGAGTCTGCTTTATCATGTTTATACCACATTGCCATTGGTTTATAATAAAAGATTTATATGTTTTCAGGTGTAGATTTAGTCAGATATTAAAACCAGTGTTTGAAGAAGCATCCAATAAAGTTAAAGAAGATATAAAGGTTTGTATTTAAAAGTTTATGATTCACTGTTTGAGAGTCTAATGCATTCTTGGTAATATTTCCAAAAAGTTGTGATTTCTGTGTACGAACGATGAGATAACCCAGAGTCCTTTATATTCTGAAAAGGTGATTTGGGTCATGTTTTTAGAAAGGTATGTGTTCAACTTATTTGGTTATTTGCCATTTCATATGATGACAGAAGCAAATCAGAGAAATGTAGGGACTGTTTTCTCTGAACACAACATCAATTCTTTGTAACCATTGTAAATTAGCATTTAATGCTAGTCTGAAAAAATCATGTAATTTAGTAGAATTTCAAAACATCGCAGACAAGAATCCAGCCAAAATCAACATCAGATTTTAATTTTTGAAGTTACACTCATCCGGTGTTAAATTTTATAGACCTCTTGTTTCTGTGTGTCATGTAATTTGAGAAATATTAAGATAACTTTTGTTGAAACTTAAGTCATTGCAAATTACAGAGATATTTCCCTTCAATTGTTAATTTCATATGCATTTCAACCTAGTTATATCTTATAATACCTGAACAGGAAAAGAAAAGGAAATGAATGTAATATTCGTGCAGCATTATACAATTTGAACATAAGAGCAAGTTTTTGCAAATAGTCATGTATTTACCACTGTTTGATTCTTATGCAGATTGGTACTTAAATAACAATATTGTTATGATTTTTTTTTCATTGAAATTTGATTAGCTTACAGGGATATAAAGTACCTTACTTTTTATGGTTAAGTAGTGTTACATATATTGAATTTTGTTATAAATCCCCATATGTTACACACCTGTTACACCAGAAGCTATTGGTAACATTTGTTACAAAGATAACGTTTCTGCAATATCAACATTTACAGATAATATGTACAAATTTATTAAAAATTACACTCAATAAATACTGGAGAAATATTATTTTAACTAATGTGTTTTTGTCTTAAATTTATGTAATGTAATAATCTTTAAAAGTTAAAATTTTGTTTAGGTTTTAATAACTCCACGAAATAAATTGAAAAAAAAAAAAAAATATTTTTTTCTGCTTTTATTTCAAAATCTTACATTGTCTTAGAAATGGGGTTAATTTTGTTTATGTTTGACATAATTATTCAGTAAAGTTCAGAAATCTTCTCATTCTGTTCTGACAGTTGAAATTGTATTGAATGGTCAAACAGAAGTTACTATTGTTCAAGAAATACGATTGAAAAGAAAATGTTAAAAAACCAATTCTGTGTTATATCTTTAAAAAGGTAAAAATGTACTGACCTAGTTAACCTATTAAAATTATATATGAACTGCCATTGCAGGCAATTTTTTTTCAAATTGATATGTCACCTAATATTTGTTCAAATTTTTTATTTGGGACATGGATATTTTATGACTGTTTGTGTATCATTGGTTACTCTTGGACCTACACTTAAGTTTTTACTTGTTATTTAAAATTTAAAACATTTATTGAATCCTTTATTTATTTTGTAGGAAGAGGGAAAAGTAGCTTTTGCAAAAATAGACTGTGATTCAGAAAGTAAGTACCAATGTTATAGAAAAGATATAAAGTGTACTTTATAGATTGAACGTTTGACCACCTGTTCTGTTTTATTTTAGTCTTAATTAGTATCAAATCAAAGAAGTTTTATTTGAAGTCGACAAATTAAATAACAATTCAACAAAGAACCAATTATTTGGCCTATGAAATTGCAAAATAGGAAAAAAAATGAAACACTTTCTAATTTTCACATTTATATCTAAAAAAGATATTTGGCAGTTTCCAAAGTTTTTCATTAGATGCAAGAACTTTGAAGGCATTTGTAAAGGAAATGCATGAAATTTGAATTGCAATTAAAAATAAATATTGATATCAAGCAGTCTTGTGTCTAATGAACATTGAAGGATCTTAATGAAAACTATTCTATTCTTGTGATTGATTAAAAGTTCTTTTTGATTTTCATATTTTAATGGGCAAAAAAGCATGAAAGAGGACATATTCTAACTATGGTGGGGGGGGGGGGGACAGGAGGGGTCCTGATCCAAAAATCCCGGACTTAAGAAAACTAAATCCCGAGGTCCCGAATTCAAATAAAGTAAATCCTGACGTACTGAAATCCGAAAAAAAAAGATCCCGGGATCACGAAAGGGTCAATCCTGAAATCCCAAGATTAAAAAGACCCGATCCCGGAGTCCCTATAAAGGTCCTATCCCTCCTCAACTATGCCTTTACCAACAAGATTAATTTTTATTAAATTTTATTTTTATTGTTTTCCAGATTCTATAGCAGCTCAATATCATATTAGTAAATATCCAACATTAAAACTTTTCCGTAATGGAGAACCTTTAAAAAAGAATACAGAGGTCAAAGGTCGGTGGATGCCTTAGCAACTTTTATAAAAGATCAAATAAAAGATGTTGTTGAGATGCACAATACTTTAGAGTCTCTTGATGAAGTCGATGTAAGTATTATTTACCATTCTTTTACTATAATATTGTAAAAATTGCAATGGATTACACATTCTTCTCAAAAGCTTGATTGAAGGTTTATTTTATTAAAAAGTAACAGGACTTATAACACATGTTACTGATTCAAATGTTTCTGCAATAATTTTCATCATGTACACTCTAGGCCATTAGTCTGTTAAGCCAAATACTTCAAATTTCTAGAGGCCTCTTTGAAAATTTTCATAAATTCTGAATAAAACTGCAATAAATATTATCATGATTATTTTTATTCCCCTTCAAAATATTTAAGGAGAAATTGTGATAAATGTTATGATAATTAAATCTTAGTTAGGGAGATATAATGAGATGTTTTCTTTTCTTTTCAGACAAATAAAAGAAATTTTATTGGCTATTTTGCCTCACAAGATTCTGACCAGTACAGGAATTTTGCCAAAGTAGCCAATCAGCTGAGAGAGGCTTGTAAATTCCATGTGGCTATAGGGTGAGATAATAAATGGTTTATTTCTAAAAGAAAAAACTATTAAAAGAAAATGAAATAGATTGAAATATAATCCTGATAATGTATTGTGTACTAAATAGGAAGGAAACCCTCCTCCAACCAAAACACTGTAAGTAATTTGCATACATCAAATATACTCCCAAAAAACCCACATCTACATATTATAATTGATTATGCACAAATGTTCATACAGTTTAATGATCCAGAAACCATGTCAAAAATTCTTCACCTGCAATACCTAAAGCAAAGGACCAGTAATTTTGTTGAGCATAAAATTGAGAATGGAAATAGGGAATGTGTCAAAGAGACAACAACCTGACCAAATAAATCTCTATTTCATAAGTCAAAATGCATATCAGCAGTTTTAATATTTTGAAGATAATGGTGAATCATGGAATTATTTGTTGATTTTTTTCAGGCCAATTTCAGAGCCAGAAAGAACAGGAGGTGATACTGTTGTGTATAGAGCACCACATGTGAGTAAAGGGAATTAATTTGTCAAGTTTTAAATATTTAAGGCTGAATAAGTTTTTTTTTATCAGAAAATATATGAAACCTAGGAGAGGCACTTGGAAGTCTATACTCCTAGTGGGACACAAGACTTTTTCTACAGTGAAATTCTTAAATCATCTCCTACGGTGAAAGTGTTTTGTATGGGAGCCATCTATGTTTAAATGAAACAAGAGCAGTACATTCATTCTATGCTACATTTAAGAAATGAATTACAATTTGAGAGAAAAACAACTGAATTTGTCTAATGAACAATAGCATATTCTTATTTCAAGTCCTAACCAAATTAAATAACTTTGCATGGACATTTCTAACATAAAGCATTGGTATATACCTACTACTCCAATCTGTCCTATTTCAAGAGAAAAAAGGTGCTGCATAATTTATTTATTTTTTCACACCAACAAATTTTAAATATCTGTTTTTACAGAATAAACTTTTGTGTTATTAAGTTAAGCAGACTGATAACTAATAGATATATTTTTTACTTGCAGACAAGAAGAGAAGATTTAACTTATACTGGTTCCCTGGTGTCATATGATCACATGATTCAGTGGGCCAATGATAAATGTGTTCCACTTGTAAGGGAGATAACTTTTGAAAATGCAGAGGTAAGCTGACTAGTTCCATACCATGTGGCTAGTGAATATATAGAGGCTTGACAGTAACAGTTTTTTAAAACAAATTAAAAATAAATGTACCCTAAAATACATACCAAATAGTTAATTCCCAAGTCTTCAAAAATTTAATTACATATTTTGAAAACGGATTTAGTTATTTTTATGTTCATAAAATTAGATAATTGTTTTACTATGAACCTTATCTATTCACCAATAAATCTGAAGATCAAAGTGCAGAAATTTTGATGACTTGCCAAGTATTTTGGTTTAGCTCTGGTTAAGCAATGTAAAAGTATTAAAGGTATACAAATTGTTGTTTGGCTTGCTTGTAATAAGGGACATAACTGTTGTTTGATTTGAATTTCAAAAGAAGAAATTTACTGTTATAAATATTTTAGTCTGTTTTATTTAATTTAGACACTATCTTTTGTAGGAATTAACAGAAGAAGGACTGCCGTTCCTGATTCTATTTTACAACCCTGATGATAAATCAATTATAGAAAGATATAATACTGAAGTGGCTAAACAATTATTACATGAAAAAAGTAAGTAAAGATTTTGAAGAGAAAAATTAGGATGGTGGAATTTATCCCTTGTTGGGATTCTAGTAGTTTGAGTTTATTCAAGATACTGTTGATTCATTATTAATTGTTTGATACCTATTTACCTGATTTTCATATTGGTACACTACCAATAAGTGGTTAAACAATTTTATAAAGACCTTTGAGTTTGAATATTGATTTTATATACTTAGCTTGTCTAAACTCTGGCCAATTTAGACTATGTGCCCATTATTTAAACACGAATGGTGGCCTCAAGATTTCACCACTATACACAGATTGTCTAAATTTATTTTACTTATCTCACAATATTGTAGGCATTCTAATTTGAATTGATTTAATGGCATCCTGAGGATACAGTAACTTCATTCTTAAACATTTTCAGGCATACACATTACTATTGTGAGAATGGCTTTTAAAAAGAACTAGTCCTGCACCTTTATGAATTTAATCACTACAATTTGGTTCAAAACAATCATCCAAGTTTTATAATTTGAAAGATAGACACATGTTTTGTCTTCAAAAAACTTATTATAAGTGAGCAAGTATGTACATTTTGTACATTTGTTTGATGACTTGTATTTATTTTATTTCTTTGATTATATTTTCAGATGCTATAAATTTCCTGACAGCAGATGGATCTAAATTTTCCCACCCTCTCCATCATTTAGGCAAATCAGCCAAAGATTTACCAGTTTTAGCAATAGACAGTTTTAGACATATGTATGTCTTCCCTCATAATGTAAACAACGATTTAGAGTAAGTAATTTGTATGTAATTGTTGTAATATCTTCATTCTTGCAGACTAATACCTTATGAGTTAGTAAGTAAGTTAAAAATTCCAATCCAGATGGTCTGCCTTGTACTCAATGTTTTATTTATAACATGTTATATTTTGAATACATGTATGAAGGAATTTGTTGATTTTCTAATCCTGAAGGGTGGCAAGGCTGTTTGCAATCTTATGTCCAACATTTGTTAAATAAGCTAGCACATGATATTTTTTTGTGTTCAAGAATTCATACATTTTGAAATGCCTGTGTCTCAAAAATAAGTACACAAAATGTCTATTTTTCCATAGTTTTGAATTAGTATTACTTTATATTTATTGATTAAAAAGTCAGTTAGGAAATGTTGTTATCATGAAATTTAGCAGCAAACAACCTTTAATATGTGGTTAAAAAAGTCAGTTTACTTCTAGAATCATTCTGATTGAAAAAGATCCTGTCTCCATGTAGATGACAAGGAGCAGATAATACCCCATTCTACCCTCTTTTTTTGTAATTTTTAAATAAAGTAATCCTACTAGCCAGCTGTCGGTCAACACTGGGATGGTTAGTTAAAATCCACATATGGCAGGTGCATTTGATTCTCATATTAATTTACTAGGATTACCACTGTTGAAGGTCAGTGGTTCTCTCTTGGCATTCCTTGCTGGACCAATGAAAATTTGAACACCAATAAATATTTTTGTTTGGTCACTTTAAGACCAATCATGAGGAGTGAAAAAGAGACAAGTAGACATTCTGCTCCACTTCTCTTTCAGGCAACCAGGTTTATTATCCACTTTTATTGCCGATTTACACTCCGGCAAATTACATCGAGAATTCCATCACGGTCCAGATCCGTCAACAACCTCAACGGAGCCACCAGTCCCAGGGGTAAGTTTCCGTACAGTGACATGTTTAGTAATCGTCTATTCTCATTCTATTTCAGAAAACCTGGCTTATTGAGTCAGTTTATAGCTGACATGCACTCGGGTAAATTACACCGAGAGTATCATTATGGGGCTGAAACCACAAAGTCCTATCCGACTCCAACTATCCCAGGAGTAAGTTACGGTGTTGGTTTCAGGCTTTTGGTTGTGTAAAACATTAATATTGCATGCATCAAGAATATTTTATGGGCTTTAGATGGACAAGAAATTGCATGCATTAAGGATATCTTTATTTTAGGAGAAAGTTTATTGATGGATACTAAGGTTTTCTAAATAATAAGGAGGCATGTTTAAATACGTCTAATTTATGTATATATTGACTTCAGCTAAACAGACCTTTTTTTATAACAATAAGCTTTCATGTGGTAAACATTTAAAAAAAAAAACCAGTTTGCATTATGATTTTGAGCTTTTTGGCAAGATGTAATAGATAAAATTCAAGATATAGCAGATTACAATTCCATTTAGAATGGAATCAAAAATCTTGAAAATTAAGCAAATTAACAGAAATTTAGAGTAAATGTTTATAAAAGTTACATTATCAATAATTCATTAGGTACCTTTTCAATCCCAATTTTTGCTAAAATAAGAACATTACAAATGTTTCTGAATTTACAGCATTATTTAAAAAGCAGAAATAAAATAGATATTATCTGAATTAGCAAAATTGACTTTTTATCAATGAGAAATTATTTTTTTTCTCTCTTCAATTTTTTGAATAAAAGGAATACAATTTAATCCAGGTAATTCTGCAGACCCAGATCAAGAGAAGATTTTTCAGAAATACATTGTTATTTTCCTAACGCCAATATTCCCATGATAAAAACTTACGGTCTGGATAACCTGAAAGATTGTCTTCTTACTCTGAAAACTAATTATTTGATAAAAAAAGAATCATTATTGTGATGCTGTTGAATTTTTTTGGTAAAAACAGTTTGATTGATATATATGCAAAATAGTTGGATTATTCAGTATTATTTGCATAACATCCAGTGGAATTTAAAAAAAAAGGAAGTGAGTCAATTAGGATGATGGGTTGGAAGTAGTCCTTTGTTTGTAGCCATTATATGCAGAATGAATCTACATTTATTGGCCAATATGAATAGTCATAGCAATGCTAATTGCTATGCAAAAAAGATGGATGTCAATTTCCATATATATTTGTCTTCATAACCATGAAATGCAAACAGCATAGATTTGCTAATTATGTGATTCATTTCCCATAGCTGCCAAAACAGCTTTGAAATATTTCTATGTTTATAGAATATGGTATTATGAAAACAGTATGTAAAATATGTAGATGTCTAAACCTGATTGGTTTTATTGAGATGTACATTTTTTATCTTCAAAATATCTTGTACATGTCTATGTGCATCATGTATTTATATAAACAAAAAATCTGTTAAAACTGTACATAGGTTTAATTCCATGTTTTGCTTTATTTTTATTTTTATTTTATTTTATTTTTATAGGAAGCTAAAGAAGCCACCGGACATTTACCACACGACAAAAGTGAACCAGAGCAAAAAGTCAAAGAACCTACATCTCCGCCAGAATCTTCATTTATAAAACTAGCGCCATCACGAAACAGATATACAATTTTAAGGGATGAATTGTAAAATCTGCTGTGAATTAAATGAATGACTGGGATAGGTGTATGAATGTGATATGAATGAGAAACTAATGTGAAAATCGGTTTCTGTAAAAGTGTACATTTCAAAAATATTTTATTTTAATTTTTTAGATGTGTGACATCTTGGCACTATACATTGACATTGTTAATTTCTGATCACTGAATCATGTAAAATCTTTATTTTTGTGTAAATTGTTATAGAAATGAAACATATTTTAACCTGAAGCCTTGTCTAGATTGATGTTATTTCTTGAAATATTTACTGATAGGTAATTCTGTATAATTTTGAAATAATGCTGACAGCTACTAACCTTTATACCTAAAACCATTAAACACAACATTATTTATTTTATTTTTTTATCATTTCTTTATAAAAAAATAAAGGGGGCAGGTTGGGGTTGGAGAATAATATTTTTTCATTTTCCCTTTGATTTTTTTTCTTAAGAATTTATGAATTATTGATTAATAGTAAAATTATTGCTGAGGAACAGCATATATATTGATACTTGTTTTACTTTACTATTTTTTTTAGTCTTTTTGTAAAAGATTTTTTTTTAATTTGAAGTCCAATTTGTCCTAATTTAAGCTTTGTATGTTGCACTTGCAATGAAATGTTGACCTCTTCAAATTGTGGCCTTTGACAGTAAGCTCTATTCAAGAAGTTAATAGTTATGCTTTACATATTCATTAATTGTTTCAACAGCACATTGTATGCCTTTCTTGGATAGAATGTTGAACGTTAATACGTAATGTGTTTGTAATGTGCACTTTCAATGCTGATTATTTAAGCATTCAAATGAGACAGAACTACAAAGATCTGTGTTACTCATAAGCTCCGAATATATTTATGACAACTGTTGGCACAAACATACCTTTGATTTTTAAGAGTTACTTACTAAAAGTCTATGTGCTTTCAATGGCCATAATTTATTTTAACAGTAAAATGACTTTTTTCTTTTTTTAAGTACATTTTGTATACTATTTGCCATTAGAGGCACCCATGGTATTTGAAGCTAAAAGAAGTAGGCTGTAGATTCAGTTATGTTAAGGTTAGATCATATTTGGTGTTGAATCGTACAAAATTCTGTATGCTTTTAGCGATGATCAACACTGAATATGAATAGTTGTTTATGATTAGTTAATATCACCAGAATCAGGCAGAAGGTTATGATATAATAAATAAAATAAAATAGTTTGCACTTGAAAATTACCTGACTTTTGGAATACATTAACTTTTATTCTACTTCAAAATTTGATCAAAAGTTTGAATTTATAGCCAAAATGAAGGAACCGTTACAATTAAAAGTTTTATTTGGTCTAAACGCTGAATTTCATTTTTTTTGTCATCTTAAATACTTCTGAGAGGGAAAACTGTTGAGTCAAAGAATCTTTTTGTATTGTTTAAAAAATAATGGTCATCAAAAAGACATTGTAAACTTTAGAAAAAAGGTACCTGTAATTTAATAAATAAAATGTAAAGCAAAAGTGTTAAGAATCTGCCTCTGTTGTGATACTGGTGGTACACAATCTGGTGAAGGGTTATCTTTGAAGTATGGGTGCTATTGTGACAAATTTTGAACCGAATTTAACAACAGAAGTTGTTCATATGTTGTCTAACAAAGTTTACTGCATCTAGTCATTTTAATTCAGAATTTATCAAGAGCTTTAAAAAGGAAAACAGTCATATATGAAAATTAAATTGATTTTATCTGTCAGTAGAGTTTTGGATATAAAACTTTTTTTTTCAAATGCCTTAGGATAATTAAGATTATGATTGAAGTAAGTATTTGCCAAAAAAATGGCTGTGCTTGAATGGGTTTGGCTTAAAAAAAATATCCAATTAACAGAAGCTTTACACACAACTCATATTTTATTATGTATTAAAACATTAATAGTATGAACCCTATTTAGTATTACTGTACATTTCTAAATTGTAGCCATGATTTAGATGTATTTGTTTCAAGCAGGCAACAGGGCTAACTGCAGTTTTAAAAGAAATATTAGAATGCATGAATGTGCTGATGTTTAAAAAAAATAGATCCATTATTGAAAGGAAGCATTATGTTATTTGTTTATTGATATTGTTAATATTGACATAAATTATTAATATTTTTGAATTATTATTTATGGAATTATAATCCAAAAATTTACAACTTTTTAAGGCAAGGTTGGTGTTTGTAGATTTGATAAAGGTCAACTTGTATTAGTTGAAGTAGATCCTTAATTTTTATTTAAGAAAAGAGAATCAAAGTTTTTAAATGAAAAATGAAAATAAAAAATGGAAGTATTAGACATCAAACTTTATATGTTATGAGATATATAAATTTTTTGTTATTGTTTATTTATGTTTGTTTCAAACAATGAAAACCAGGTATAAATTTGCCAGATATTTTTTTGTCTGACATTCAAGTGCCATTTGAAAAAGATGTTATGTTACCAAAACTTTGCTGCCAAGTATGTGTGCAGTTGACATCACACATGCTATTTACTTTTTGAATGAGGGGGATACATTATTTAAAGTACAGAATAAAAAAAATAGAACAGTCAAGACCATTTAATACTATAGTACATAGTGATGCATAGTGCTATCTGAAAGAGAATAAATTTACTGCAATATTTTGCTTCATCATGCAGTTTGCAATTGACTCCTATGATTTAAAAGTTGTACAAATTTATAAATTGTTATTATCATTTTCTATTTGCTGTCTACTTTTCATTGAAATTAAAACTGAGGAAAAAGTTTTGACAACATAACCTCATTTTAATGGCCTAGTAACATAGATTTTATTTTGTATAGAATTTTGTATTGATAAAGTTTATAAATATATATCAACTTTGTTTCCATAGTTACTCAGATGCTTTAGTTCCCTGTGGCAACACATCTGTTCTACTTTTATTTATTGTCTTGCCTTCTTCTACTGCTGCCATTGTTTTCTGGAAATAATAAAAAAATAAAAAACCAAATCAGACTATAATTTTTTGATAAATTTTGTGAACTGTGAACTCAGGTTTTGTGGAAAGTGTAAACAGTTCCTGCTACACTTGAGGTGCCTTCAAGCTTCCTGGTATAATCTGATGATTCGTTGTAGATGTTTGACAAATGTATAATATTGCAAAGGTTCTCTTCTTTTTTTTCTATTAACATGGTTACCCATTGAGATGAAAAAAACAGCATCAATCTGTTTCTTGCTTAGGGTTTTGTTGTCTGCTTGTGTTGATTCTGTGTCGTGAATTGAAAACAATATATAGCCGACCTCAACTAACAGCCATCACTGAGGAAATAAACTTAGGAGATGAGAAAATATCCAATATTAGGGTCTTTATAGCTGGATTTTGTACAAGAGCAACTTTTACCTAACTAGAAACTTTACCTGTAATTGTTTGCAAGAGAATGCAATTGTAATTGATCATATATTGGTAAGCTTATTAATTCATCTTGTGTTAATATGTAAAAATCCTGAACATGCATGAAATATTTGCCACTGCACATTAAGCAAACACCAATCAATCTTCTTTTGCTAAGCATGCTATAATTTTAGAAAGGATCTAATATAGCTTATATTATATTTGTTATTGGTAAGAGAGATTTTTGTTTGTTATTGTTGAAATATTTTATAAGTGTTAGATTACACTGCCTTTTGTTTTGAACTGAAAAAGCTGAATTTTAATAATTATTCAGATTTAATTATTTGTGGTGTATGTGTGCAGAAAGTCTTGTGATACAGGGTGAAATGAAGCAGTAAACAATATTATATGTATGATTGGTTAAAATATTTGGTAAGCACATTTTTGTGACATTTTCGGCAGGTCAACATGAACAAAATTTATCCAGAAATGTTTGTATGATTATAGTGAAAAGGAGAGAAATTTGAAATGACCTATAGTAGTTTTTACTGGTGAATGTGTATTTTTTATTCAGAGATAAATTCTTATGCATGAAGATTAAGACTTTTATTAAATTTGCCTATTTGCTGTCCAATCAAATCTAATTAGATTGCATAGTTATATTGTTTGCAGATTTTGCAATTTTAATAACAATTCTTGAGCAAACATTGATATCAACAAAGCAAGCAAGTCAACCAAAGTCTTAATCTGCATGCATTAGGAAAATAGCTCTCAGCTCTCAGTGTAAGAAAATTATTACATATAAAAAAAAAAGCAATTGTGATGTGAAAATGTGAATGTGTATAAAATGAAAGTGATGTTTTTGGTTGTTATGAAAGCGATTGTCACATGACAAATTAATAACTGGCACTAAATTGAACTTTTGGTAAATGTCTTCGACCATGTCACCTTTTGTCTATTCAAAACCAGAGAATGTGGTGGAATTATAATTTCATAATTGATTTTTGTTTTAATGAAATCTTTAGCAAAGTCTAATTTCATGTTTTTTTTTAAAAAACATATACAGTCTGGGATGAAAGAGAGGTGGAATATTGGTGAGATTCTTGATCATCACATTTAAAGTATACTGTGGATTATTTATTTTTCGTGGGTACCAATTTATTGTGGATTGAGGAAAACGATATATAATTTTGTTGTTTTGGCAAAGTCTGTATATATTACTTCTGAAAATTAAAAAATTAGCAATTTGTTTAACATTTAAATTCCTGGCTCCACTGTACCCACAAAAGTTGGTATCCAACGAATTTTAATGAATCCACAAGTATGATATTTTGTTTTCTTATTTTCATGCAAATTCGAGAACATGATTTCTCTGTGTATGTTTCATGTGCGTTTCATTTATCATGCATATTTATGGAATAAAATTTGTATATAAAGAATCTTTGTTTTTTATTGATATGTATTTGGAAAATAACACACACTTTTCTATAAGATGAGTAGCATTGATTTTTACATATTTATCATGTTGACCATAATTTATTTTAGCAAAGAAAGGTTCACATTTTTGTCGAATTATTGTTCCTTACCCTATAATTGAGAGTGGATGAGATCTATAGAATTAAGAGTAATGATCAAAATGAGAGACATCAAAAAATAATAAAGAAAAAAGAAAAAAAGGCAAATTAAATAAATAGAGAATAATGTTTAAAATAAGTAAAGCATAAAAGAAATTCTCCAAAAGATCAAAAGATTAAAAGATTAAAAAGGAAAGTAATTTTTCTACATCATTTTAGTAGTGATATTTCATTGTTATTTGATTTGTGTAAATGAATGGATTTAATTAAGAATTGAATGCTCTTTTTTGTAAATTTATTGGGGTGTAAAAGCGTTGACCGAAGTACATTTTGTATGAAGCGCGGACGCTTTTACAACCCTATAAAGTTACAAAAAAAAAGCATTCAATACTTATAATTACATTTTTCCCTATAGGATCATGAAAACATGCATTTTATCAAGTTTTTATTTCATTTACCTGTGCACTTTATTGTGGGACCTCGTGTCATCATGAATGAAAAGTTGCATTGTGTAGTGCAATTGATTAAGGAATATCACGAGATTGCTAGTTAGCCACTCGAATTACATATTATAATGAAACATACATCTAATGTAATTATTTGGAAATGAAATTGGTAATTGTATGTGTTACATTTGAAAAATCATGCGATTAAGGTTTTATAAAGTTGTTTGTTTGTGTTTTTATCAAATTGAATATACAAACCTCAAGTTCCTGGTTTTTGTCGCAACATTGGTATTACTTATTTGCGGTGGTGGTGGCAGCATAGTAAACTAATTGTGTAAAGCTCTTTATCTTACCTCCTATACATTTCCAGGAATATGATTGGTTAAAAGCGTCCGCGTGCAAACCGTGTATATTTGATATTAGGTTAGTAGGGAGGCGGGGCTTATCCCATACACGGTTAGTAGTGGAGTTACGTCCCTTTATATTCCTTATTAGGTAAGAAGGGGGCAGGGCTTATTTTATACACGGTTAGTAATGGTGTTATGTCCCTTTATAAATCAAAGAGCTGAAAGCTCTGAAGAAAAATGACGCCACTGTCTCTAATATTGGGATAGTTTTTATGCAAGTCTTGATTTTCACATACCGTAATTAGTTTAACAATGCAACATGTATCGTGAGCATATAATTGATATTCGTATATGTGTGTGTGTGTGAAGTGAAGGTGACAACTGGCTGGTTTTTTAAGACAAATGAATAGGTCAAGACTAGCTGAATTGTACAAATAAATACCGTAGAAAGGCTTGTATATTTCTCACTGGTACATAGTCTGAATCTGGGTCCGTTCGCTTCCATTCACGTTTGCGCCCACTCATTTTCACCCCTTTCACACCCTACATGTTTGCACCCAATCTTAATTGGTTTTGTGTTTAATAACTCTGTAAGCAAGTGTTTTCTTATAAGTATAATTGTTGTCATTGTCTCAAAATAAAGTGAGACAGCAATTTTTTTTTGTGTTGAATAAATCTTAATCATGTTTTGGATAAGGTATTGCTAAAAATAATAATAATCCTTTCTAAATAAAGTGGTATTTTGTCAACGTTTTATTTTGTGTTGAATAACTCTTAATCATGTTTTGGTTAGTGTATTGCTATAACTTGTTTCATTGACTTGTTTCAAAATGAAGTGAGATTCTGACTATGTTTGTTTCTGCGTGTTGAATAAATTTTATCATGTTTTGGTTATATTAGTGGATTGCTATATTTGTTTTCTATGTTTTATTGTTTCCTTGTTTCAGATCAATGGGACCAAGCTGTTAAAAACAATTATCTTTTGTGTTTTTTCCTTTAAAATCTTCAATGTTTTACTCATACCAAGCTATAAATACATTCAGTATTTACACCAAAGCAATTTAAAACAACAACCATGATTTTCCAATTATTCAACTTGAAGTTGAATTAAAATTGGGCGCGAATGAGTAGAGTGTGAATGTGCGAACGTGTAGGGTGCGAAAATGTATTGGGCACAAACAGACCTGATACCACACAGTCTGAACCCCCTTCTCCCACAAAATATTAAGTAAATAATCTTTTTGTTACTGCTATCAAAGGTCTAATGAAACTCAGATAGTTTCAAACATTTGTCAAAGAATTCTAGTCAAACTGGCACCTAGTTAAATTGGCACCTGGACAAATCAGCACCTGGTTAAAATCGACACCTGATATAGTCAATTCGTCACCCATGTTAAATATATATTTTTAACAGTATTTTAAGCAATAGGGTAAAAATAAGAAAGGGGTTGCCAGAATTTTTTTCAGTATTTAAGCAAAAAGAGTTAAATACTAACTTTCACATTTTTGGGTGTTCATGTACATTTTGTATATATTTATTTTTCTCAACTAATGACTTTTTTGGTGTATTATTAATGATATATATATATATGAGTAGTCCAAATAATTATTACGTCTGGCAAGGCTTTTTTAATTTTATTCTGGAACACCTTCCTATGACCGCAAGGCTATGTTAATTTTTTTTCTGGGACGCCTTCCTACGAACGTCGTAGGAAGGTGTCCCAGAAAAATAATAAAATAGCCTTGCCAGACGTCATAATTATTTGGACTAATACATGAGATATTGTGTATTTTTCTGCATTATTTTAACCAGTTGAGCATTTTACAGGATTGTGCTGTTTAAACTTTACTGAAAAACAAACACCTTAAATTTGCTAATTATTTGGCATGAAAGTTTGATTTATTGAAAGGGACTCATAGTTTTCCATTTTATTTTAATAATTGACTTGTTTTTACCAAGGATTTGTATAGTATACAAATCCTTGTTTTTTACAATTACACAAATTGTCTAATTGTTAAAACAACAGCTTTGGTAAGGGCTTCGTTGTTTACCTTTATACACTACATATTCACTTTCGTTTCGTGGTTTACCAAAATACACAACAACATATTCACTATGTACTTGGTAACAGTAATTAATTTATTGAATAGAAAATATTATAACAAATATTATTGGATGCCGAATTGACGTCGAATAGGTGCCGATTTGACTAGATGCCAATTTAACCAGGTGCCGACTTGACTTGTACGTTTCAATTCCTCTGCGATCGTTTGCGGTATTTTCTTGAGAAAACCTATTTTCCATCATCAAAGAGAAGAAGAAACTGCTTTAAAATGATTCTGGAACGCTTCATGATTGTTAAAATAAGTTTAATTCACTCAAAAACAATTTTAAAACTTGCGATTAAACAGGAAGTTTCCAAAGCACGTGTAAAAGAAGAAATTAACCGGTGAGAGTGGAAATCCGTATATGACAGATATCCCTATAGTACGACTTTGAAAGTAAAACAGTTCAATCCTTTTGTAAAACAATCTTTAATATACCTATCACATTAATGTTTGAAGGGTCTTAAGCTTATTCAAACCATATAAGTCGGTATGAAACACCAAAACGGAATATACAATAACCGATTACGTTTTGTAGTTTACAAATTCTAAAACTGGTTCCGTCAAACTACAACACTTTGTTCGAGTGTAGTGGAATACAAGCAAAAACCAGTGTAAACTGGGTCCTGGCTGATTTAGTACTACACAATGATGCATAATGATAACACAAGCAGATTCCAGTTTGTATGGAAAATAGGAAATACGAAACCAAGCGCGGTAGGCAGAGAAATGTAATGAAGTTCAGGTCGGCAGTTATGGAACAATGACTGCGTCATTTTCCAAAAAACAAAACGGTACTGAGAAAAAATCTTAAAAATTCCAACAGACGAAGAAATTGATGATTAAAATTGAAACAAATTCATAAAACACATTTAAACCTTACAAGTCATTATTGTTGGCATCTGTTTTTGTAGGATCAATGGAAGTATTTTCTAAGTGCTAACAGTATTGAGACTTGCTCGTTTTGAGAATCACACGTTAAGATAGTCGGTAAGATAAATTCGTTACATAGTGTGCTAGTGACGTAATACGGTATATATGGGGTCAGTAAATTCCATATGGGGATTCGAGCTTCGCTCTCACCCCATATGGAATTTACTGACCCCATATATACCGTATTAGGTCACTAGCACACTATGTAACTAATAGTATTGCAGAATTTTAAAGACATTCCTTGAATGCAGATACCTTTTAAATATGTTACGAATTTTCCATCTGTCCATTGTTCTTGGCCTCATTTTCATAATTCACTAACTGCTTTAAAATGTTTACTTTTTTGGTAATGTGAATTTCTCACTTTTTAGGAGAAGTAGGATAACTATGTCTGGTTTATAGGTTCCTTGCAACGGAAACATGCCTGTCAGACAGGGTTCGCCTGACCTGGACTTCATTTCATTGATCAGTGATCAAGGTTAAAGTTACATGATTATTTCCGTTTCTCAGATACTATAAGCAGTAGGTCAACTATATGTGTTGTGGGGAATGATTTTAGGTTTTCAGTCTGGCTGATATCATCTGAGCTTGACCTCATTTTCATGGTTCTGCCACAATGTCATTCTGGGGGAGCCTTGAGTTACTGATAACACTATTTTCAGCCCTATTTTGCTTGAAAATAACATTGTTTTTGGACGTTAATGATAAACATTATGATAGATAAATGAACACTTTAAATCACAAAAATGATCAGAAAAGAAGATCTAGTAACAAGTCAAAATTTGTCTATATAGTTATTAGACTGCCATTCTATATAGGAGTGATTGACCTTAATTGAGGATTGTGTGCCCTCTTTTGTGTGTTGAGCAAAAACAAAAGAAGAGTAACTAAACAGACAAAATTACCAACAATCCTAAATCATCAAAGGAGAGATGTTATCATGAATTCTATTCTCATCTACAATGTAAGAGAATTCACATAGACCAAGGTGAGCGACACAGGCTCTTTACAGTCTCTAGTTGTGGTTTTTTTTTTTAATAATTAATGATATAAAACAAAAATTTAAAAGGTATTTAAAAGCCTTGACACCCATAGACAATAAACTGAAGTCAAACAAAAGTAAAATATCAAAAATAACTCCAGGGAAATTCAAAACGTAAAGTCCTTTATATAATGGCAAAATAAAAAGCTGAAACACATCTAACGAATGAAAAACAACTGTCATATTCCTGACTTGATACAGGCATTTCCTTAATATGAAGAAAATGGTGGATTAAAGCTGGTTTTATAGCAGGCTAAACCTCTCACTTGTATGACTGTCGCATAGAATTCCAACTATCTGAGGGAGTTGCAATCAAGTGTTTATCACTTACTTTATTTCATGTACTAGTTTATAGTAGTGCATGTCAGTGCTCAACAATGGCATCATGGTAATTTTACCCCTGGAGCGCCGCTGAAAGTCATCTAGTAGTGATTAGACACTGTGTAGAGCTACAAAAATTCTTACTCCACACAAAATAGTGCAATGTTTGGTTATTTGAATTTTTGCACGTAGTAAATCTCTTGCTTGATTTTCATATTTGAATGTAGTGGCTGTCCTGCATTTAGATAGCTCATTAGTTGTGTTTGACCAGAGCAACTCTTCAACTATCATCAAGGATTTGCATTAATTCATATTTGTCGGGCTTATGACTTCTGTTAAAGAAAGCTCGACACAGGGATAGTATCTGCGTGAGATATGGCCTTGAAGGCATAAAACTTTGCTCAGTGCTCTGAGCACAAAAATCATGCTCGAAACATGAAATCCAGCAATTTGATTGGTTGATTTTCGAGTCCGAGTACAAAAATCATGCTCCAAAGTTTTATGACAGTGAGGCATGGACTTGACCATAAAAACTTTACCTAGTTGACTGATCAATGAAAAGAGGTCGAGGTCGAGATCAAGGGAAACCCGTCTGACGGGCATGAGAATCTTGCAGGTACGCACAAACCAAATATAGTTATACAATTACTCATAATATGAAAAAAAATTATGAATACCAAATCTTAACTTTTTTCAAGTTTTTTTTTTTACAGATTAGACCATTGGGTTTCCTCTTTGAATGGTTTTACACTAATAATTTTTGGGGCCCGTTATAGCTTGCTGTTCGGTGTGGGCCACGGCTCCATGTCGAATGTCGTACGTTGATCTGTAATGGTTTACTAACAAATTATGACTTGAATGAAGAGTTGTCTCACGGGCACATCGTCTTATATCTAGACACAGAACCATGAAAGGCATGAAAATGATATCAAGAGTAAAAGAAATCTGACAGACGGAAAGTTCTTCAGATAAGCCATCTATATATATTTACAAAGTATGAAGGATCTAGGTTTTCCATATTCTGAAATATTAAGCTTTGAAGAAGTTTGTTGACGCCGCAACCGCCACCAGATCAATATCCCTAAGCGTTCTGCAACACGATTGACAGGCTCGACAATACCAACGGGATATTAACCCTACCCATTTGACATACTTTCGGTGTTAATCGGTTATCAACTATCATAACCTTATAATTACATTAGATGTATGTTTCATTATAATACGTTATTCTGATTGGCTAACTGCACATGACATGTTATTCCGTAAGCATTTGCATTAGACAATAACATTTATCATTCATGATGACACGAGGTCCCACAATAAAGTGCACAGGCGAATTAAATAAAACTTGGTAAAAATCGTGTTTTCAGGATCCTAGCTAAAAATGTAATTATAAGTATTGAATGCTTCTTTTTGTAACTTTATAGGGTTGTAAAAGCGTTGACCGTGCGTACATTTTTAGAATGAAGCGCTTCCGCGCTTCATACAAAATGTTCTTCGGTCAACACTTTTACACCCCAATAAATTTACAAAAAGAAGCATTCAATTCTTAAAATGAACAAAGGTTTTCCAAAATGTACAACAGTAAAGTAGTTATCACTGATAAACTTATGCGATAAATAAATACTTTGGGGACATTTACCCTACCTTTTTTGATATGTTATGTTGATTATGTATCGCTTGTCAAATATAAAGTTAACTAAAACACGAAGGACTTAGATAACAAAGTAAACACATTATAATGTTATGTTGGAATGAAATAATCTTAAACGCAGGATACACATAGTTCTACTCGATTTTAGGGTAGGATTTTGTATGATGATAAAGACGAAGTTTAAAGAATAGAAAAATAGTGGGTAAAATGTTCAACGTTTAATGCCGTAAGTTTTCTCGTTTGTATTGTTCTACATTTTGACAAAAGCTCACTATGAGGTATGGGTTTTGCCAAAAGTCCACTATTCGGTACAGATAATAAAAGTTCATAATATGTAGTTTACACAAATCTCATACCATAAGACATAAGACATTTTTGTCGAGCCTTCGACTTAAGTCGAAAAAGCGAGACTATAATTAAGCGATCTTACATTCCGTCGTCGTCGGCGTCGTCGGCGGCGTCCACAAATATTCACTCTATGGTTAAAGTTTTTTGAAATTTTAATAACTTTCTTAAACTATCCTTGATTTCTACCGAACTTGGACAGAAGCTTGTTTATGATCATAAGATAGTATCCAGATGTAAATTTTGTAAAAATAAAATTCCATTTTTCCGTATTTTACTTATAAACGGACTTAGTTTTCCTGCCCGGAAACATTACATTCACTCTGTGGTTCAACATGTTCAAGTTTTTAAAATTTTAATAACTTTCTTAAACTATCCTTGATTTGTACCAAACTTAGACAGAAACTTGTTTATGACCAAAAGCTAGTATCCAGAAGTAAATTTTGTAAAAATAGAATTACATTTTTTCTGTATTTTACTTATAAATGGACTTCGCTTTTCTGCTGGGATACATTACATTCACTCTGTGGTTCAACATGTTCAAGTTTTTAAAATTTTAATAACTTTCTTAAACTATCCTTGATTTGTACCAAACTTGGACAGAAGCTTGTTTATGATAAAAAGATAGTATCCAGAAGTAAATTTTGTAAAAAATAAATCCATTTTTTTCCGTATTTTACTTTTAAAGGGACTTAGATTTTCTGCCAGGAAACAACACTTTCACTCTGTGGTTAAAGTTTTTAAAATTTTAATAACTTTCTTATACTATTTTGGATTTGTACCAAACTTAGACAGAAGCTTGTTTATGATCAAAAGCTAGTATCCAGAGGAATATTTTTATTGATTTTTTTCCTCATTTTTGTTGAGGCTGTGATTAACAGCAATAGTAGGCGAGACACTGGGTTCCGCGGAACCCTTACAAACCACATGGGGTATGTTAGTACAACATTTTTTAACAAACAATAAAACCATATTTTATGCATTCCACATTTATAACGACACACTTCGATCTAGGATGAATCGAACCTCGGATACGTCGAATACTTTGGTCCGGTCCCTTCGACTTCGACATAACGAGGTTCGACTAATATAGGGTGGGGAAATTTATATTGAAATGAGAAAGTACATAGACCCAGAAGTCTTTTATAGAAGTTTAAGACTCTTAGGGTATAGTCATTTTAAGAACAAGGATGTATGGGAACCCAATACTAGATTTAATGCAAGTATAAACACTGATTTGTTTTCTTATTTCTATAGAAATGAAATAGTCATCACATAAAATCATATAACATAATTCTTGACTTAAGTCTTCTTTCCTTGTACAAATGTATAGACATATGAAGGAACACGGATATCAATCGGATCCGAATCGTACTCAAACCTATGACACATCATTTTAAATCAAATTAAAAAAAAACTGTCTTGATGTTTTCCGTTTATTTTGTCAATAAGACAGTTGAAATGAACAAAAAATAATGAACATGACTTTTTTGCAACTACAGACAGAGACAACTGTTTTAGTTGCTCTTATCAAGCCCTTTTCCGCCCCCAGGGGTAACTGGGGAATAAAAGTATGGTCACTTGGTCTTCTTCCGACCGGCACACAGTAAAACGCTTGCCAAAGTGGGGCGTCCGTTTGGCTGTGCGGGATGTATCAAGTTTGCAGCCACGTCCGGTCAGAATGGGAACGTTAAATCCGATGCCTCGTGTAAAGAGATTGCCACGCTCTTTGCACGTTAAGAACCCTTGCAACAACTCTTTTAGGGGTCCGTAGGAGGCCTGTTGCAAGGTAAGATTTCTGTTCCTATCCACTATACCCTCATTTTCCAGTGGCAGTCAAACTTTCCCCGACCATCATCCCGGACGGCCTCTTTTACAAGACCTAGCTATTGTATTTATTGTTGACTTGTTCTCGTCCTAAACATGCATGAAATATTTGCCACTAGACGTTAAGCAACCAACATTGTCATTTCGGGGCCTTTTATAGCTGACTATCCGGTATGGGCTTTGCTCATTGTTGAAGGCCGTACGGTGACATATACCGGTAGTTGTTAATTTCTGTGTCATTTTGGTCTCTTGTGGACGGTTGTCTCATTGACAATCATACCACATCTTCTTTTTTTATAATCAATCAATCAAGCCCTTTTCCACCATCCTTTGCCGACTGCATTCTTTACAGCAAAGTTAAATCCATAATTCATGTTAATTAATTAATTCAGTAAGAACTTTCGTGTGAAAAAATCGCGTTATCAGTCCAAATGTTCAAAACTTTAATGAGGAAGACTTCCTTCTACGAATTTGGCTCATGAAGAACTGATTTCCGTATTATATGAAAACGTTTCCGTGTTATCTATTGTCTAGGCTAATGACAAGCTAATTTCCATATGAAAAATACTGTGTTTAAATACACTGATAAGCCGTAAGGTTCAAAATTTGTAAAGAATTAAAAATTTGAAAAGGTCGAGAACTGTTACAGCTGATTTCCTAATGCTTGCAAAGTAAAACTTTGGTTGGCTTGCTTCTTTGTTTGTATAATTGTTTCTACAATCTTTATAAATAAAATTGACATCTTTAATTTATATAGGCATAGTTTACCCTGTATATATAATATTTGAATTTAATTGGGTGTTATCCTAATGATTGTGCAATATAAAAACAAAACAAGCAAGCTAACTAAAATTTTGTTTTACATGCATTAGCAAATATGCTGTAATGTATTATAAATATCAACCTTGCTTAATTTGTCTTGCTTTAACTAGACTGAGTCGGATTATTTAAATGCTTAGTTAAAAAAAAATAACAGTATTTAGAAATTGCACAACGTTGTTGTAAAAGTTTGCTATCGATCTTGAGGAGTTTTGTCACATGTACGTAGACTATACAAAACGGATGTGATTTCGCTATCAATTGACTTAATTTTTATCAGGTTACAACATAGTTCACACGCAACAGAGATATTTGATAATAACATACTGTTATATATAGGTAAGAGACTTAAATTACATTTATTCATATATTTACTGGACTTTTTTTTTTAGTTGGAATATTTTTGCTTTGATTTGTCCGTTCGTTCGTTCAGACAACTTTCTTTTATAATGTTCTCGTTCGTTCTCGGTTTAAAACTAATAAAACATTTTTGTTTCGGGGCCAATTGAAGCCCGCCTAAGGTGCTTGGATTTTCACGCTGTGTTGACCTGCTGGTAAACTTCAGCTGTTGTCTGCTCTTTGGTCAAGATGTTGTCTCTTCGACTCATTTCCCCATTTTCATTCTTAATTTTATGGTTTTATTTGCTAGACATAAAACAATTGTACCATGTAGATAATATTTGTTTTGCTTTTAGAAGATCTCGAAAGGATAAAGTATTGATTAGAATATTTTTTTTTCATGCACTTTTTTTCTTTAAAGAAATGATTAATATAATCTATAGATTTTCAATAAGGTTTGAAATAATAGATAATAATAAAAGCAGTAACAAATTTTTGAAAAGTTGAAATTTTCATGCTTTTTTATTAAGAGTACGTATGACTTCCTTCTACGAATTAGGATCATGAAGAACTGATTTCTGTAGTATATGAAAACGTTTCCAATTTCCACTTTATTTCCACTCAACAGCAAAAAAAAAAAACAAAAAAAAAAACGCATCACCCTCAGGGTTAAAATTTCTTATGCATAAATGAACTTTTTCAAAAGTTAAATACATTGGGTCAACATTTCAACACGACGTTTTGAAAGTCATAAATATCAATTTCAGTGAAAATAAGAATTTTGAAACTCTTGATTTTGAGTTTTGACAGCTAAAAAGTACGGTTCATATCCAAAACACAAACACATTTTGACATACACGTGTGTGAAAACTAGCCATACACGTGTGTGAAAACTAAAAGTCACGTGAATCTAATCACTTGAAAATGATGAAAATGACTTTCTGTTTCTATTTCTGAATAGATTTCTTGTCTAAAACTTATTTCAGACTTTTGTGAGTGAAATTTTATAGCTACCAATCAAATGAAAAAATTTCGCTGTAAACTTAACATTTATGTCAAGGTCATGCGTAAAAACATAATAAATTACTTTTTTATTTCCTTACAATCTCGAGGTTTATTCCTCCTTCCTCGTGCGTAAATTTTTTCTTTTCGTATTATTATCGGGATCTTATTTCGTGAAAGAATACATATTGTCAATAACATGGGTAAGAATCTAACAATCCGACCGAAAATATCAAATCACTTTCATTTTGAGATTCCGTGCTTAGGATCTTTGAAGAACATATTGAACATCAATATCTATAAATACTAAAATAACGAGGTCCAATTTGTCAGCCGCCATCGGGTAACAACAACAAATCAAAGAATTCAACTTTATATATAGCTAATATAGGACAATGGTGTAGATTAAAAATTACACCACTCTGAGGTATATAATATACAAGGTTATAGATATTGTAACCCGGACTGTAACCTCGCATTTGTGCGCATGCGCGGCCGGAATTGGGCGGATCCGGTTATTTCTACTTTCACTTTTTGAAAAAAAATCTCCTATGTGGAGATAAATTTGTACGCTTTTATTTACATTTAACTGCGAAAGAAAATACACGTCGTGCTCATTTGCTGAAGTGGCTCTCTTTCGAGTCCTTAAGAGCACACATAACAAAACATGTGAAAGGTTTGAAAAATAATGCATTGTAACAATGAAAACATACATGATCAACTCAAAATGCAAAATAACATTTTAACTAGGAAAGGAGGCTTCACCCCCCCCCCCCCCCCCCCCCCCCCCCCTTTTCCTTTTCCTTTTCAAACTACAAAATGTGATCTGGTTCAAAAGAGTCCGACAATAAATACTTTTCATGTGTAATTATCATGTCAGTGTTCATAGGAGGTGACCAAATGATTTCTTGCGGCGTCCATGAAGTTTTAAAAAGATGGATATGGATCATGCATGTATATGGGGGGAGAGGACCTTTATCAGGACTCCAGGATCTGGTGTTTTTAGGCTCAGGATTTTGGGATCTATAATGAGATACAGGAATTCTATTTTTGAATTTCTGGATGTCAGAATTTAAATTTATTTAAAAATCGGGATTTCATGTTTAAGGGATCAGGACCCCTCCTACCCCTGGTCATGTATGAGGGTGATACTTGTAATCCCTGGAAATCTGGAAATCACAAATAACTGTAAAAAAAATTGGCAAATGACGTTTATAACAGTAGTTTTGGGTGCATGACTATAAAAATGTACACATTCCTTTAGGTGATATCAAAATCAATTAATTTTGACACTGTCAAGAGTGGATAAATATGGTATTGCAAGAGATTAGGTGGTGAAATCTGTTTTTCTGTCTTCATGTCGTCACAATGGGAATTTCAAAAGCCTGAAAATTTGACGTCATAATCAAATATTGACCAATGAACAACTAAGATAAAACTAAACACACCTAGATTAAATGAAAATAATCATCAGGTCGGGAATGCCATAAAACGAGTTGAAAAAATCTTCATAATAAAAAAAAAATTTATTTTTTATCACCAATGTAAACATATATTACCAATTGTATATATATATCACCATTGCAAACATCTATCACCAGTGTATATATCTATCATCCTTCTGTTTTTATATGTATCACCAATATGAATATCTATCACCTCACTTTATTTATCACTACACTCTATATCACCAATATATTAAAATCTCCACACTGAATATATATAACACCACTCTGTATATTTATCACCACTCTATTAATCTATCAACACACTATTTAATCATCACCATTCTGTATTAATCACCACTTTGTTCAACACTGTATATCTCTATCACCATTCTATCACTACTCTTTATATATCTGTCACCAGACTATATATCTATCCCCACACTTTACATATCCATCAACCCACTATATATTTGTCACCATACTTTATATATCTGTCACCATACTTTAAATATCTGTCACAATACTTTATATATATGTCATTACACTTTATATATCCATCACCTCACTATATATATCTGTCACTATACTTTATATATCTGTCATTACACTTTACACTTTATATATCATTCAACACACTTTATATATCTGTCACCATACTTTATATATATCTGTCACCATATTTTATATATCTGTCACTATACTTTATATATCTGTCATAACACTTTATTTATCCATCACCTCACTATATATATCTGTCACCATACTTTATATATCTGTCACCAGACTTAATATTTCTGTCAAAACACTTAACATATCCATTATCACACTTTATATATATCAATCACCTCACTCACTCACTATATATATCTATCACCTGATCACTTTATATATCAATCACCTCACTATATATATCTGTCACCATACTTTATATATATGTCACCTCACTATATATATCTGTCACCATACTTTATATATCTGTCTCCATACTTTATATATCTGTCATTACACTTAACATATCCATCACCACACTTTATATATCCATCACCGCAATATATATATATCTATCACTTCTCTTTATATTTCTGTCACCAGACTTTATATCTATCCCCACAATTTATATATCTACCACTTCACTATATATCTGTCACCATACTTTATATATCTGTCACCAGATTAAATATATCTGTCACTATACTTTATATATCTGTCATTACACTTTATATATCCATCACCTCACTATATATATCTGTCACCATACTTAATATATCTGTCACCACACTTCATATTTCTGTCAATACACTAAACATATCCATCTTCACACTTTATATATCAATAACCTCACTATATATATCCATCATCACACTTTATATATCAATCACCTCACTATATATATCTGTCACCATACTTTATATATCTGTCACCATACTTAATATATTTGTCACATACTTTATATATCTGTCACCACCCTTAACATATTCATCACCAGACTTTATATATCCATCACCAGACTTTATATATCCATCACGTTACTATATATATCTATCCCTACATTTTAAATATCTTTTACCACACCTTATATATCTGTCACCGGACTTTAAATATCTATCACCACACTTTATATATCTGTCACCACACCTTATATATCAATCACTCTATATATCTATCACGTTACTTATATATATATATAATATATCTATCACCTCACTTTATATATCTATCACTACACCTTATATATCTGTCACCAGACTTTATATATCTGACACCACACTTTATTTATCTGTCACCACACTTTATATATCTGTCACCACACCTTATATATCTGTCACCATACTTTATGTATCTTTCACCCAAATTAATTTATCTGTCACCCCACTTTATTTATCTATTACCACACTTTTTATATCTATCACCACACCTTATATATATGTCACCATACTTTATATATATGTCACCACACTTGATATATCTGTCTTCACACTTAATAAATATTTCAGCACACTTTTTATATCTGTCACCAAACATTATATATACATCACCACACCTTATATATATATATCACCTCACTTTATATATATGTCACCACACTTTATAAATCGTTCACCACACTTTATATATCTATCACCTCACTTTATATATCAATCACCTCACTTTATATTTATCTCTCACTAAACTTTATACATCTATAACCCCATTCTTCATTTATCACTACACCATTCATCTGTCACTACACATTTTATATCTGTCACCACACTTTATATATCTGTCACTACTCTTAACATATCCATCACCACACTTAATATATCCATCAGGTCACTATATATATATCTATCAACTCATTTTATATATCTATCACTATACTTTATATATCTATCATCAAACTAAATACATCTATCACCTCATTCAATATATCTGTCACCACACTTTATAAATCTGTCCCCACACTTTATATATATATAGATATAGGAAGATGTGGTGTGAGTGCCAATGAGACAACTCTCCATCCAAATAACAATTTAAAAAGTAAACCATTATAGGTTAAAGTACGGCCTTCAACACGGAGCCTTGGCTCACACCAAACAACAAGCTATAAAGGGCCCCAAAATTACTAGTGTAAAACCATTCAAACCGGAACACCAACGGTCTAATCTATATAAACAAAACGAGAAACACGTATATATTACATAAACAAACGACAACTACTGTACATCAGATTCCTGACTTAGGACAGGTGCAAACATTTGCAGCGGGATTAAACGTTTTAATGGATCCAAACCTTCTCCCTTTTTCTGAAACAATAGCATAACATCACAACATAGAAAAACATACGATAACATATCAATTGGCAGACTTTACTCAATCAAAAAACGTATGATTACACAATATATTATATATATCACCACCCTTCATATATCAATCAACTAACTTTCACCTAACTTTATATATATCTGTCACCACACTTTATAAATCTGTCACCTTTTTTTATAATTTGTCACTACACATTAATTTACATCACCTCATATATCTATAACCATACCCAATATACCACTTTTTATACATTTGTAACTACACTTCATATATCTTATAACCTCAATTTATGTATCTATCACCACACTTTCTATTATCTATCACCACATATAATATATCAATCACCTCTCTTTATACATCTGTTACTACACTTTACATATCTATAACCCTACTTTCTTTATTTATCACCTCACATTCTTTATATATTACCTCACTTTCTTTATCTATCACCACACTTTTTTTATTTATCACCTCAATTTTTATATCCATCACCTCATATGATATAGCCATCACCACAGTCTATATATTTATCACCTAACATGATATTTTAACTTCATTTATCTATCACCAACTTCTATATACATATCACCTCAATTCAATTTATTTTTGTCTATCCCCATACTTAATATGTTTGGTTTATCCTCTTACTGTATAAGGCTATCACAACTCTATGTGTATCTGTTAAAACCATGTTTATACCAATTTGAAAATGTATATAAGCATACTAATGATTAATGTATATTTACAGCAATCTGTGTATGTTTGCTGAAAATTAAAGTGATTCAGTTCGGCACCTATCATTGTAACTATTTGTTTTTCAGTATGGTTGATTATGTTGCACAATCATACACATTTCAATTTTGAAAACTATTATTGTCATCGTAGAAAAGACTGGTGTTTGTGTGTGTATCTTTTCAGAAAATGGGTGGGATTCTTATTGCTATATAGAGATATTTGAAAAACAAACAGAACATATTAAAGCACACCACATGACTGATATCTGTATAGTATATAAATACAGCCTAGCGATATATGCAGGACTGTATCTGTAGGACACCAAATTGAGGAATAGATATCTATGACCACACTCTACATATCTATCACCACTCTGTATAATTAATCACCTTACTGTATATATCTATCACCACTCTGTATCATCAATTGTCATAGTGTATATATCTTTCACCACTCTGTATCATCAGTCACCATATTGTTTATCTCTATCAGTATCACCACACTAGACATATATCCCAACTCGTTATCACCAATTACCATACTGTATATAGCTATCACCTCTCTGTATGTATCTATCACCACTCTGTATCATCAATCGTCATAGTGTATATATCTTTCCCCACTCTCTATCATCAGTCACCATATTGTTTATATGTATCACCACACTAGACATATATCCCCACTCTGTATCACCAATTACCACACTGTATATAGCTATCACCTCTCTGTATGTATCTATCACCACTCTGTATCATCAGTCACCATATTGTTTATATGTATCACCACTGTGTATCATCCTTCACCACTCTGTATCATCAATCACAACATTGTATATATCTATTATCACTCTGTATCAGTTTTCACCTCTCTGTATATATCTATCACCACTCTGTATCATCAATCATCACACTCTATATTTAAAAAAGAAGATGTGGTATGATTGCCAATGAGACAACTGACAACTACCAACAAAATGACCAAAATGACACAAACATTAACAACTATAGGTCACCATACGTCCTTCAACAATGAGCAAACCCGATACCCCATAGTCAGCTATAAAAGTCCCCGATAAGACAATTTAAACGAGAAAACTAATGGTCTTATTCATGTTAGAAAAAAATAAAAGAAAAACAAATATGTAACACATAAACAAACAACAACCACTGAATTACAGGCTCCTGACTTGGGACAGGCACATACATATATAATGTGGCGGTGTTAAACATGTGAGCGGGATCCCAACCCTCCCCTAATCTGGGACAGTGGCATAATCTAGTATCACTCTATCATTAATCACCTTACTTTATATATCTATCAACACACTGTATATATCTATCACCACACCACACTATATACATCTATCACCTAACTCATCATATGTCACAACACTTTATGTATCTATCACCACACTTTATATATCTATCATCACACTTTATATATCTATCATAACACCTTATACATCTATCACCTAACTGATCATATGTCACAATACTTTGTATATCTATCACCACCCTGTATATATGTCACCATACTTTGTATATCTATCATCTCAGTCTATATAAGTAAGACCTCATTTTATTAATATACCACCTCATTTTATATCACCTTATTTAATATATCTATCACCACACTGTACATCTACCACTACATTTTATATCTCTATCACCTCACTTTATACATATAGCACCACACTGTGTATCTGTCACCACAATTTGTATATCTATCATCTCACTTTATCATCTCACTTTATATATCTTTCACCTTAATTTATATATCTATTTCCTCATTTTATATATATACTAGAACACACCCGTGATATCATGGGTCCGTGACTGAATTAAAGTATATAACTATGGCAAGACTTATTTTTGTATTAGTATTGTCATCTGATAAAGTCATGCCGATTATAAGATATAGCTATCACAGTTTTCTCTGCTTTCAAATCTTTCTGTTTGAACCCGTCTAACTGGAACTAATCAATTATTGGTAATATTAATTATTTGGAAAATGAAAAGTCCTGGGATGGAGTATTTGTTTTATCAACAGCATTGTCCTATATTAGTTATAAATAAAGTTGAATTATTTGATTCGCTGTTTTACGTCATGCCCGCTAACAAATTGAAAACTGTACCTATACGCCTTATTTTTAGTATTCGTATTGTTATCTTATAAAGTCTTACTGATTAAAATACTACAATAGGTAACAATTTGACAATTTAGTATTGTCAACCCTGTGATTATGCCCGTGTATACAGCATATCCTGAATACACCGTTTGGTGGTGCGCCTGTCAAATGCAGAAAATTAAACAGATGAATATACTATTGGTATCGGTATCGGACTCGACCCGGAACTTCTTAATTATTAGCAATATTAATTACGTGGAAAACAAAAGGGCCTGGAGTGGTGTAATTTTTAATCTACACCTTTGTACTATATTATTTATATATAAAGTTGAATTCTTTGATTCATCGTTTTTACGTGATGACAGCTGACAAATTGGACCTCGTAATTTTAGTATTATAGATGACATCCTTGAAAATATTTTCTTGACCTCACTGTTGATAATTTTTCACCATATTTTATATATGTATCCCCTCCACATATGTATCTTTTAACTAAATGCACTGCTTAAATCAATCACAACACCATTGCTATATATGTCACCACACAGCATATATATATATATATATATATCATCCTTTTGTTTATATATCATCACACTGTATATATCTTTATACTATTCTGTGGATCCTTTACCTCACTGTATATATACACATAATCCCACTATAACTAAGTCCACACTTATCACCTATCTATATCTTTTTATCACCATCATATCATATTTATAGTAACACAATGATTATATCTATCATCATTATTTATCTATTTTTCACCAGACTGTAAACTATAACTTGTTGTATATTCTGTAAGTCAGAGAAATGTACTGGTCATTCACTGTCATTGTATAATTTACAATGGAAGGAGATATGCAGATATGCAATGTCCACTGAGATATGTTTGTATAAGCTTGTATACTAATCATGTAGCAATTATCAAATTGATTATTTATATTTGTGTTCTTCTTACAGAAATACCAAACAACATTTTGCAAGGATTTAGAGGTCATTGGTGAAAATGGAAGAAAGGACATGGGTACATCTAATTTTAAATGAAATAACAAGAATAGTTAAATGATTTACAAACAAGCAGCACTCAGCAATAGTGATGGTAAAGTATTTTTATAAAATGATACTCAAAAAAAGATATATACAGTGTGGTGTTTAATATATTCCTCCATTGCTACAGTCGCTGCATTCATCACCACACTTTCCATATATATCCCAACAGTCTCAATAGCTACCCCCATACTATGATCATTTATCCCAACAGTCTCAATAGCTACCCCCATACTATGATTATATATCACTACAGTCTCAATAGCTATCCCCATACTATGATTATATATCACTACAGTCTCAATAGCTATTTCCATACCATGATTATCTATCACTACAGTCTCAATAGCTATTCCCATACTATGATTATCTATCACTACAGTCTCAATAGCTATCCCCATACTATGATTATATATCACTACAGTCTCAATAGCTATCTCCATACCATGATTATCTATCACTACAGTCTCAATAGCTATCCCCATACTATGATTATATATCACTACAGTCTCAAAAGCTATCCCCATTCTATGATTATCTATCACTACAGTCTCAAAAGCTATCCCCATTCTATGATTATCTATCACTACAGTCTCAATAACTATCTCCATACCATGATTATCTATCACTACAGTCTCAATAGCTATTCCCATACTATGATTATATATCACTACAGTCTCAATAGCTATCTCCATACCATGATTATCTATCACTACAGTCTCAATAGCTATCCCCATACTATGACCATCTATCACTACAGTCTCAATAGCTACCCCCATACTATGATTATCTATCACTACAGTCTCAATAGCTATCCCCATACTATGACCATCTATCACTACAGTCTCAATAGCTATCCCCATACTATGATTATCTATCACTACAGTCTCAATAGCTATCCCCATACTATGATTATCTATCACTACACTCTCCATTCTGATGCCAACAGTCATTATGTATATATCATAATAATCTCTATGTATATCTCAGGATAATACAAAAGCTTCCCTTTTACTTTATTTATCAATCACCTCACTTTATATATCAATCACCACACACTTTCTATATATATCCCCATACTCTTGTTATGTATCCCCACAGTCTCTATGTTTATGACCACATTATAAACACCAATCACCTTACTTTATTTATCCATCACCTCGCTTTATATATCAATCACCACATACTCTCTATATCTATCCCCATACTTTCGATATCTATCCCCACAGTCTCTATGTTTATGACCACATTATAAACACCTATCACCTTACTTTATTTATCCATCACCTCACTTTATATAACAATCACCACATACTCTCTATATCTATCCCCATACTTTCGATATCTATCCCTACAGTCTCTGTGTTTATGACCACATTATAAACACATATCAACTTACTTTATTTATCCATCACCTCACTTTATATATCAATCACCACACACTCTCTATATCCATCCCCATACTCTCAATATCTATCCCACTAGTCTCTATGTTTATGGCCACATCATAAACACCTATCAGTTTCCTGTTTTTATCAATCACCTCACTAAATATATCAATCACATCAAACTCTCTATATACGTATAATATGCCCATAATCTCCATATCTATCCCCACAGTCCATATGTTTATGACCACTTTATAAACACCTTTCACCGTACTTTATATACTTTCACCTCGCAAAAATTATCAATGACCACACACTCTCTATATCTAACCCAGAAGTCTCTATGTTTTTCTTCACAACATAAACACCTATCACCTTACTTTATTTATCAATCACCTCACTACATATATCAATCACCACATACTCTCTATATATATCCCCATTTTCTCTATATTTACCCAAAATTCTCTATGTATATATCCACACAATATATCATATCACCTTACTGAAAATACCAATTACCTCACTTTGTAAATCAATTGCTCATTTTATATGTATCACCTCACTCAAAATATCTATCAGCTCACTGTTAATATTTTCACCTCAATATATACATTATGTCTTTCACACCACTGGGTATATCTGTCAACTTCCAACTTGAAAGTGGATATGAGTATGATAATAATCCATGTTTCTGTACAGAAATCTGTTTATGTTAATTTAGATTTTAAACTTAAAATGACTCAATGTGACACCTATCATTGTTATTATTTTTTTTCTTCAGAAAAGTGAAACAAGATTTTTGATAGATAGAAAATAGAAGAAAAGGAAAAGGTAATCTTCATTGAAATTTAAAGTAATATACATATGTATGTAAAGAGTTAATTAGCAAAGTATTATACATACGTATGTAAAGAGTTAATTAGCAAAGTATTATACATATGTATGTAAAGAGTTAATTAGCAAAGTATTATACATATGTATGTAAAGAGTTAATTAGCAAAGTATTATACATATGTATGTAAAGAGTTAATTAGCAAAGTATTATACATATGTATGTAAAGAGTTAATAAGCACCTAAACAATCCTGGTTGAAATGAAATAATTTAAAAGAAATGTTTTTTAAGGTATAACCGCTCCAAAATGTCATGCAATATTTTATGTAAATATCATGTCAGGCATCTTTTCAGTAAAAGCAGCAAATATGATATACTCACTGGGGGTCAATGATTGTAACATTCAAAATGAGTAAACCTTATAAATATATTGTTTCAGTGTTATTGCACTTGAAGCATTGTCTACAGTATACATCTGCTGGCACACACATAATGTATATACCACCACATATTATGTATCTACTGCCACACATAATATAATTATGGCCACATATAATATATCGACCGCCACACATAATAAATCAACACACTGTGTATATCTATCACCATATTATGTTTGTCTATCACCACACTATTGTTTATCACCACACTATTGTCTATCACCACACTATGTTTGTCTATCACCACACTATGTTTGTCTATCACCACACTATGTTTGTCTATCACCACACTATGTTTGTCTATCACCACACTATGTTTGTCTATCACCACACTATGTTTGTCTATCACCAAACTATTGTCTATCACCACACTACCTTTTTCTATCACCACACTATCTTTGTCTATCACCACACTATGTTTGTCTATCACCACACTATGTTTGTCTATCACCACACTATCTTTGTCTATCACCACACTACGTTTGTCTATCACCACACTATGTTTGTCTCTCACCATTCTATGTTTGTCTATCACCACACTTTATATTTTAATCATCACAGTTGTAAAGCAAAGAAAAGTAATTACCCAAGAAAAAAATGATTTGAACTTTAAATGATTGGTCGCACAAATGAATTGTATTTCTATAAGTTTTACATTTTGATACTGTCTTGGGATTCTGCCATTGCAATGATGAAACACTCCTATTTGTCCTTAGATGGAAAACAAATGACAACTGTTTGGGACTTTTAAATTTTGTATTGTTTTGGAATAATTATTTATTCAACTGAACCATATTGTTATGTTTTAGGTTAAACAAGATTTAGTGCCTGCCACACAATTAAGAAAGAATGAGAGGCAAGAATGTCTACAGAACAGAGGAGATTATTTGTACTGCACTTCGATTTGTGTTATAGTTATATTCAATTAGTATTAAAGAGTTATGTACAATAAATCATGTTATATTATGTTCTTTAAAAAATACTTTATGTCAATTCTCCTTCTCATGCTTGGTGTTCTTTGACAACATTGGATTCTCCTAGTAAAGTGACAAATGCATATCTTTTTTAACCATTTTCTAACATGTGTATCTGTAACAACTAGAAGATGCAGAAGCAGTTTTAATATACCTTTATACTTGATTACCCTTTAACTGAATGTAGCTCCTATGAAAGTTAGTGTTTATAATTCTTTTTATAGGGGAGTCATATTCAGTTCCAAATAAGTATTATTGAAGGAGCTATTCCCCTTGGAAATATAAATTATACGAAATATTGCATGGAAAGCCTTTTCAAATCTACATCATTCATAGGATTGCTACGAAATTTATATTGAAGGTTTATCTTAGCAAGTATTAGGGTTAGATTGAAATTCATTTCAAATCCACTTTTTCACTATTAGTAATGTCCCTTGGAAATTAAATTTTTATAGGAAATTGCCTTATACATGTTTTATATCAAATGCACTTTTGGCAATTACAGAATGATTTTACATCAGACTAAACTGGATTGATTTTAACCTACTCACTTTCTAAATGTGTTGTCTACACTAATGACATGGTTGGTTTTCTCCTTTGAACTACATTATACAATATTGTATGTGTTTTGCCATTGTTGAAAGTCTCCATTGGATAGTTATCTTCTTGATAAACATACCACATTTCAAGTTTTTAAGTTTTAAGCATTTGTAAAACAATGTTTAATTGAAAGATTACTTCAAGATTTTCTTCATGTATTAGAATAACGCATGATATGGGTCTCCTTCCGTGACACAAATTAAGAACATGCAGAGCAAAAAGAATATGCTTGATTTGTATGAAGTAAAATAAAAAAATACAGAGCTCTTAGGAAAAGCAGAAATGGAACGTTCCTGATCAAAGGCAAAAACACATCAAACAGAATGCATAAAAGGTGAAATAAATGAATACTGAACTCCGAGTAAAAATTCAAAAAGGAAAGCAATCAAATGGCAAAATCAAATGATGAAATACATCAAATGATGAAATGCATCAAATGAATAAACAACAACTGTTATATTTGTATTTGTATATTCCTGATTTTGTACCTGCATTCTCAAATGCAGAAAATGGTGGATTTAACCTGGTTTTATAGCGCTAAACCTCTTGCTTGAATGACTGTCACATCAAATTCCATTTATTTATAACAATGCTTAAAAAACGGACATATTTGGTATAATACCTGTCTTTTTACTGAAATGGTACAGACATTTTCTGATTTTGAAACTGGTTGCTTTAAACGAAACTGGTTTTATAGCTAGCTTAACCTCTCACATGTATAAAATTCGATTATATTGACAACAATGTGTAAAAAAAACTTACATTATAGTTGGTCGTTAATCCGCTCAAACTTATATGTATTGCATGTGTTCTTAAGTATTGTCTAATTGTAAGGTACGTTAGTGTGTTTTGTCTGTGGTTCTCCTTCACAGTGTGAATGTATTGTCTGTGGTTCTTTAAAGTTATCTGAATGTAAATAGTCTGCACATGGTTTTTAAAACAGTCTTTGCATTTCTATGGTTGTAAGATACATCTAGTCTTTTTATTGTCTGTGAATCCCATATACAGTCTGTATATGTTTTGTTTATGGTTATGAGATATAGGCAGTTGGTATTGTTTCGAATTCTAGGAACCAGTTTGTATCAGCCGTGGTTCTGAATATTTTTTTGTTTATTTGTATGTACTGAAACCATTGAAGAATTTATACAGTTGATCAGTTAAAACTTGTTTGTTACTCAAAAGACGTTATTTCATAATTTAGGTAATACTTGGAATTTATTATAAAGTGAAATATTTAATCCCGAAAGACATTATTATGTCGAAAGAGTTGATCTCTTCATACTAGCATTGAGAAAATCAAGTCTTAATTATTCAAAGCAAAAAAATCATAAAGGTACCGTTAGATATTTTTAACTTGTTTGTAGTGAATGGAATCTACACGGTCTTTACTGTCTTTTGATAATACATGTTTGTTCATAACAACACATGTGCACGAGCAAATCTAAGGGTAATTGGGAAAAAAATACAAAAAAATAGTCATGCGTTTATTAACTTTTTTTGCCGAACATTGATATTCAGTTTTCATGAAGAAAATGTCTTTTGATAATACACTTTTGTACAGAACACACGAACAAATCTATGGACAATGGCGAAAAATACGAAAAACTACAGTCATGCATTTTAACTTATTTGCCGAACATTAATATACAGTTTTATGGAGAAAATATATAGCTAACATGATTTCGTCATAGTTCTTTACAAGTATATATGCCGTATTCATCATTTTCCTGACCGAAGTGGACATACAATTATTAGTTGCTGATAATAAATGGCTATTTATAAAAAAAACTTCTACCATTTGATTGAAAATGTAGTATAGCGATTCAAAAAGTCACAACTATCAATCGATTTGAAGGGAACATACAGCAGATGCAGTTATTCAAAACCTCGCAGAAGTTAATCTTAAGAGAGGCGATCGATACCAAAGGGACTTACAAACTGAGACGTAGAAAATAAAGGGACAACGCCAGGGATAAAAAAGAAAAAGACCAAATCACAAACACAAACAACAGTTTTAAAAAAACATAAAAAAACTGAAGACTTAGCAACACAAACCACACCAAAAATCTTCACTGAATATATCTTTTTCCGTGGGTGGTTTAGAATTATTGAAGAAAGACTGATATTTGTTAATAATAGAGATACAGATAAAAAGATAAAAAAATATATATGTTGTGGAGTACCAACCAGAAGCCGCAAATATTTAGAGGATTTGGTTTTTAACTGAAGATAGTCATTTTATTTAAGCAAATTGTCGACTCTCTCATATACACGGATCGTTGAATGTTCAAGGCATGATTTAAGCTCAGATCTGGTTGTGATATAAAATTACTTGACATAGATAACTTGCTATCATGAATAAAGATAATTTCACTCTTATGGAATTTAATTAAGTATTACCTCTTACGACTACCACATTTGTTTGTTACTAAATCATTAGCTGGAACAACTTTTCTACGTTTTCTGAGTACTTGATTTTTTTAATGGTATATATATTGATTAATTCCTGTTGCATAAAATTGAGAATGGAAATGGGGAATGTGTCAAAGAGACAACAACCCGACCAAATAAAAAACAACAGCAGAAGGTCACCAACAGGTCTTCAATGTAGCGAGAAATTCCCGCACCCGGAGGCGTCCTTCAGCTGGCTCCTAAACAAATATATACTAGTCCAGTGATAATGAACGCCATACTAATTTCCGAATTGTACACAAGAAACTAATATTAAAATAATACAAGACTAATAAGGCCAGAGGCTCCTGACTTGGGAAAGGCGCAAAAATGCGGCGGGGTTAAACATGTTTGTGAGTTCTCAAACCTCCCTTATACCTCTAACCAATGTAGAAAAGTAAACGCATAACAATACGCACATTAAAATTCAGTTCAAGAGAAGTCCGAGTCTGATGTCAGAAGATGTAACCAAAGAAAATAGACAAAATGACAATAATACATAAATATCAACAGACTACTAGCAGTTAACTGACATGCCAGCTCCAGACTTCAATTAAACTGACTGAAAGATTATGATTTCATCATATGAACATCAGGCACAATCCTTCCCGTTAGGGGTTTAGCATCATACCATCATAACATATATGAGAAGAACATAACCCGTGTCATGCTAACAACTGTTTTTAGAACAAATGTTCAACGCCCAGCGACGAATATTTCACGCACAGAAGTCAGTAGTAAAATTAGTTAGAAGTTCAACTTGATACGTGTACATTTGTCATGATACATATGAATAAACTTTAAAAAAATATATGACTAAACTTTGTAATTTGTTAAAACGTACAAGATACAAGATTTGAAGAAGTTTTCAATATATTTTTCTGTTTGTTTGCATTCAGTTATTCTATCAGTAATCATAGAAATGGATGTAGCATTAACAGATTTGCTTGACTAAAAATTAATTTAGCGTCTGTCCGATGTTCAGATTTATAACATATGTTACAATGAAATGAAGAAAATATCTTAATTGCTTATAACACTCTGTTAAATGTTTCGATGAATGATGATACTTTATAAACTATAACCTGTCGATCTTAAATGATCTTGAAGTTTGGTGTGCGAACACCAGCTGACATATGATTTACCCCTATAATGTTGGACTTTTCAATACCATGTTGAAAAAGGGTCAAGTGCTATATGGACAACTGATATAACTGTCGCATAATTGATTAAAAATTACTCCCCAACTTGGAACAAGTGTACCTGCTATTCAAAAAAGGAACACAGTGTGAAACGGCGTATTAAATTGAAGTAATATCGGTTATTCTGAAAACAAATCCTTTCTTGATTTAAATCAATACGACTGAGAGAACAGCCTTTCGTGTAACTGTATATTAACTCCTTAAGATTTAACCTAATTTATATAATAATTGAGATATAAGTAATGCCAAAACCTACAATTATATTTTGAGCTTGCGTACCTGTTAATTTCAGGCTTTTCATGGGAATATAAGTGAATCTCCAAGTGTATAAAGTATACGCTATAAAAAATCTGATAAAAGAATGAGATGCTTAAAGATTATATGGTTAAGATTATGAGAAATTTTAATTTATTGTAATGGGAAAGTTTAATTTATTGTAATATAGGGTTTCAGAAAATGAGTGTAAAATCCATTAACATGTAATATGGTTCAGATTATAAGAAGGTATAAATTATTGTAATAAAGGGTTTTCAGAATTTATGGATTAATATTGGCAAGAATTTGTATAAACCGCTAAATCCTTCTCACTATACAAATCCTTAACACTGTGTATCTCTCAAATAAACCTATTGTAAAATACGTTCATGCTTCAAAAAATCTACTACAATATAAATTGCACTACAACATTAGAAAGTTAACATTATGCCAAAAGATTATTACATTTCGGTTAGGAGTTTTAGAGTAGATGGTGATAATTACAACGAGTAATATAATGAGCAGATACATGTCCTACAAAAGTAAACACAATGACAACTTGAAGATAAAAATACAGATAAAGAACTAACGGTTTATGTTTTGTGGGTGGTGCCAACATAAACGATACGATAGTTTGTGCAGATTCACAAATTCTGACCATAATCCTGCAATTTGTATTATATCAAATGTACACAAAGGATTGTAGGTGTTGTTTCTCGAATTAAGCTCATCCTGACTACTGAACAAATTCTGACCATTATCCTGCAATTTGTATTATATCAAATGTACACAAAGGATTGTAGGTGTTGTTTCTCGAATTCAAGCACATACTGCCTACTGTATAAATGTACATTGATAGATTTCAGTTATACCTTAGTATCAATATAGCTCCTGTAGTCGGTAAACTCCCAAACGTGATCCTTTACAATAAAGGTTGTGGTTATCCATGTGAAATTGTTTAACATATAATCCCTTATTCTAATGATTTTGTATTATCATTGTGGCATATATCAAACTCATTCCTTTTGAAATTTTAACAACTTTCTTAAACTATACTGGATTTCTACCAAACTTGGACAGAAGCTTGTTTGTGATCACAAGATAGTATCCAGAAGTATATTTTGTAAAAAAATAAATTCATTTTTTCCGTATTTTACTTTTAAATGGACTTAGTTTTTCTGTGGCGAAACATTACATTCACTCTGTGGTTAAAGTTTTTAAAATTTTAATAACTTTCTTAAACTATCCTGGGTTTGTACTAAACTTGGACATAAGCTTATTTATGTTTATAAGATAGTATCCAGAAGTAAATTTTGTAAAAAGATAACTCCATTTTTTCTGTATTTTTCTTTTAAATAGATTTAGATTTTCTTCCAGTTAACATTACATACAGTCTGCAGTTAAATTTTTCTTATTAGATTCATTAACTATCCTAGATATTTACCAAACTTGGACAGAAGGTTCTTACAATCATAAGATAGTATCAAGAGGAATATTTTTATTGATTTTTTCCTCATTGTTGTTGAGCCTGCGATTTACAGCAAAAGTAGGCGAGACACTGGGTTCCGCGGAACCCTTAGAAATTTTTTTATTAAGTTAACCCATTTTAATTCATATTTCATAGTGAGTCTTTCTATGTTGTGATGTCACACTGTTGTTCTGTTAAGGGTTAAGCTTGGTACCTATCAAAAAAATTAATTCCGCTGCATTTGTTATTCGCCTGTCCTCATTAGGTACCTGATGTTCAGTGGTTGTTGTTTGTTGACGTGGTTCATAAGTGTTTCTCGTTTTTTTCATTTAGATAAATTCGTTTGTGTTCCCGTTTGAATGGTTCACAATAGTTTGGGCCCTATATAGCTTGCCGTTCGGTGTGAGCAAAAACTCTGTGTTGAAAACCGAACTTTGACTTAAACATGTTATAATTGGTTACTTTTACAACTTGGGACTTGGATGAAGATTTGTCTAATATCACATCTTGTTATATCTATATATGAAGGATTGTAGATGTTCCTTCTCAAATATCAACACTTACATCCTCCTTATTATAAAAAAAAGAAGATATGGTATTGATTGCCAATGAGACAACTCTCCACAAGAGACCAAATCGACACAGAAAATAACAACTAAAGGTCACCATACGGCCTTCAACTATGAGCACAAACCACAGCTTTATAATTTTCCTGGAAATATTTCATATTCATGTTTTTTTTACATGTCTTGTATTCAGTAAAATACAAAATGTGTATGAAGGATTGTAGATGATCTATCTCAAATATGAACGCTTGCAGCCTACTGCATAAATGTTGATGGACAGATTTGATCCTTACTAATGTACCTAAGATTTTCTATTTATGAGTTTGACTGTTCCTCTTGTATATTTCGTTCCTCTTTAATATATATCTTGCAGTTGGGAAAATACCAAATATGTATGAAGCATTGTAGATTTTCCCTCTCAAATATCAACACTTGCAGCCTACTGTATAAATGTTTGTGGAAAGATTTCATGTACCTATATATCCCTTGCAGTGAGTAAAATATCAAATATGTATGAAGCATTGTAGATGTCCTCAAAGTTTGACACTTGCAGCCTACTGAATAAATTTTCATGGAGAATTTCAACACATACAGCCTACTCTATAAGTGTCTTTTGGATATATTTCACCCTGACTAAAGTACCTATGCATGTCTAACCACATCTTCCTATATCTACTAACAGTCGATAACATATAAAATGTGCATAAAAGATTGTAGATGTTCCCTCTGGAATAATCTGAATATTTTAGGAAACCACTGACTCTATTTTATGAGCTTCATATACAATTATTTCAAGATTTTCCAAGTCTCCCTATCATAAGACTGTTTACATTTTCTTATCATCATCATAGACACAATATTTATTTCTTGTCAATAAAGAGATGAGGAATTTCATTATATATACAGAAAAGCAATCATATAGGATTGTTGCTGGAAAATTGTCACATTGATACAAAGTAAAAGTTATAATAAAATTTTAGAACTTTTTATTTCATGAAAATCACACCTAAATAACATAGAATGAAAGATCCACTAAACTCAATACATTGTACAATTCTAAATATTCAAATATATAAATGCATGAACAACGTATACACATTCTTAACTACACAATAAAACTGCTTTGATTTGATTTTAAACAGCCAGGAATCTGTTTACTTTCACCTTTTAGATAACATTTTATACATAGAACATAAAATGTATTCATGTAAATGAATTCTATGTTTGTTTCTTTAATGATAACCATTTTCCTAGTAGTAAAAAGTTCATCTTAAATGCATTTTAAATCATTGCACGTCTTCAATATATAAGAACACAATTCAGTTGTCCTCCACATTGCAGATATTTTATCCAAGAACAAATTACAATATTAATTAATTATAACAAAAACACAGATCTAAGCACAGTAAAATAGTCTCCCCTGTTCTGTAAAGAATTCTTGTTCGTATTCTTTCTTAATTGTGTGGCCGGCACTAAATCTTGTTTAACCTACAAAATAATATATGGTTCAGTTGAATATATAATTAGTCCAATACAATACAGAATTTCAATGCCTCAAACAGTTGTTATTTATTTTCCATCTAAGAATAAAGCGTGTTTCATCAGTGCAAAAACAGAACATAATCCCAAGATTGTATCAAATTGTAAAATTTGTAATGCAGAAATATAATTCATTTGTGAGACCAATCATTTAAATGAAAAGTTAAAATTATTTTTTTCTTTAGTAATGACTTTACACAGAACCATGACTCAAATGATTTACCTTTTTGTTTTATGAAATGACAATGTGAGAGAAAACAAGGCTTCATCATAACTATTTCTTTTTATCAAGTATTGGTAATAAGAATGTGTTGGTGAATATGTAAACTGTGATGATTAAAATATATAGTGTTGTGATAGACAAACATACCGAAGTGATAGACATACATAGTGTGGTGATAGGTAAACAAAGCATGGTGATAGGTAAACAAAGCATGGTGATAGACAATAGTGTGGTGATAGACAAACATACTGAAGTGATAGACAAACAAATTGTGGTGATAGACAAACATAGCGTGGTGACAGACAACACATAGTGTCGTGATAGACAATAGTGTGGTGATAGACAAAAATATTGTGGTGATAAATACACAGACTGTGGTGAATGACTTATGTAGTGTGGTGATTGATTATGTGTGGCGGTAGATATATTATATGTGGCCATAATTATACTATGTGTTGCAGTAGATACATAATATGTGGTGGTATATACATTATGTGTGTGCCAGCAGAAGTATCATGTAGACATAGTTACAAGTACAATAACACTGAAACAATATATTTTTAAGGTTTACTCATCTTGAATGATAGAATCTTTGACTGACAGTTAGTATACCATATTTGCTACTTTTATTGAAAAGATATCTGACATGATATTTACATAAAATATTGCACGATATGTTGGAGCAGTTATTCTTTAAAAAACATTTCTTTTAAATTATTTCATTTCAACCAGGATTGTTTAATTGCTTATTAACTCTTTACATACATATGTAAAGAGTAAAGTGTCGGTGTTGACATGAATATCAATTATTTGGTCATTTTTTATAAATTTCCTGTTCTATCATCTTATTTAATATATCTATCAATACACTGTACATCTATTAGACTAATAGATGTACAGTGTATTGATAGATATATTCAATAAGATGATAGATATATAAACTGAGATGGTGTATCAATTAAATGAGGTCTTTCTTATATAGAATGAAGTAATAGATATACAAAGTGTGGTGACATATATACAGTGTGGTGATAGATATATAAAGTGTTGTCACATATGATCAGGTAGGTGATAGATGTATAAAGTGTGATGATAGATATATAAAGTTTGATGATAGATATATAAAGTGTGGTGATAGATACATAAGTTGTTTTGACATATGATGAGTTAGGTGAAAGTTGTATATAGTGTGGTGATAAATATATACAGTGTGATGATAGATATATAAAGTAAGGTGATTAATGACAGAGTGATTATTATACAGTGTGATAATTGATGACACAGAGTGGTAATATATATATACAGTGAAGTGATTGATGATACAGAGTGTTGAAAGGTAATACACAGTGGTGATACATATAAAGGGTAGGGTGATTGATGATACAGAGTGGTGAAAGATATATACACTATGAGGATTGATGAAACAGAGTGGTGATAGATACATACAGAGAGGTGATAGCTATATACAGTGTGGTAATTGGTGATACAGAGTGGGGATAGATGTCTAGTGTGGTAATAGAGATAAACAATATGGTGACTGATGATACAGAGTGGTGAAAGATATATACACTGTGACGATTGATGATACAGAGTGGTGATAGATACATACAGAGAGTTGATAGCTATATACAGTGTGGTAATTGGTGATACAGAGTGGGGATAGATGTCTAGTATGGTGATAGAGATAAACAATATGGTGACTGATGATACAGAGTGGTGAAAGATATATGCACTATGAGGATTGATGATACAGAGTGGTGATAGATACATACAGAGAGTTGATAGCTATATACAGTGTGGTAATTGGTGATACAGAGTGGGGATAGATGTCTAGTGTGGTGATAGAGATAAACAATATGGTGACTGATGATACAGAGTGGTGAAAGATATATACAGAGAGGTGATAGCTATATACAGTGTGGTAATTGGTGATACAGAGTGGGGATAGATGTCTAGTATGGTGATAGAGATAAACAATATAGTGACTGATGATACAGAGTGGTGAAAAATATATTCAGTTTGGTGATTGATGATACAGAGTGGTGATAGATATATACAGTAAGGTTATTAATTATACAGAGTGGTGATAGATATGTAGAGTGTGGTCATAGATATCTATTCTTCAATTTGGTGTCCTACAGATACAGTCCTACATATATCGCTAGGCTGTATTTATATACTATCCAGATATCAGTCATGTGGTGTGCTTTAATATGTTCTGTTTGTTTTTCAAATATCTCTATATAGCAATAAGAATCCCACCCATTTTCTGTAAAGATACACACACAAACACCAGTCTTTTCTACGATGACAATAATAGTTTTCAAAATTGAAATGTGTATGATTGTGCAACAAAATCAACCATGTTGAAAAACAAATAGTTACAATGATAGGTGCCGAACTGAATCATTTTTAGTTTTCAGCAAACATACACAGATTGCTGCAAATATAAATCAATCGTTAGTATGCTTATATCCACTTTCAAATTGGTATAAACATGGTTTTAACAGATACCCATAGAGTTGTGATAGCCTTATACAGTAAGAGAATATACCAAACATATTAAGTATGGGGATAGAAAAAAATAAATTGAATTGAGGTGATATGTATATAGAAGGTGGTGATAGATAAATGAAGTGAAGATATCATGTTAGGTGATAAATATATAGACTGTGGTGATGGCTATATCATACGAGGTGATGGATATATAAATTGAGGTGATAAATAAAAAAAGTGAGGTGATAGATAAAGAAAGTGAGATGATAGATAAAGAATGTGAGGTGTTGGATAAAGAAAGTAAGATTATAGATATGTAAAGTGTAGAAACAGATGTACAAAGAGAGGTGATGGATATATAAGTGTGGTGATAGATATAGAAATGTGGTGATAGATACATAAAGTGGTGATAAGATATATAAAGTGTACTTACAAATGTCTAAAGTGAGGTGATTGATATATAAGGTGTGGTGATCGATATAGAAAGTGAGGTGATTGATATATTAGATGTGGAGGTAGATATATAAAGTGTGGTGATAGATATAGATATAGTGAGGTGATTGATATATAAAGTTTGGTGATATATATGTTAAGTATGGTGACAGATATATAAAGTGTGGTGATATATATATAAAGTCTAGTGACAGATATATAGAGTGTAGTGATATATATATAAAGTGTTGGGATAGATATATAAAGTCTGGTGACAGATATATAGAGTGTAGTGATAGATATATAAAGTGAGGTGATAGATATATATTGTGAAGTGATTGATATATAAAATGTGATGATGTATATGTTAAGTGTGGTGACAGATAAGGTCTGGTGGATAAAAATAAAGTGTGGTGACAGATATATAGAGTGTTGTTACAGATATATAAAGTGAGTAGATAGATAGATATAGATATAGTGAGGTGAGTGATATATAAAGTGTGATCATGGATATGTTAAGTGTGATCATGGATATGTTAAGTGTAGTGACAGATATATAAAGTATGGAGACAGATATATGTAGTGTGGTGATAGATTTAAAAAGTCATAAATAATGGAGTAAAATATATATCAAGTGAGGTGATAGATATATATGTAGTGAGGTGGTGGATATATAAAGTGTGGTGACAGAGTCTGGTGACAGATATATAAAGTGTGGTGACAGAGTATAGTGACTGATATATAAAGTGTGGTGACAGAGTCTGATGACAGATATATAAAGTGTGGTGACAGATATATAAGGTGTGGTGATTGATTTATGAAGTCTGGTGACAGATATATAAAGTATATATATAAGGTGTGGTGATGTGTATAAGGTGTGGTGATGTATATATAATGTGTGGTGACAGATGTTAAAAGCGTGGTGAAAGATTTATGAAGTGTGGTGGCAGTTATATAAAGTGTGGTGACATATATATAAAATATTGTGACACATATATAAAGTTAGGTGAGATATATAAAGTGTGGTAACAGATAAATAAAGTGTGGTGATGAATATATAAAGTGTGGTAACAGATAAATAAAGTGTGGTGATAGATATATAAAGTCTTGTGACAGGTATATAAGGTTTGATGACAGATAAATAAAGTGTTGTGATAGATTTTTAAAGCGTGGTGACAGATATGTAAAGTGTGGGTATAGATATATAAAGTCTGGTGACAGATATATAAAGTCTGGTGACAGATATAAAGTGTAATGATAGATATATAAAGTGAGGTGATAAATATATATTGTGAGGTGATTGATATATGAAGGGTGATGATGGATATGTTAATAAGTGTGGTGAAAGATATATAAAGTGTGGTGATAGATATATAAATTCTGGTGACAGATATATAGAGTGTTGTGACAGATATATAAAGTGTGGTGACAGATATATAAAGTGTTGTGATATATATATATAAAGTGTGGTGACAGATATATAAAGTGGGGTGATAGATACATAGTGACATTATGGATATATAAAGTGTGGTGATGGATATGTTAAGTATAATGACAGATATATAAAGTGTGGTGACAGATATATTAAGTGTGGTGACAGATATATAAAGTATGGTGATAGATATATAAAGTGTGGTGATAGATATATAAAGTCTTGTGACAGATATATAAAGTGGTGATAGATATATAAAGTGTGGTGAAATATATATAAAGTGTGTTGATTGATATATAAAGTGTAAATATAGATATATAAAGTGAGGTGATAGATATATATAGTGAGGTGATTGATATATAAAGTGTGGTGATGGATATGTTAAGTGTTGTTACAGATATATAAGGTGTGGTGACAGATATATAAAGTGGGGTGATAGATATAAAGTGACATTATGAATATATAAAGTGTGGTGATGGATATGTTAAGTATAATGACAGATATATAAAGTTTGGTGACAGATATATAAAGTGTGGTGACAGATATATAAAGTATGGTGATAGATATATAAAGTGTGGTGACAGATATATAAAGTATGGTGATAGATTTATAAAGTGTGCTGATTGATATATAAAGTGTGCTGATTGATATAAAGTGGTGATAAATATAAAAAGTGTGGTGATGGATATGTCAAGTGTAATGACAGATATAAAAAGTGTGGTGATAGATATACAAAGAGTGGTGACAGATATATAAAGTGTGGTGACAGAAATATAAAGTATGGTGACAGATATATAAAGTGTGGTGACTGGTATATAAAGTTTGGTGACAGATATATAAAGTGTGGTGACAGATATAGAAAGTTCAGTGGCAGATATATAAAGTGTGGTGACAGAATATAAAGTGTGGTGACAGATATCTAAAGTAGTGACAGATATATAAAGTGTGGTGATGGATATGTCAAGTGTAATGACAGATATATAAAGTGTGGTGATAGATATACAAAGTGTGGTGACAGATATATAAAGTGTGGTGACAGAGTCTGGTGACAGATATATATAAAGTGTGGTGACAGATATATAAAGTGTGGTGACAGATATGTAAAGTGTGGTGATAGATATATAAAGTGTGTTGATTGATATATAAAGTGTAATTATAGATATATAAAGTGAGGTGATAGATATATATAGTGAGGTGATTGATATATAAAGTGTGGTGATGGATATGTTAAGTGTGGTGACAGATCTATAAGGTGTGGTGACAGATATATAAAGTGGGGTGATAGATATATAAAGACATTATGGATATATATAAAGTGTGGTGTTGGATATGTTAAGTATAATGACAGATATATGAAGTGTGGTGACAGATATATAAAGTGTGGTGACAGATATATAAAGTATGGTGATAGATATATAAAGTGTAATGAGAGATATATAAAGTGTGCTGATTGATATATGAAGTGTGGTGACAGATATATAAAGTATGGTGATAGATATATATAGTGTGGTGATAGATATATAAAGTCATGTGACAGATATTTAAAGTGGTGATAGAGATATAAAGTGTGGTGATGGATATGTCAAGTGTAATGACAGATATATAAAGTGTGGTGATAGATATATAAAGTGTGGAAATGGATATGTCAAGTGTAATGACAGATATATAAAGTGTGGTGATAGATATACAAAGTGTGGTGACAGATATATAAAGTGTGGTGACAGAGTCTGGTGACAGATATATATTAGGTGTGGTGACAGATATATAAAGTCTGGTGACATATATATAAAGTGTGGTGACAGATATATAAAGTCTGGTGACAGATGTATAAAGTGTGGTGACAGATATAGAAAGTTTAGTGACAGATATAGAAAGTGTGGTGGCAGATATATAAAGTGTGGTGACAGAATATAAAGTGTGGTGACAGATATATATTAAGTGTGGTGACAGATATATAAAGTGTTGTGACGGAGTCTGGTGACATATATATATAAAGTGTGGTGACAGATATATAAAGTCTGGTGACAGGTATATAAAGTGTGGTGACGGATATATAAAATGTGCATGTGGTGACAGATATCAAAGGTGTGGTGACAGATATATAAAGTGTGGTGACAGATATATAAAGTCTGGTGACATATATATATAAAGTGTGGGGACAGATATATAAAGTATGGTGACATAGAGAATAATACATGGCAAGATCCGTATCATATGTCGTATCATCCCGAGACATCAATATCAGCCCGAGGGATGATATTGGTCGAGGGTGATACGGCATGTGATACGGATTTTGCCATGTATTATACACTTTATCATATATTTCAACAGAAGAGTATTATATTATATGAACTGTTTTCTGATCCATAGCACTGGGTTACCTTCAGTTCTACTTTTGTCTTGTTTCAAAGGCCTTAAAAGAACTGCTCAATTACTTATCCGAAGCACCTGGGTCACCTTACAATTTGCGTGCTGTTGTTTTAAAAATATTTTGTTTATTATTGTATTAATTTGTGTGTTTTGTATTTTTCATAGTTGCATTTAGTGTGCCAAAAAATATGAAAACTTGACGTTCGTGACGTCACATACAATATGAAAACTCGACGTTCGTGACGTCACATACCAAACAATGACGTCATTCAAAAAATTTACCTATTTTGAGGAAAATTTTTCTTAAGCAAAAGAATAACCAAAACTGACTTTATGTAAAAAAAAAAAAAAATAAAAAAAAAAATAGGGGTGTGATAAAGGGTATGCGATAAAGGGTGCGCATCAAAGTTGCGCGATATGGATTAAACAGCAGGCTATTTATCACATATGCAAAACTACTGTATTTACTACTAAACATATGATAAATATATATAAAGTCTGGTGAAATATATGATAGAGCGTATATAACATGGCAAAATCCGTATCACATGCCGCATCACCCTCGACCAATATCATAAAGTGACAGAAGAGATAAATCAAGGTCCTAGATATATAGCAATTATCTATCATATTGAATACACCTTAATTATTGGTAACCCCGGTTGACCCGACTGCATAGAACTTTTGACGAATACAACAATCATTTTTCCTTTGTGGCTTCAGATAATTTTTTTTACTTCAAAATTTTACTACAACCTGTGTGATATCCAGTAATGGCGGACAAATAGTGATAAGGTGCAGTGGCGGATCCAGGGGAGAGTTCAGGGGGGTTGGACCCCCCTTTTTTTAACGATCAATGCATTGGAATGGTGACTTATAGTTGGACCCTCCTTTTTTTAACGATCAATGCATTGGAATGGTGACTTATAGTTGGACCCCCCCTTTTTCAAATGGCTGGATTCGCCCCTGATAAGGTGTATGAAAAATTACCATCAACATCAAACCACTCTCCGGTCTCGTTTTACAAGATTTGTTACATTTTCACCAGTTTCAAGTTTCATGTCCTATTAACACAAATCTATCTCCACATAGAAGATTTTTTTTCAAAAAGTGAAAGTAGAAATTAACGGATCCGCCCAGTTCCGGTCGCGCATGCGCACAAATACGAGGTTACAGTCCGGGTTACAATATCTATAACCTTGTATATTATATACCTCCCACTCTAGACCCTTTAGTTTTGTTTTCCACATAATTAATATTGCCAATAATTAACAAGTTCCGGGTCGAATCCGATACCGATACCAATAGTATATTCACCTGTTACCTATTACCTTATCTGTACGTTCTGCATTTGACAGGCGCACCAGCAATTAATTAGGATTTTGCTACACGGGTCATAATCAAAGGGTTGACACTACTAAATCCAATCATTGTCAATTGTTCTCAATTGTAGTATTTTAATCAGCAAGACTTTCTAAGATAACAATACGTATACTAAAAATCTGGACTAATTGATAAGTTTCAGGTCGACGGGTTCAAACAGAAAGATTTGAAAGCAGAGAAAACTGTATATCTTATAATCGACATGACTTTATCAGATGTCAATACCAATACCAATACTAAAATAAGGCTTACGCATAGTTATATACTTTAATTCAGTCACGGACCCGCGATATCACGGGTGTGTTC